>CM077472.1:2896847-3444360 GCA_039654755.1 Calcarius lapponicus | reverse complement strand
AAGCTCAGGTGCCTGAACATACAGTTTAAACACCACCACTCAGTTTGACTTTAGTCTGAGACCAAGGACATGAGAAAAGGGAATTTCGGAATAGTTTGAATTGGAAGAGACTTTAAAGATCATCCAGTTCCACACCTTCCACTATCCCAGGTTGCTCCAAGCCCCATCCAACCCTGTGCACTTGCAGGGATGGGGCAGCCACAGCCTCTCTGGAATGAACACATATTCATCAGGGCCCATGGTTTAAAAGAAAAAGAAATACTCAAATGCTAAGGACCAATTTCTCCTAAAAGAATAAGTGAACTATTTAAAGTTAGCAGTACAAGGATCCTGTTTTCCTCATGCTGGATATCTAAGAAGCATAGAGTATTCTTGTTGCTATAATAACTCTGATACGTGAGGAGGTATTTAATTTCCTTTATTCTCAAGGAATTCTACATGCCCTGGAACAGCTCTTTTAATCCACAGGGTTAACCCCACACTGCCATGCACACAGAGGTGGATATTTACATATTCTACAGCAGGATTTAAACACTGCTGTCCACAGGGGAGCTGATGAACCGAAAATGGTTTAATAAGCTTTCTCTTAAATTCTTCAGGGAGGCAGATATTAGCATCAGCAGTATTTGTTGCTAAATGCAAATAAAATCATGGTGCATGTGGGAATTGTGCTGCCCATGCTCCAGCAACCAGCGAGCCCAGGGCTGCAGCAAGCAAGTGGCAATTAATATTTCACACATGCCTGCGTGGCTCTTTATCCACTGCACCGTGGCCACATCCAGCAACAATTAATGGTGTTGGGATGGAACCCCCAACTCATAATTCTGTGATTAACTCGTGGAGAAACCCATTTCTTACAAAGTGTGTCACAGGAAGTGCCTGAGAAACCCAGCACTACACAAAAAGAAATACAGCAGTCCGAAAAGCAGCCTGCCCTCCAAGAAAGTCAGCATTGCCTGGGCTGAGTACTGCAAAGTGAGCATGTTTTATTAATTCCAGCATCAAGACAACAATAAATTAAGCACCTAGATATACAGGGGAAAAGGCAGTGTCAGCAGTTACAGGCTTTTTAGACTTGACCTCCTAATTTGTGCAAAAATCAAAAATATTTCTGAAGTTTACTATAATTAAAGATTAATATAAATGCTGTAAAGTTCTGAAAAGTTTATGAAGCTAAACCTTGCCAAACTAACTCAACATTTTTCTTCTCTTATTGACTTTTTAGATGCAAACTGTGATCTATACAGACTTCAGCAAAGCATCTTATAGATATGAAAAATTCCTTGTTTAACCTTGAGCAGTTCTCTGTGCAGGAAAAGCTAAGGAGGATATTAATGGGGAGTTGTGTCAAAAGAGGAATTGTTTCAGTTATGGGATCCTCATTAATGAACTTCCAGTGATGAGTCTCAAGGAAAAAATAGCAATATCTTTGCCCCTGGCACAAGAGATAGGCCCAGCCTTGTGGAGTTTGCTGTGGAAAAGGCTGATGAGGATGGGAATCTCCTCCTGGAAAAATGATTACTTTGAGTCTGAGGTCTCTGGACAGCATGGATGGAATCTAAAGCCATGAAAAGCTGGATGACACACTTGGGGACTAAGAATAATTTCTTCTACTGGGGGGGTATCCTGAGCTACCTCATCCAATTTTGACTATTCAGGAGCTGGAGAAGAGAATTCAACATGATGCAGACATGGAACAGGACTATTAGGATGAACCCAACAGCAGGAAAAGAGAAGGAATTTGATCTGTTTAGAGCAAAAATTAAGGCTTGTTTAAACTAGCAGTGATGCCTTGAGCAGGCTGCCCTGGAGCAGAGGCTGGGCAGAGTCCCAGAATAAAGCAGGGATTGATCCAAAGCATCTCCTCCATGGATCCACCTGGGCAGCACCAGAGCCCAGCCAGGGCTGCACCCAAGATGAACCAAAATGGCCCCAAAATGCACGAGCGCTGCCGGGGTCTCTCCCTGGGATCAGTTCTGCTCCATTTGCACCTTGCAGTTCATTGTCCCATCCCAGCTTTAGCCCCTGCAGTCCCACCCTGCTTGTTTTTCTCTCTGCAGCCCACGGGGTTTGTGCTCCTGGGCTGAGATTGGGATCATTTGTCCTTGGTGCCCAGCTGGAGCAGGAATTGTTTTGTCTCCTGCTCTGTGCACAGAGCTCACCATCCCCTCATGTGAAGCTCAGACCCACACACTAAAACAGCACAGAATCTAAAAAATATAAAAGCTAACCTGAGGCATCAGCAGGATGAAGGTGAAGGACGAGAAGGGAATTGCTCTGTGAGTGCTCTCTTAAAGCACACTGTGAAAGGGGGTGGGACAGGATAAATTTCAGGGGCATCCAAGAAGGTTGGCACAGTAAAAGCCAAGGCTGGCACCAGAACAAGCCAGCCCAAAGCAGCCACACAGATGTTTGAGCAGTGAGTGTCTGGGATAGCCTAGTGCAAGCAATAGCAGCAAAATTAAGAACTAGCATGGAGGAAATTTGTAAATTCATTAAAAGAATTCTAAATATGTTTTTGTGTGATAACAGAGAACTGGGTTTGGTTCACCAGGCAGTGCCTCTCAAGCCCTTGCTCCTTGCTGGGTTTCAGCTGTTTAATTTGGGGTCCTATCACCATAACCAAAGTGTGCTGCAGCCTCAGGTACCAGAACAAGACTGATCTTCTTCTGATAACTCCTGTGGGCTATGCCTCAAGTACCTGCAGGAAATAGCTTTGGAGGAGGCCAATCCAACTAACTGTCAGTGAGTACCTGAATTAACAATTAAGCCTTTTGCTCCTTGAAATGGGAATAATCATTTTGGTTTGTGTTTGGGTGCAAGAGAATCCTGCACCTTGCTTGGGGATGTTCAGCCTTGTGCAAATCTAAATAATAACCAAAAAATAGTCAACCAGCCCTAACATTATAGCATGCCATGATGTTTTCTTTAAGAGAAATGTGTTTGTCTTTTAGATCATAGAAGAACACCCAGAGGCTGAACAAATCAAAGACCAACTGCTATTTGCCAAGTCAAATTTGCATGGACCCATATCATGATAGCAAGTGGTGGCTACAGCAGAGGTGCCAAGGCAGTCCAAACCTGCTGGCTGAGCTTGTTTGCAGTGTTCCTGACACTGGAAAACTATCAGTTTTTATAATTGAGTTAGAATTAGAAAATAATATGTGCCAACCTTCTTTTCAGCGTAGCAGCACCTCCTTTGTGAACCATATATTTGCTGCTCAAGGTTATCACTGCAGGGCTGTCAGAAGCTTCTATCACATCTGTATCACAGCAGCAAGTTGCCTCCTACATTTTCTTTATCCTCAGCAATGATGCATGCAGGAAAAACTGCTGTGGATTGATCAGCAATCACAAAGTTGATTTTGTGGATCTAAACAACTGCAGAACATTTTGTGCAACAGCCCTTTTGGTACTGAACTCATGAGAGGAAAATTCGACAGAAACATTTAATTTCATAAAGCTGGTATGGTAGACAACACTCATTTAACATCAATTAGTGTTACAGCTGATTATTTGGGCCAGGGCAATATAAAATTGGCAGGCAGAGCTGGGTGCAGGCATGTTATGGATAAAGGGGATGCCCTGTGGATAAAAAGGGATGCCTCTGCATCTGATGCTCCTCCCCTGTCACACACTCTGTGTGTGTTGAACAGCAGCAGGACACCGCTCCTGTTATTAGGAATTGCTTCCATGTACTCAAACCCAGTTGAAAGCACTTTCTCTTGTGTACATTATACTCAGTGAAAAATGGGATTTGATTCCCAACTGTTTTGGGATGTGTTTTGGCTGTTGCAGCCAAAATTTTTAAACTTTAAATCTTTAAACTTAAGGTGTTTTTTGTGGTTTGTCTGTTTAAGTGTTGAGCACAGCAGTGATGTTGTTCAGATATACATTATTAACTGATAAACCATTCTGTCCTTCTTAAGGCTTGGTTTACTGACTGAAAGGTCAGTAAATGCAGCATGGGAACCAGAATCTGACAGCTTAGGAATTAAAACTTTATGGGAATTGGGTTTGTTTCCTTGCTCCCAAAGCTCATAGGTGACCTGAAATGAGTCATGAGAAGAGTTGTGGAGTTGTAAAAAAAAGATAACTTCAGGCTGTTTAGCCCCTAAAGTAGAGCTGCAGGATCTAAATTTGGAGAAGAAATGGATCCACAGCATCACCACAAGGAAGCCATGTAAATTATCCCATGGGAAAACATAAGGGACAAAGATGTGCCCTAAATCTCACTTTCCTCTAGCCTTAAACACTGGGCTATGAACAAATTCCTGTCTGTCTGGGCACTGCAGTCTGGGATTACCCTGATATTTATGCTGAGTGATCACTGATAATTCAGCAATCTGTAGATGAGGGGGCAAGGCCAAGTTACCTCTTTTTCAGCTCAGTGCCTTCTGCTGCTCCTGCTCTGAGCACCTCCAGCCCCATCTTGGCTTCCTTTTCCCCTCAGCATTTTTCCAGAAATTTGCAATTTCTTGTCCCAATTTCTCCTTTGTCAGGTGCCTCCAAAGGTGAAGACTGGCAGAAGCACAGGAAACACTGAGGGAAGATATTTTCTTTTGAACTGTTGGGCAAGAATAGAGTCCTGTGTTGAGGATAAATCCTGGCTCCATGGTTTCTGGAGAGGTTATCTCAGGCAGCACAGAGGGGTGTCAGCAAGGGGCAGGCAGAGCCCTGCTCTGAACACAGGCTGGAACAGATTGTTAAAAGCATCAGGGAAACATCACCATCAAAATCATGGCCATTGTGAGCTTTGGGCTGGCAATTCTCACTGCTCTTCCAGGATTAAAGCATTTGTATTTCACCTCCATGTCTTGGGGCATTGGGGTGTTGTGCTTTAATTTCGAATTTCCCTTTAAGTTCTCCCTGCCTTGCAAGATGGCCTAAGGACAAATCCATTAATCTGTGTGATGTGCAGGCCTGTTTACATTGTGGGAGTTATGTAAGCAGGTAGAGCTCATCAATAATTAAAGGTAGAGTAGAGATGTGGCCATTTCCTTCTACTTTCTCAGGGTTTCTGTGCAAGCCCCACAGTCCTCATGGTTTTCTCCTGAATGATGCTAAGGGACAGTGTTTTAAGGGGTGGCAGCCCCAAGCCTTCCATCTGCAGAGGTTGTGAGAGCCTCTCTCACTTCTCGCAGAAACGAGCTGGAGGAATTATCAATGTAAAACAGGGATTAGAAAGGGAAGGGGATCAAGCTCCCTGGTTCTGTTTTGATGGCAGTCTGTACAAGGTGTAATAAAATCAATAGTTTCTCTCACTGAAAGGGTTCTTTCTATCTCCAGCAATGACAAGAGGATAGTGGGCAAAGAGCTCTATTAGCTGTTCTTTAAGAATCAATCACACTTAAAAGCAATAGTCAAAATGACAGCAACTGCACAATAGATGAATAATTTTTCACACAAATAGCCCGAATTTCAGAGAAGTGACACACTTTTAAAGAGATAGTAGATAAAATATCTGCCTCTCTGAAAACCAAGAAAATACTAAGCATTTATTACTAAAGACACTGAAACAAAAATGCTCAGATCCTTAAGGGGTAAAAGCCAAAACATCAATTCACCTGAGCAAGAACACGAGATAATGATCAAGGTTCACTGGATTCAATTTTAAATGTCACATCAGGAAGTACATAATTCCTGAAGCTGCACTCAGGAAGAAAATCCTCATGGCTGTGTCACTTCTGCTGTCAGACAAGGGCTTTCCCTCTCCCCCAGTACAACAACCCCTGAGCCTCTGGGGCTGGCATGAGGCTGTGCCAGGACAGGTTTAGGTTGGAAAGGAACAGTTTCTTCCCCCAGAGGGTGGTGGGCGCTGCCCAGGGAATGGGCACAGCCCCCTGGGAGCTCCAGGAGGGTTTGGACAACGCTGCCAGGGATGCCCAGGGTGGGATTATTGGGATCTCTGTGCAGGGCCAGGAGCTGGGCTGGATGATCCTCGTGAGTCCCTTCCAACTCAGGATATTCTGTGATTTTATGATCTGCTGAGGATGTGAACCGATCCAGCACAGAGCCTTTGTCTCGCTCCAGATGAGAACCAGCTGTGTTAAATCTCTGTATTATATCTACATCCAGCATCAAGATGTAATTGGCAATTACAAAGTCACATTAAACATTATGTAATGAGCTATTTAAATACATCAGAGCTGCATAAAACACCAGGAAAAAAAATTATATCAGGTAAAAGCCATATTCATGCATAAATAATGAGGGGGAAATACAGCAGTCAGCTTGTTCTGGTGTATCACACTGAAATTTCCATATGGCCCCAGCAGTGTGGAAGAGCAAATGGAAGCCAGAGCAAAGAAAGGAGAATAATTCCTTGTGGACTCTGGGTGAGCTTCTTGTGGCTCCACAGCAAGCAATGAAAGCACCATCAAGGCCAAAAAATCTCTGGTTAACATCTCCCCCCTCGTGCCTGGGGTGCAGGGCTTGAGATGCTGGAGAGGAGGAACACTGTCACTCATTTTGAGGCAAAAGCAGGCAAAAGCTGAATGCTGGAGCTGCAGGCAGGATGGCTTTGTAAATGTGGACAGCAGACTGTACTCTGTCTTTTCATGCTGTCGTGTTTCTTTGTTGATGTCTCTGTTTTAAGATCTTTTTTGCTCCATGCATCACCAATTGCCTTTTGTTTTCTCACAGCAGGAAAGGCTCAGTTAATCCATATGTCATGACAAAAAAATCCAGCCTTCTCTTTGATAGGAACCAAGCATGACAGCAATCTATTGAAAAGGTGTTTTGGACTATCATTTCTTCCAAGCTAATTTATTGACTGGATGGCTTTCAAAAATAATAGGTCTGTTTTCCAAGATAATGAGCTGAGATGTGACTCACAAAGTCTGTGTGAGCACACAGACAGCCTAATTATGAGAAATAAACTAATAATAAACCATCAGTCTCTAGAAATCACTAGCTGTTGTGATATACAAGTCCAAACATCAGAGAACATGAATGTTTCTACCTGTTCCCTTCTGCAGTGATTTTGTTTTATTATCCCTAGATATGTAAAATAAATGTCTTACTATTAAGCCCCAGAGAGATCAGGATGCTGAGAAAGATTTGATCTTTGGAGCGGGGGGTGACAGCTTTGTGGAGCAAACTCCAGCTCTAGAATGTGGTTATGAGGGGGAAATGCTGTTCACATGGGTATTTAGTCAGAATCCACAGATTTATAAATTAGAGCTGGCAAAGTGAATCATCCATGCAAATAAAAGCCCTTTAACACACCCCATTGACCACGTTTTTTTCCCCCAGTATATTTCACTTTAAGTACAGATCACAGTGTAACTACATAAAGAATGTTTCTTTCCTGTAGCATTTGTGGAACAATTTAAACCATTTTTAACAAATAGTTTCTGTCACTCATTTTCCCATTTCTTGGACAGATGATGGACAGGACACAGCCACATTTTGCCTGTAGAAAAGGCATATTAAGGAAATGTGGCATGCTTAGGAAACATGAATTATTCTCACTCAGTGAATCTCCTGCATCTAATAAACAGAATGCCCACAATTTTATCTTCCAGAAGAAGGGACCGTGCCCAGCTCGTGCTGAAGCTCCAAGAAGGCTGTCACTACCTGGTCCAGCCAGTTTTCAACTCGTGGAGCCCAGAGGGAAAAATCTCACCCTGCAAAGAGCTTTTCTGACACGTTTACAACATGCCAGAAAAAATGGGTATTCAAAGAAACTTTCACCATGTTCTCCTCCCCTCAGGTGTAAAAGCAGCAGGGTTTTTTATGATTACTGACTGCTGTGCTCACTGTGGAGTAATCAGCTGTAAAACCAGTTGAACAGTGGAATATTCTGTGTTTATCACTCTTTCAAGGCTGGCACTTTTAAGTCTGACCCTGAATCATCCTGACCTCCACTTTGCTGGTGAAACATCTCTGCCTCATGCCACCAAGGAAAGAAATTGCTGCCTTAAAATGCTTTGACTTTGTCCAGCACATTCCTTGTGCCACAAGTGACTTGGTTTTCATTGCTGGTTTGAAAAGCAGGTGTCTGGTAAGGAAGGCAGGAGCCTCTCTTAAAATGGAAAATGTAAACCCGCTCCCTCCAAATTATAATATTTTTTGAAATTAAAAGGCTCTCAGGCAAAGATATGGGAATAGGAATAACAGTTATTTACTAGGATAACTAAAAATACAAATGCAATAGTACAAACAAACAAAAAAAAAAAAAAAAGAAAGAAAACAAAACAAAAAAAACCCAAACCACTACCAGAGTCAGAGCAAGAGCTGACCCCTGTGTGTGGCACAGCCCCATCCCATGGGGGCTCAGCCCTCCTGCAGTGCCAGCTGTGGCTCTGCTGGAGCAGGGATCCTGCACAAGGGGGGAGTTTTCCTCTGCAGCTCCAGGGCTGCTGCAGATGGGCCTGGGCTCCTCTGGGAGTGCAGGGCAGCAGAAAGCTGCTCCTCTGGGAGTGCAGGGCAGCAGAAAGCTGCTCCTCTGGGAGTGCAGGGCAGCAGAAAGCTGCTCCTCTGGGAATGCAGGGCAGCAGAAAGCTGCTCCTCTGGGAGTGCAGGGCAGCAGAAAGCTGCTCCTCTGGGAGTGCAGGGCAGCAGAAAGCTGCTCCTCTGGGAGTGCAGGGGGCAAAGGCTGCTGGGGTGTCCCAAAGCTCAGATTGGATCCAGGTAGGAATGCTTGGCTCCTCCCCTGGGCGGAGCATCTCCCCACGGGATGATGGAATTGGATCAGCCATGCAGGGACACTCACTGGCCATGGACAGAGATAATTAATAATTAATGGACTTTCAACAGCAGAGATCTCCTGCAGGGAGGATTGGCTGTGGGAGAGATAAAGAAAACTGCCCAAAGAACAGCAGAGAACTGCCCCAGCTCTGACAGATGGCAAATAGAATACACACCCATCTTACAGCCCAGGACAATTGCCATTCAAGCAGAGCCCACGTGCTCAGAGATGACAAAGCAAAGCTGCAGAAATTGCATTCCAGGAGCATTTATAATTCCCCCCCCAGGATTTGGAGCTCCCCTCTAGCAGGGTGAGCTCCAGGCTGCTGGGGATGCTCTGCCTCTGGCTGACGTTTCCTTGAGCTGTGATGGGATTTCTCCAAGCACACTTCAGACTGTTGCACTTACATCAACACTTAACTGATGCTCAGCAAGGCTTTTGACAAATCTGGTTTGTTCTGGGGATGGACAAACAGGGGAGATAATCTGGAGCCACAGAGTCATCATTATTTTCTAAGCCTGTTTTGTCTTCAGCACAACAGATGTCCATTGAAAAGAAAAAACATGTTCCCAATGCTTTTAAGCTTGCCAGGATTTTATCCATCCACCAAACATCTATAAAAGCTGTTCCTGAGAAAAACGAGTGACCCAAAGCCCCATTTGGAGCTGCCCTGAAGAATCCCATTTACACAGATTTCCACTTTCCTCTCCTTTTAGGGCCCTGACTGAGGCCTCCAGTTTGAGCAGGTCCCAGTGACTGTGGGGCTGTGCAGTGGTAAAAAGCTCACTTAGCAGAGATGAACAGATGCATTTTCAGTTGTGAAATAAAACCTGGACCTTAAGGGGTGAAATTCTGAGACATAAGCAATCCTATGATGCCACAGCAACCCCGTTACAGTAAGTTTGAAACCAATTTGCCATCAATATTTTTGTACAAGCCCAAGTACACAAACTGAGTAGCAGGTAGGCATTTCTAACAAGTGCAAAGCGAGACAGGTACCTGTTGGTTTCAATTAAGCTTTGCAAAACCCCCCTTGTGCCAGGAGAAAAATAATGAGGCTACATGAGCCAAAGAGCTTCACTTCCAGTGCAGACTTTGGGCTGTGTGAATGAAATTTGCACTGAAAATAAGCAACTCACCAGCACTCTGAGAACAGCAGGTCAAGGAAAAGCAGGACGAGAGCTGCAGAGGGGGGAAGAAGGGAATTAAAATGTTTTGTAAGCCCCAGTTTCCATCAGCTGGGTACAAACTCTTTATTCTTGTTTCCAGTGAAACTCTGTGGATTGTTTCAAGGTAAGAAACGTCCACTGTTAGTCATCTCACTTGGCACTTTTGAGTGTTCATCCTGCAGATCTCAAAACACTTTACAAACGTCTGGCAAAGGCTGCCTAAAAGTTCTGGAAAAGTTTTCCTGAATATTATCAGCCATTCATCGACAGAAGGAAAAAAAATTTAAAAAATCAGTTAATATTTTTTCATTATAATAATGTCAAGGGATGTCCACTGAAACAAAATCAGTTGTAAAAATGACACAGTGGGAGATGACAATTTTATGGTTTAAATAAACCACACATTGGAAGAAGAAAATTCCCATCCCTCATTCCCAGGGGAGGAAAAGGCAGCTTGGGACATGTCCCCAATGAAGCAGAGATGGGATGCTCAGAACAGTCATTTTGAGGGCCACAGCAGTGCATCAGATTACCAAACCACAGTTTTATGTTTTGTGACAAAATGAGAGCTCTGAACTCAGTGAAGAGCTGCCACAAACTGGGCAAGGATTTTGTTTTCCTGTTTTCTATTTTCCATTTCTTTTTTGGCTCTGAGATAAAACTGGTGAATAAGAAGACCCCCTTGAATTAAAACATGACAGGCGTTCCTAACTAACTTTTCCTTGAACGGACTGTACTCTCGGCGAAGAGAGCAGAAGAGTGGAAGAAGAGTGTCAGTGTAGTATTTACTGCTTTGTGGAGGAGGAAACACTGTTTCCTTCAGTTCTTTAGGCCCTGTAAAACCCCAGATGTTCCTCAAACACCTGGGATGGCCCAGGAGCAGGAGGTGTGTGGAGAGGGGAACAGGAAACCAGCAGCAGCCCAGGGCAGACACAAACACCTGAGGAGCAGGACCCATCCAGCTGCAGACCTGAAGGAATTCCGTGGCACAAAATCCCCAAAGAAACCAGGGATAGGAGGATGGGAGCAAAAGGCTTTCCACAAAGGTGAAAGAACATCTCACAAAGATCCCCTCACCAAGATCCTTCAGATCAGAAGACTTTCAGGAGCCAACGCTTCCATGGACCCCCACAAAATAAATATGCTGGATTATGGAACTCCATAACCACAATTCGAGGATTTTTTTCCCCCAGCAAGTTTAATATTTGGAGTTCAGCTCAATCTCTGTAGTCGCCTTCAGGGGAATTTTCATTTTATTAAGTCTGAAATCTAAACCAAAGGGGTCTGACCTCCCCAGGGCTTCCTTTGGCGGGACAAGAAGGAGACAAAGGTGGAGCCCAGAATTCCGGGCCAGCCCCTGCTCTGCCAGCCGGCCTTGCCCGGGAGCTGCGGGAATGGCCGGGATGTGCGGGAATGACCCAGAGATGCGGCAATGCTCGGGAAGTACGGGAATGCTTGGGAAAGAGGGAATGGCCGGGATGTGCGGGAATGCTCGGGATGTGTGGGAATGGCCGGGAAAAGCAGAAATGGCCGGGATGTGCGGGAATGGCCGGGAAAAAGCAGGAATGGCCGGGATGTGCGGGAATGGCCGGGAAAAGCGGGAATGACCAGGAGGTGCGAAAATTCCCGGGGGATGTGGGAATGGCTTGGAGGTGCGGGAATGGCCAGGAAAAGCGGGGAATGGCCGGGATGTGCGGGAATGCTCGGGATGTGCGGGAATGGTCAGAAAAGTGGGAATGCTCGGGAAAACCGCGAATTGCTGGGAAAAGCGGGAATTGCCAGGATGTGCGGGAATGCTTGGGAAAGAGGGAATGGCCTGGAGGTGCGGGAATGGCCGGGAAAAGCGGGAATGGCCAGGATGTGCGGGAATGACCCAGAGATGTGGCAATGCTCGGGAAGTACGGCAATGCTTGGGGAAAGCGGGAATGGCCGGGATGTGCGGGAATGGCCGGGAGGTGCGGGAATGCTCGGGAAAAGCAGGAATGGCCGGGAAAAGCGGGAATGACCAGGAGGTGCGAAAATTCCCGGGGGATGTGGGAATGGCCTGGAGGTGCGGGAATGGCCGGGAAAAGCGGGAATGGCCGGGATGTGCGGGAATGCTCGGGATGTGCGGGAATGGTCAGAAAAGTGGGAATGCTCGGGAAAACCGCGAATTGCTGGGAAAAGCGGGAATTGCCGGGATGTGCGGGAATGCTTGGGAAAGAGGGAATGGTCTGGAGGTGCGGGAATGGCCGGGAAAAGCGGGAATGACCAGGAGGTGCGAAAATTCCCGGGGGATGTGGGAATGGCCTGGAGGTGCGGGAATGGCCGGGAAAAGCGGGAATGGCCAGGATGTGCGGGAATGACCAGGAGGTGCGAAAACTCCCGGGGGATGTAGGGATACTCGGAAAGTGTGGGAATGGCCAGGAAAAGCGGGAATGGCCGGGAGGTGCGGGGATGGCCGGGATGTGCGGGAATTCCAGAGGGATGTGGGGATACTCGGAAAGTGTGGGAATGGCCAGGAAAAGCGGGAATGGTCGGGAGGTGCGGGAATGGCCGGGATGTGCGGGAATGCTCACAACAGTGGGAATGCTCGGGGAAAGCGGGAATTCCCAGGAGATGCGGGAATGACCGGGAGATGCGGGAATGCTCGGGAAGTGCGGGAATGCTTGGGAAAGCGGGAATGGCCAGAAAAGCGGGAATGGCCGGGATGTGCGGGAATTGCCGGGGAAAGCGGGAATGGCCGGAAAAGCGGGAATGGCCGGGGGAAAGCGGGAATGGCCGGGATGTCCCCCAGCGCCAGGGATCTGGTGTCACCTGGCGGTCGCATCCCGAAAAGGCACCGGGCGCGGGAGATCGCAGGAAAAGCGCCCGGTCGGTCCCACCTTCCCACCTCCTCTGGAGCTGGAATTTGTGGCCGTGAAATTCCTGTTCCCTGCAGGAGCAGCATCCACGGTGCTGGCCCCGCATTGGGTCTGAAATGTCACGGACTGAGCAGCCACATAAACCAAAATTCTCAGGGTTACCCAGCACGGGCTGGTGCTGCTGAAAAATATCAGAGTGTAAATAGAAGAGAAATATAAATAATTCGGGCTTAAAGGTCATCAAACAAGGAGGGAAGAAAGAAGAGCGGGAAAAAAAAATATCTCAAACGGATTCTGTCTGAATGGTAGGGAGGAGAATAACTATGTAAAAAACCCCCTTGTGTCAGAGAGAAGCACCAGATGGGCTGGAGAGGTTTCTTCCAGGCAGGGATCATAAAGCCATGGAATATTCAAGGTTGGAAAAGACCTCTGAGGTCATTAAGTCCAGTTCCAACCCAGCGTCACCACCGTGCTCACCATTAAACCCTGTCCTTGAGTGCCACATCCTCAGTCTTCAAACAGTGCCAGGGATGGTGATTCCACCACTGCTCTGGGCAGCCTGCTCCACTGCCTGACAGCCCTTTCCATGAAGAAATTTTCCCTAATATCGAGATTAAGCCTTCCCTTGTGCAATCTGGGGCTGTTTCCTCTCATCCTCTCACTTGTTGGAATGGAGGCCAGGTCCCACTTGGCTCCAGCCTCTGTGTTTGCTGACAAGTTCAGGTGCCAGTGCCATCCCTAGGCTGGGATAAAAATAATGTAATGGATAAAAATCATGTAAAATGAACATTGGGACCACACCTGAATAGTTTTAGGGGCAATCGCCCCATCCTGACAGTGCCCCTACCCACAGAAAGTAGAATTGTGCTGTGCAAATGGAGAGCCAGGACACCTCAGCATTTTCCCACCAGGCTGCACTTGCAAGAAATATTTCTGTCACTGGACGTTCTTGTTACAAGGTGTTAAATTTGGCTAACAAATATACTGCTCCTTTTTAATGTAGAACACGGCTCCACTTCAGTCAGCGTTTCTCCCCTCATTAAAAAGTAAAACAAAACCTCATCAGCACGAGGTGATTTGCATACAGAGGCTTCCCTGCCATGCCTAAAGCATGAAGTCATATTTCATTGAAAACCTCCCAAAAACCATTATGCAGTCACTTCAAAGGGCTTAATTATTATTCAGCATGTGAGAGGTTACTGAGAACCCCAGAAGGGTTTGCTGGATTTGTTTCTGAAAACACTGTCACAAATGGGCTCCGGTCGTTTACTTTTGCAGCGCTTCTTGTCATGGAAAGATGAAGTTAAAGGTCACACATGGAGGTTCATAAAAAAGCTTGGAGAAGCTTCTTGCTGATGAATAGGAATCAGAAATCTAATGTGGCAAAATGTAGGTGGCCTTTGTCCAGAAGGCAGCTGCATTCCAGGAGGAACTTAAAAAATATGACACACCAAGGAGTTTGGAATTTTTGGTGTGTTGCCCTACTTTTAAAAAGGTTACTAATGAGCTGGGGATCATCAATCAGCCTCTTTGCCTCTTCCTTTTGTTTCTCTCCTTGTTTCCCTCATCATCCTCTTCAGTATTGTTGGCCACTTCTGGAGGGGCTCTAGGGATGGAGAGACAGCAGTTGAAAGCTCTTTACTGCACATTTTACCCTGTATTTTCTAATCCATTTTTCCAAATTCCATTCAACTACAGAGTCCTGATCTCAGGGGTAAATATGGTCTCAAAATAAAGTCCACATAAACTTCAAGGCAAAAGGAATTTATAAGATATTGGACAGAGAAGCAGTATGATCAAAGTAAAACATCAAAAAACCCCCAATTTTTCCAGACTCAATCTTTAGGTGCAAAGGAAAATAACTTAAATTGGCAGGAGCACATTCCTGGTTGGTTGTTTCAGTAAAAGCAGCTCATTATTTGAAGGAAGAAACTCTTACCCCAGCCTAAAATAAATGGAGATTTACAGTGCAGCCCCCACCTGGCTAGGGATGGCAACAAGACTTTTCAACAAGGTATCCAAAACAGTCAGAACCCAGAGTCTGGAATATTTTAGCCTTAGAACCATAGAAAAGAATCACAGAATGGTTTGAGTTGGAAGGGCTTAAAGACCCTGTTCTACCCCCTGCCATGGGCAGGGACAACTTCCACCTGACCAGGGTGCTCCAAACCCCATCCAGCATGGCCTTGGACACTTCCAGGGATCCAGGGGCAGCCACAGCTCCTTTCTGTGCCCACAAAGTGTGGAGAAGCCCTGGCTGAACTCTCCCTTCCCCTGATTCAAAGAGGTCTGTAACTTCCATGTGTCACCTCTGAGGAAGGTGTTACCCATGCGCTTTTCCCTTTGGAGATGTTGGTGTGGAAAGCAGCTCAGATCACAAAGGCCTGGCTGCTGGCACTGAGCACAGAGCCTCCTCTGCTTGGTTGTTTTTAAAGGCAGGGTCCCAGGCACTGTTTCTTGTAGTCAAGGAGAATTTGAGTTGAAAGGAATTTCAATTGTGTCCCAACAAAGCACTATGGCATGGAAACAGGATAGAAAGCTTGGACGCACGTTCTGGATCTGGCTTATAATGAGAATTTTGGGGCCCAGGCAGTACTAAAGAGATTTCCAAGGATTTCAAGACCTATGGCCAGATCTCTTGGGCGAAGTTTCCTTTTACATGGGACTGCTCTACCCAGGTTGAACTGCACAGTTTTGTGAGTGAAAAACATCCAAAGGATGATCATTAGTCTGCGGCTTTGCACTCTGCAGTTTTTTATGTTTACATGTAGGAATTGTGACCAGTGGTAACAGTTTTGGCACCTTAAAGGATGTTCTGTTATTGCCAGAGGAATTCCTGCACTAAGTGAGAGTGTTGGACATCTGCCACTTACAGGTTTGTCACAGAACCCCAGAATGGTTTGGGTTGGAAGAAACCTTAAAGCCCATCCAGCTCCACCCCTGCCATGGCAGGGACACCTTCCCCTGCCCCAGGCTGGTCCCAACCCCATCCAACCTGGATTTGGACACTTCCAGGGATCCAGGGGAGCCCTCAACCCAAATGAGGCTGATGTAGAGCATCCTTTGAGGTTAATTGCCAAACATCAAGTGTAAACCAACCCTTGCTCTTCTAGAACAGCTGTTTTCCCAAGAAGGGACACTCAGGAGTGTCAGCCAGCCTCTGAGAACCCTGAAGTTTCCAGCTGTGTGTTGCATCCACATGAATATATCAAATATCATGTTATATCTGCATGGGCTTTGGAGTGAGCTCTAAAAAGCACATTGCCAACAGTGTGAGGCTTGTTAAAGTCAGGGGTTTAGCTCTTCCCTTCAAATAAGAGAAGGAACCTGTTTCAAGAAAAATGTCTTAGATACTGTAATTCCTACAGGAAAAAAAAAAAGGAACTTTATCTTCTATTTAAGAAAAACTTTGCTTCAGATGAGCCCATGTGCCTTTGGTATTTATAGAGAAATACTGGCAAATTTGGTTATAAGTGACAAAGAGGATGTGTAATCCTGACTGATCCTGAGGCTTCATGCCTTGAGAAAATCATATAAAACCTACTTCTTGAACAAGTTTCAAAATTTGCAGTGAAACACATGAAGAGAGCTCTAAAAAGACAGTGGACACTGAGCTGAGGGGGAAAAAAAAGCAAGCCCACTCTTAAACCTGATAGATCACCAAATAGTGATAAATGCTGTAAAAAATGCAGGGGTTTAGGATGGACACATCAAAGTGGAATAAGAAGTTTCCAACCTCATCTACCCTATGCTTATTCTCATCTATTAACCAAGCTCCATTTATGTGTCCCAAAGCAGAGACAACCTTCTTTTCTCAAAACACCCTGCAAAAGTGGAAAAGGGAGAGTCTGACTTCAAAAGCTCTCCAACACTCTAACAGTAGATCAAGTGTATTTTAATTAGAAAAAGGTTTCAGGCTGCAGAATACAGGTCTGGCTCTGGACCCAAAGTGCTCTAAAATGCAGCCTGGCTGTCATCTTTCAGCTGGGGCCTCTTACTTTTACAGTGCAAATAAAAATGAAAAAAATCCTCCACTGTAGCATTGGTAGGAGTCCAAATTGACAATAAAGTTGCTGGAGTTTCTTGGGATTTACCCTAACAGGAAGTTTTATCGCTGCACATCAGCGTTACTCATGCCTCAGGTTATGAGTCAAGTCAAAACAAAGCAATCACCTCTTAAATTGTGAAGGGAAAAGAAAGTAAAAGTGAAATTTGGAGTATGCTGCAGTCAATAACCTGATGTTGGCTTTAACAGAAGGAGGGTGTCACCCAGAGAAGTGTCTGTAGGAATTCCAGTCTTTGTTTTATTTTGCACATAATGCACATTAAATAGCAATTCTGAGAAGTGCAACCCTTAGGCAAACATAGTTCTTACTTGATTTGATTAGGAATTGCACTTTTAATCAATCATTCTTACAGGTAAGAGGTCAGCAATTATTTGACCTTTAGATTTGGAGATTTTTGCCATCTGAAACTGGAGAAAAATCATCAGCTCTTCCTAACAGCAGTTTCTTCTACATGTGCTACATGAACTCAAAATCTCAATTGCTTTGCTGCAGCAGCTTTCTTCATTCTTTCAGTCTCTTTAGAGATAAAACAAGTTAATTTTAAGCAACCAGGAAGTCTACCTGAGCCATGCAGAAAGCTCACCATAATAAAATCCCATTTTATCGAAATTTGGCAAATTCCCTCTCCTCATTGCTGGCATTTGAATGTTAAAATATCCAATAATGCATTTTGATTTTCAATTGTTTTTGTTATTTCACCCCTTGGAATACCACAGCTCTAGGCCAGATGTATTTTAATCTTCCTTACTGCCCCTGCCAAATTTCTGTTTCCCATTTGCTGAGTGCTCTCATCATGAGCAATATGTCTATGTCACTTCCTCCCTGTATGCTCAGGCTTTTCCTTGACTCATGCAATCTGGAAGAAGCTAAGCCCAAAGGAAAACTGAAGCCCTTTAGGGTTGCTATTTTTAAATGCAGGAACTTCCGTGGGGCTGTTTGAAAAGGAGATTCCTTTTGAAGATAATAAGCAACATGTGAGAGATAACATTTGCTGTTCCTCTCCAAAGCGCCCCAGCTCTGGAGCAGGTCAGCAAAAATGACACTCTCAAAAGCATAAAATATCCAAAAAACAGCCACAGAGAACCAGTTTTCCTCAGCCTGACACTGTGGGGTTTTGAATTATTTGCTGAAACATGTGGACTGTCCCCATTGATCATGGATGCCCCAGCCCTGGAAGTGTTCCAGGCCAGGTTGGAGGGGGCTTGGAGCAGCCTGGGATAGTGGAAGGTGCAGGGGATGGGACTGGATGGGCTTTAAGATGTTAAAAGAAAAAAAATCCACCATTTAAGGAAAAATACAACATTTAAGGAATGCTCCATTTAAGGAGGGGTCACCATTTGAGGAGGCGAAGGGGAGACGTGCACATCTTAGGGGTTGATGATCATTAGTTTCCAATTTATTGATCAGGTTACATACTTTTATAATAGTGTTAATAAGCTCATGCATATTCTGTAACCTAAGCATTCTATTTGTTAAGCTATATATCAACTCTTCTTCATTCTTTCAGTCTTGCATTCCACTTTCTCACGTCTCTCTGACTCCTTCTTATCACACTCAGCTAGGCCCAAGGACACAGTATTTTTGCAGGTGCAAAAACTCAGATCAGAAGGCTAAGCACAGTACTTTTCCAGCTTCTAATAACTAACATTCCCACATTAAGATCCTTTCCAAGCCAAACCATTCTGGGATTCTGTGATCTGCATCACCGGGCTTCTGGGGTCTCCTCCTCTCCCCCTCCTCTCCTCAAGGATCGGCCTGACCTCCTGCAAACACATCTGTGATCCCAATGAGTGCAAGGCCAACTGCCCATGGCACAAATCCTCCTCTTTCCACATGAAATGGGGAGGAAGGGAGGGTCCCTTTGAGCCCAGAGACGAGAGAGGCAAAGGTGTCCTGGGGCAGCACAGGGACCAGGAGTTCATTCCATTCCTTTTTGGTTTTTTTTCTGTGAATTGCCATCCCCTTTTAAATGAGTCCCTTCTGGCAGTCACACACTGCAGTTCTGAGCCCCCCTGGACACGAGGTGATCTCACATTTAAAGCAGAGAGAGGGGCAAACAGCAAGAACGTGCTCAGAGTGCACCAGGCTTGTCTGCTCTCAAACAGCAAGAGCCAGCCGGGTTAGGGAAACACTTTGGGGTTCTGCCAGGACCTAAATGCATTCCAGCTGAGAATCCTGGTGCCATCCAGCGGTGCCAGGGTGCCAGGCAGTGTGCTGGGATCCCACTGCAGGGTGGAATCAGGAGTAAGACCCCTGCTGCTGCTCAATGCCCCAGTCCCACTCACATTCTTCTTTTACTACCACTTTTCTGTTGCTTTTGCCTAAGCAAACACTTCCAGCAGAAGCTTATCTTTGAAAATCTTGTGGTTTATAGTTTATTGGGAAAAGTACTGGTAGCTTTTTTTCTGCGCTAGCAGTAGGTATTAAGTATTTTTCCATGTTATTAGGGGCCAGCTGATGGAACTTTTCTCCCTGGCTGACTCTCCTCTACCTGGACACTTATTTCCATGAAACTTTCAGGAATGTCATATCTGAGATTGCTGCCCTCTGGTAAATCTGCTCGAGTTAGACAATGAATTGCAAGGTTTGAAAGCGAACAGCACACAAACACAACGCCCTTGTCTGATTGCAACATCATTTTCTAAGGAAATGAAGGGTTTTTTTCAGTAAAACAAGAAAAGGCATGCACTGAGCTGGGCTTCATGGCTCTCAGGGACTGTTCATCATCGTGGCCAGAGCACAAGAATGTCTGATACTGGAGGTGAGCAGATTTTGCTCTGAAGGCTCATTATTTACAAGGCAGTAACTCCGTGCAGAGGTTCTTCCCAGCAGCTGTAGCACTTCTTTATTCACAATGTAAACGTGCTGTGTAAATGCTTGTAAAACTTTATGAGCTCCATTGCCTCCAAGCACTTCAGCCCAGGTATGGTTAATAAACCCTGCATGTGCACTGTCTCGACCCCCTCCCCAGCCCTTCCAGGGCAATATTCCAGAGGCAAGGAGCTCCCCTGCACCCACTGAGCAGTGTTAGGGGCTTTTTGTTACCTGCCTCTAACAGACACAGTCCCCTTGTAAGGAGCTGGACCAGAGATTTAATTAACTTTACTTTTTTCCATCCACCACCTGTAGCCTCCATCTCACACACTCCCAGCCTTCCTTACTGACGCTGCTGAGCGCCCACACCATCATCAATGATTTCTTTATTTCTCTAAGAGATTTTTTTTAGGGTGAAAAGCAGCAGCCTGGCTCTCCTCGATCTTCTGGAGAATTCCCACTAGGTGGCACCGATATCCAACATTCCCTCTCCACCCTGCGTGCGGATTCCCCGTGCTTTGCTCCAGGTCTTCTTTCCCTTTTTTTTTTTTCCAGCATTTCCAAACTCTGAGCTCATCGGTTTTAATAACTACAAAAACAAACAGCTCACGGGATATTTTTTCCTCTCCTTACAGTGCTTGATGGATCCAAGCCAAAAGCCAAGTTATGGTTGTTTTTACAGACAAAAAAGATCAATTTCCAGTGTGGTTTCTACAGCTGGTTCAGGAGCCTGACTGGTGCAGCCATTAATTGTTTCTTTTAGGACCTTCATCATTCCAGTCCTTAGAGGTTCTTTATTTTGCCATCCTCACTCATGTGCATAATAAACCTGACCTCTGCAGGAACACCCTGATTCCAGACAGAGCAGGGAGCTGGGAAACAGGGAAAGCTGTGAGGAAAACTGATGCAGCAGTGACTGAGAGCTGCCAGCAGCCATTCATCTTCCAGGAAATAAGAGAATGCCTCAAATGAGGCTTTGGTAGCAAATAAAACACGATAGTTCTTTCAACAGGAAGTAGTCAAGAGTAATTCTCACTAATAGGACTGAAGTTATTTGGGTATCTTGCAGAAGAGATTGAGGTTTTTCAGCAGGTCTTTCTCAAATTCAGCCCTTTTGTTCACTCCTCCATACTCTTAATACGTTCCCAAACAAATATGTAGAATTCCTTTGGACTGGAACTAATTTTAGATGGTAATGTAACAGCAAAGCCCTTCCAAGACTAACAATTAGGAAAGATAGTTATGTTTTGGGAAAAAAGCCTGCACACATTTTCCTGGTGAACAGCAAGAAACTAGAAGTCAATAACTCAAATTAAATTAAAACTACTATTTGGGGATAACCCTGTAATTGACTGAATAAAAAGCTTCTGTTTCTGAGTCTGCCAGGCCATGATAATATCATTAACAGAGATAACAGTCCCATGAAAATGAATGTGGATATGGCTGTTGAAGTCCTGAGTTCATTTTAAGCTCATTTAAAATTCTATATCTACATTTCTTCAGATTTTAAACATAAATTCCTGAGTGGTTGCTTTACTCTCCTCAAATTAACTTGACAAAGAGTTTCCAAACTCCATTTGAAAGACTCTGTTTCAGATCCTTTAAAAGTCACAAGGACATCCCAGACATAAACATCAAGGAATGTACATTAGTTCATCACTCACTATCTTACAGTGCAATGATAATGTAAACAATTATGAAGATGGGATTGCTGGAAGGCCAGGCAGCTTTACAGCTGTGGGATATCAGACTCTGGCTTTTATTCAGGTGCTGGAAAAACAAAGACTGGGGAAAAAAAATAGTGGCTAAGTGTGACAAGACTGGAAAAAGCAGGGATGGAATAATTCAAAATTCACTGACCTATTTACTCCTGCATCTGCCACGGCCTCTGCACAGCCCAACAGGAAATGCACCAGGAAAAAGTAATCACTGGAGATTATCCTGTGTATGAGAGAGAAACAAAGTCTGCAGCCAGCCTTCCCAAGCTCAATAATTTCCTCTAACTCATAAAAAGCAGAATGCAACTGCTGTCCTTTGGAACAGCAACGTGGGGCAGCCCCTTCCCTTGCAGACAGGACAGAGAATTCCCCAACACTGCAGGCATGGAGAGCCCACCAGGCTCCCCTGTCCTCACACCTGCCTGCTGCTCCCCAGGAGCCAGGGATTTTTCCTCCCATTTGGGATTTTCCCTCCCATTTGGGATTTTCCCTCCCATTTGGGATTTTTCCTCCCACTTGGGTTTTTTCCCTCCCATTTGGGTTTTTTCCCTCCCATTCCCACCTGGCTGCAGGCACAGCCCCAGGGCTTTGATGTGCAGTTGTTCATCCTCAGGGCAGCCTGAGCTGTTGTTTTTATTTCACCCACTGGTTCAGAGGGATCTGCAGCATCAAAAAACCACACAGAAGCAAAATACCAACAGATCCCTGTGAAAATGCACAAAATGTGCCATTAGATCAGTGCCCAGAGGCTCAAATATCTTGTCCCTTAATTGTAGGAATATCCAGATTTTCATTAGCACTCCATCATTATTATGTTTCTTTTTTGTTCTTCAGGAAGAGAGGTTTCCAATTGCAAATTTCTCATCAGGTGGATCACCTGACCACTGTTTAAAGTCAATTCACTGTTGAAAAGACATGGGATCCTACTCTTTATTTTAAGTGTTTACTACTGTTTTTGTGGAAGCTGTCACGTTAAGAACAATGGAGCATGTAATGGCATGAGGAGGGGTTGTTTTCCGTGGGGATTACAGCAAAAGCCTGATCAAATTTCAGTGTTTCTTAGAAGTTGTTCTGCCTTGACAGGCTCCAGCAGGGGATGCACTGAATTTCAGCTGTGGTGACTGCACGGCAGTGACACAAAGTCATGTATGGCCATTCCAGGTGCATCCTGGGTGTAAATGCAGTAAAGTGAATTTGTAGCTCCGTGGCAAATACAGCACCACCACTTCCAAGTCCTGCTACGACAGCTGTGCATTTGAATGCATCCACTTACCTGCATCAATTATTCACAAAGGATAATGGTTTTGAGCCAGTAAAATGACAAGAGTGTTTTAAGTCAGGAAACAAGATAAAGTCCCAGCGTAGCCTCCTCAGGCATCTCCATCAGGAACCACATTTCTCACATTTCTCAGTGGTGAATTGTTTAAATTACTCCTGGTGCCCCCACAAAATTTTCTCAGCAGTGTTTCATCCCCATTATTACCACGAATAATGAAAGATTTACAAAAATGTGTCTTTATGTGCATCCATGAAGTAAAAGTCAACCATCATCTCCTGTTCCACATGCAGAACTGGGGGCACCAAAAAATGAATGTCAAGCTCTGATACCTTGGAGTGTCCAGTTTGGGATGCCTTATGTTTGATTATTTTTCCCCCCAGAATATTAAATAGCACAGAACTTTCTATATTAAAACACAGCCCTCCTGTTTTCACCTCCAATCGAGACAACAGCAACCAGAATTCAGCTGATTACCTAAGCTGGACGCTCAGACATAGCTCAGCTATAAAAATCCTGATTTCCCCCAAGGTCACAAACTGTGACCTCAAGCAGGGTTAAATTCAATTTTCCCAGGAGCATTCACTTCTTCAAGCCCAATCTTTTTATTCCTGCAGCTCCTGATCACTAAGAGATGACACTGCATGTTGAAACAATCTTTAAATGTCTCAGTTAGCTTTAGCCACTGGACAAAAAGGTTAAACATCTGCAGCTGGAATGTACTTTGTAGCTGGAGAGGTAACAACAGATGTCTTGCCAGGACATTCCTTAACTTCTGGCAGCCAAAGAAATGTTCTGTGACTTGTGTGGGACAACCTGCCCCACGCATTTCCATCACTTGAGATCCCTGATCCATTGACTGGGAAGATTAAAAATAAATAAATAAATAAATAAATAAAAGACCTGCTGCCTGATCTGTTTAGCTGCTGTGCTCATTACACCATTCTGGAAACACTCAAAGCTGTTCAATGATCATTTTTATTAGAGATGTAATAATTCATCGAGTTTAGTGAAAAAAAGTGACAGAAAATACAAGAAAATTATCTTATGAGGAGGAAAATAGACAAAGGGAACAAGCAAACCAAACAAACAAAAATGTAGTTCTGTGGTGTCCAAATTACAGAGGGCTGCACTTCCCACATCTTGTGGTTGATGATGAGGACCTGTGTCCAAAGGAAATGGGATTTTTCAGCCATCTCTCCCCTGGTCAGGTTCTCAGTTCCCCAGGTCTGAGCGCATGGAGAGGAACTTGCAGGGTTATAATTTATACATTTCTCCCAACGGAGAGGAACTTCATTTTGCTCAACGTTCCTTGGTTAATCTGATGGAATTGGCCAATCTGTGGCCAAGGGCTGAGGCTTGCACAAGGCTCCTGTGGCCAGGAAATGAAAGCTGACAAATGGCTCTGTGTGAATTCCTGCCACCAATTCCCCCTGCAGCCTCCCAGCTCCCCATGCTGGAAACCACCCATCCCTCATCTCTCCTGATTACATCAGGAACGTACCCAGAGATTAGGCCAAGTTGCATTTCTCTCCTAGCAACTAATTTAATGCTTTTTAATATATTACAGCCTCTTTTAGGTCCAAACCTTTCTATTTTGGGACTTCCAATTCAAATTTGCCTAATAGCTTTGCATAATAGTCCCTTGCTCCCAATAAATTCCTCATTTCAACTTTAATTGGTTTGTTCATGGAGAATCACAATTTACACGGGCTGAAGAGATCTATCACTAGCAGCTACTGAACATAAGTAATATTTGATTAAACAAAATGAGATAGTCATTTGCTTTTTTTTCCCCCTAGTATTTGTTAATGATATTGCCAATTTCTACGAGCAGAGTATAAAGTATATTTACACCATAATCAATTAAATGTATTTGGAATAGATATTAAATAACACTGTGGGTTTAGTGTCCTTTTAAATTTACATTTTATCATTTTAAACATTTTAAAATGTCAGCCAATTGTTCTCCAGTGCAAAGTAATCAAAAGTGAAGACACAGACTGGTTTTATGAGTGGTGATGTAAGCAACAAGTGGAAACACAAAAAAATTAAATCATTTGAAGAGCTGTAATGCTGAAGTATAAATCACCCCCAGTGATTTGAAAGTCTCAGTCCAAAAATAAAGAATTATCTCATTTTACTCAGCAGAGCTCAGCCTGAAGAGCCTGGAAATGGAAAAAGCACAGGACAGGTCTGAAGGAGTTTGGTAGAGGGAGGGGAGCTGGAGCTTGGGTGATACTAAGAAACTTCCAGGAAATATTTTTGTGAAAGAAATGGATACTCTAAACCAGCATGAAAATACCTCAACTTGAAACACTCATTGTTGGAAGAAAATATTTTAAATGTAACTTTGATTACCCCATGAAGCTTCCTAAAGACAAGGGAAAAGGGTTGTTTTTTGTTTGGTTTTTTTTTTTTCTTTAATCATCAGTGTTTCAAAGCAAGTACAGTTCCTTCTAACTCATAATTTCAAACACTTTGGTCCTCAAATGAGAGCGAGGGATTCCATTAAATGAGAATATATCAAACAGATATTTGAAATACATGTAGAAATCATATTAGCTTGTGGTACTGACTGCTATTAATTACTGGAATATGCAGAATATTTGAATAAGAATTTATTGAGCTTCTTTGATGTTGTTTTCCTATCAAGGCCAGAATAATGCCTTTGCATAACACAGATTTACGAGTTAAATATATTTAGGAAAAAAAAAAAACTTTGGTATATTAATTTGATTTTTTTTTTGCTTATTTTTCTAGTTTAGCTTGAGAGTTGATCGGGGTTTTTTGTCCTGTAATAAAATACACTAGGAGAGGGAGCTGTATTTAGGCTAAGTCTGAATTTATGCTGATGAAGTATACGTGACACATTTCTCAGCACCACAGAGGGATTTGGGAGCACTGAATTAGGGTGGCACATTTTTGGGAGCCTGACCTGAGATGCACCAGTCCCCTGGGGTGGGCTCTGGGGGAAGAAAAGGCCAAGGACAGCGAAGGCTGTGACAATCAATACCCAGAACAAAGTGCAGCCAACAAGCTATGAAAAAATGGATTAGTGTGATGAGTAGGTTTAGATGGGATTTTGGGGAGGAATTGTCCTTGTCAGGGTGGAGAGGGGCTGGGATGGAATTCCCAGAGCAGCTGGGAATCCCTGGCAGTGCCCAAGGCCAGGCTGGACAGGCCTTGGAGCACCCTGGGACAGTGGAAGGTGTCCCTGCCATGGCAGGGCTGGCACTGGGTGAGCTTTAAGGTCCCTTCCATCCCAAACCATCCCGGGATCCCACCCACACCTCAGGGCCTTGGCTACAAGAGGCTCTTTGGGGTTTTGCCTTCCCGGTGCCCCTGACCCCCACACGGTCCCGGCGGTGCCACTGGGGTACGCGCTGCGTGTCACCACAGCTACCACAGCCCCGGTGTCACCACAGCTACCACAGCCCCGGTGTCACCCCCACTGTCACAGCCCCGGTGTCACCACAGCTACCACAGCCCCGGTGTCACCACACCTACCACAGCCCCGCTGTCACTCCCACTGTCACAGCCCGGGTGTCACAGCCCCGGTGTCACCACAGCTACCTCAGCCCCGCTGTCACCACAGCTACCACAGCCCCTCTGTCACCCCCACTGTCACAGCCCGGGTGTCACAGCCCAGGTGTCACAGCTCGGGTGTCACAACCCCACTGTCACCCTCTCTGTCACAGCCCCGGCGTCACCCCCTCTGTCACGGTCCCGGTGTAACAGCCCCGCTCATCACCGCACGAGCCCCGTTCCCGAGGCGGCCCCACACCGGGGGATGCGGGAATGAGGGGATGAGGGCATGAGGGGATGCGGGGCTGAGGGGGACGCGGGGCTGAGGGGGATGCGGGGCTGAGGGGGACACGGGGCTGAGGGGGACGCGGGGCTCAGGGGGATGCGGGGCTGAGGGGATGCGGGGCTGAGGGGGACGCGGGGCTGAGGGGGATGCGGGGATGAAGGGCTGAGGGGATGCGGGGATGAAGGGCTGAGGGGATGCAGGGCTGAGGGGGGTGCGGAGCTGAGGGGGATGCGGGGCTGAGGGGGATGCGGGGCTGAGGGGGATGCGGGGCTGAGGGGATGCGGGGCTGAGGGGGATGCGGGGCTGAGGGGATGCAGGGCTGAGGGGGGTGCGGAGCTGAGGGGGATGCGGGGCTGAGGGGCTGAGGGGATGCGGGGATGAAGGGCTGCGGGGATGCAGGGCTGAGGGGGGGTGCGGAGCTGCAGGGATGAGGGGCTGAGGGGGACGCGAGGATGGAGGGATGCGGGACTGAGGGGCCGAAGCCGGAGGCTGGAGGGGCGGGCGGGAAGCGCGGCCCGCTGCGGACGGACGCGGCGGGCACCCAATGCGCTCCGGAGGGAGGGCAGAGCCCCGCGGCCCGACCCAATGAGGCCGCGCCCGGAGCGGGACTTCCTTCGGGGATCCCGCGGCGGGGGAGCCGCGGCCGAGCGGGGACACGTCAGTGCGGGGCCGGGACCTGCCTTTGTTCCCCGCAGCCCCCCATCCCGGCCGCAGGGACCGGCACACGGCCACAGGGACGCGGAGCATCCCCGGCATGAGCCCCGCCGCTGCCCGCACCGCAGAGACCGCCCCGGGCGCCGCGGCCGTGCCCAGGGGCTGAAACGCTGGGCCGGCCCCGCCTCCGCCGTCCCTCTTTCCCTTCCTCCTTCTCCTCCTCCTCCTCCTCCTGCTCCTCCCGGGGCCTCCGATGCCGCCGCCTCCCGCCCGCTGCTGAGCCGTGACGGGCGGGGGCCCTCGGGACCCCGCCGGGGACATGGGCAACGGGATGTGCTCCCGGAAACAGAAGCGGATTTTCCAGACGCTGCTGCTGCTGACCGTGGTGTTCGGGTTCCTGTACGGGGCGATGCTCTACTACGAGCTGCAGGGCCAGCTGAGGAAGGCTGAGGCCACGGCGCTCAAGTACCAGCAGCATCAGGAGTCGCTCTCGGCTCAGTTACAAGGTACTCCCTCGGCAGGAGCTTCTGCTGCCCTTCCCCGAGGCTTGCAGAACACCCTCCTCCTCCTCCTCCGGCTGTCCAGCCTCTCTCAAAGTTTTGCTCCTTCTCCCCCTTCTTCTCCTCCAGCCTGTGGGGTTGTAGCGTCTCCCTAGGTGAGGTGTTGTGGATCCCTACGGAGCTCTCATGCCCCCTCGCTCCCGCACATCCCGTAGTGACTTTTATTTATTCCCAAAGGACTGCACATGACTCGGCGGTTCCTGGCACAAAAGGGAAAGGCAGGCGTGCAGTGCAGACTGTGTCCAGTCTGGGATTTTTGTGGGCTTCTCCCACAAAAACCCCCTTGTCTTGCAGGGTTTTATATTGAGCATCCATCTGCAGCTCCTGGGCAGCATAAGCCTTAAATGGCTCCAGGATGGAGGAGAGGAGTACTCAAATAAAGTGGTTTTAAAGGGTGATCTTAAAGTAAAGTTCAAGTAAGTTACTTGGGTAAGGCTGCTCTATTACTTTTGGAATAACTTTGAATTTCTTGTCTTAAAAGTGCCACATAAATACAGATCATTGTGTATCTTGGTTTAAGGATGCAGCAGATGTGGGTGTCCTGTAGTTGAAGATGAAAAGTTGTCCATGTCTGACATCTGCATGCCAAGAAATCAGGAGCAAAGCAGCAGGGATGTACCTAAAACATCAATGGTCTGAGAAGTGAAAGACCTCAGCACCTCTCTAATTGTCAAGTGCAAGGTTTTCAGGTCAGCACAAAGCCCAGAGCCAACTTTAAAGTTTTCTTTCTCAAAGTAGCATGCAAGAAGAATCAGAGGATCTGCTGTAGCAGCACTACACTTCAGGGTGATCCTCAGCTATCCTTTTCCCTGTGGGAGCATCCATCAAAGCATGCCTGGCAGCACACAGTTTGTGTGCAGAGAGCACAGAGTTGGGTTTATGCTCTTAGATTCTTACAGTGATTGCTTCCTTCGATGTGTTCAGTCCCCAGCTGACACCACCCTTGCTTAGTATTTCAATTTCCAGGTAATACCAGGGGCCTTTTTGCCAGAAACCTCCATTTGAGTCCCAGAAAAGGTGTGAAGGTTTGGCTGGGAAGGGGGTGTGTGGCAGATGGCTAAAGGGCTACTCTTGCTAGGCTGTGCATTTGCCAACAGGGGACACAGGAACATCTTGTTCTCAAGCTAAAATTTGACAAGTTGGCTTTTTCTGCTGCTCCAGCTTTGCCAAAGAGGAGTGTGCAACAGACTTTGTCCTGCCACAGAGGAGAGATTCTCTGGATCAGATACGTGAGGTCTGGAGTGTTGATTTGAACTTTCCATGCTTGAAACATGATTTTGAGTGGCCACCATCTATCCAAGCACGTTCATGGAAGCTGCATTTTCTGTAATTCTCTTGCTTGTTTCAGTGTATCAATGGGAAATGTGAGCTATGGACCAGGGTCTGGTAACATTAATAGATTTGATGATCCATGCAATAAACTCACATGGTTCTGGGATCCATGCCAGTGCACCAAGCCCATTAAGCAGGAGAATTTATCTATGCCAAGTATGGTAGCAGTAAACCCTGTTTTAAAAAAATAATCACTAGCAATTAAGTTACAGAATACAAGGGAAAATAAAATGTAAACATAAAAAAAAGGTTCTTTAAATTTTCCTGTGCTCTGGAAGTGGCTGTTAGGCCTAAGAGAGGGTGAGAGCCCAGAGAAATACTAAATGCAGCAGCAGCCCCTAGCTGCCTAATTTCCCCCTAAAGTAAAGGGAAGTTATTTTCCTGAGGGCTCCAGAGGATCTGGGAAATAAACTTTTCTTCCTTGTCTTTCTTCAGTGGCCTCCCCTGCACTATCACCTGGATTTTTGCAGCAGGAATTTGTTAGTAAGGAGAGCACAGAGAGTTCAGAGCCTGTGCCCAGCTCACCTGGAGACACTTTGGCTTACTGGTGATACCCACCACCAAACCCCTTCCTGAACCTGTCCTGTTTACTCTTTGTTATGGAACAACAGGAGGGAAGAGACATGGAAACAGCATAACATGCTGACAGCAATTCCAGTTTGCAGGTGCAGTATTTGACTGCACTTTGAACTTTTGGTTTTAAACAACCTAGATTTTAAATCAACAATGTTCCCGTTGCCAAATTAAAACAAAAAAACCCCAAAAACCAAACAATAAAACAAACATAAAAACCCCTCTGTGTTTATCTGAGCTACGTCTCCTGGCTGTCCAGAGATTATTCTTTGAGTTTATTGCTTTATGAGAACAATAAAATTAAAGTATTGTATTGGTAAAGTAATGCAGCTTATCTTTTCCATGCAGCATAACCAGTTTCTCTATAGATCCTGGACTAGAGATAACTTTGGAGCCTGAAATATGATGGAAGCACTCTGAAATATTTTAAAAATAAACCAGTTAAAGGGCAAAATTAAAGGAAGGGAGGGTGCTGCAGCCACAGATGTTCACAGCTCTCCTGGATGATTGGATAAGACTTTAAGTCTGAGCAGAAAAGGACTCCTTGGACTTCTGTTTCCTGAACAACCATTTCATCAGGAGGCTTTTACAGGTTTAAATGTAAACTACAAAAATAAAAAGACAACTTGTAAAAGTGGTGGTTTTGAGAGTGCTGAGGCTGCACTGTGGCAGGCTGGCTGTGCCCCCGCAAGTCTGATGGAGCGAATCTCTTGGAGGGCAGTGAAGTGTCACCTGGTGTCTGACTTTGTGTGGGGTTTTGTTGTGACTGCTGGAGCCTACAAAGGCAGTTCCTTTCCTCATTGCACACAGAGGAGCTTGGGAGCTCCCCTCTCAGGGCTTGTGAGTGAAACTTGAGTCCATTTGTGAAATGCCTGAGGTTCATGGACACTCCTGAGTTTAGGGACACAGTGGCAGTTCAGGACCTGAATGCCTTTGGTCAGCCCAAAATCTGAATAAAGATTCTCAGCTGCTCAGAGTGCAGCTCCCTTCACTTCCTGCTGTCCCCTCTACTGTTTTTCATGTTTTTATGGTTGTTTTTTTTAAATGTAGGTAATAACAACCTTCATTTTGGTACTTGCCAGTTCTTTATGCCCGAATGAGCTGTTCTTTCTGTTTTTCCATGAAAAGCCAGCTGTCTTAGATTTTTATCTTTTTCATTGCCTTGTTTTGCTCAAACACAGCAACACCTGAAGGAGGCTCAGTCTCCTGGGAATACGTGGGAGAATACCAAGGCAGAATGCACAGATCACTGGGAAATGGGGCAGGAGGAGTCTCAGAATCATTTAACACACACAGCTGATCTGAAGAGAGCTGCACATGGCTGTGGGTTTGGGGGGTTCTGCTCTCCCTGGTGTGCACAGCTTCAGCCACTCTGCTGAGAAGTGTTTGTGCCCCTTGGAATGAGCCCAGGGTACCAAGGGAAGGGTGGCAGACCTGGGAAACACAATAACTGGGTTAGAGAGGCTGGGATCTTAAACTCCCCCCCTTTAGAGGATCAGATTGCAGAAGATTCTGTAGAAGAATATCAGACTTTGGTATTTTTCTCTAACAAAGTTCTGCTGGGCACGGAGAAAGTAGGGCTGCTTTTGTAATCCACAAAGGGAATACCAGGGGCAAAATTCAGAGATGACACAAAATTTTTTGACTGCTGAGAAAACCTGAAGCCATTGTTATCTGTAAGGTCTTCCATAGAGGAGCTGATCTTCCCAGTAAGCTGATTATTTTAAAGTCTCATTCTCTGAGCACAATATACATTTGAAACATGGAGATAATCTTACTTAGTGCTTCTTAAAGTGATAAAAGCAAAACTTGATGCTTTTTGCTTCCTTTAAAACTGTGTCAGTCTAAGTCTTGAACTGTTGGCCATACAGGAACAGGCTTCAGTTGCTAGAACAGAACCACGCTGAGAGCTGCAGGATTGTACCTGTGACTGCTGCAGGATTGAAAGTATCTACAGACATCTTTTTAGCCCTTGCAGCTTCTGTCTTCTCATCCTCTGGGTGTTAAGTAACCCCTTGTGTACTATTTTAATCTGTTTTAATCCCTAATCCTAATAAAAGCCTGCAGTTAGTGCCTCTTACTACCTTATTTTTTTCTGCTCTTCCTGTCAGTCTGATGGCTTTGTGCAATCTCTGTGCAGCCTGGGACTGTCCTGTCATCCTGGCAGCCAGCCCAGCAGGGACTCTGGGCTTGAGAGTTTCCCCTGCTGTGGCCAAGGTGTGGATTTCCTCAAAGGTTTCTGATGCAGTGCTAGAAAGCAATGGCTGTAAGGCAAACGTGGATTGCTCTGTGCCTGTTGTGCCACTTGTCCTAAAAGATGCTCCCTGATGGGGTGACCTGCTGGGGGCTGGCAGATCTATGGTAGCTTTATGAGTGTGGAATTGCACAATGCACTGCAGCCCTAGATCACAGTTCTGTGTCACCTTAGTGGTTAATATTTGTCATATCTGCCTGCAAGCTGCACAGATGCCAAAGCTGCTCTGACATCACACAGTTCTGGGTGTACTTCACTATTACATCCCTTTTTTACAGTGCCTTAAACTTGTACCTTGAGTTGGCAGGGCTGGGAAGAACCAGCACTACTTTTAATTTTTCACTTATTTTTCACATGCATCAGACAAGTAGAGCTGCATCTGCTGCAGCTCCTGTGTGTTTCGTTGCTCTTCCTAATCACAGAATCCTGAATTCCTGTCATTCCTGTGACTTTCAGGCTGCACATAACACTGCAGCACTTTGATAGTGTTTTCCTGCTGCCTGAGAGATCCCTGGTAGCACTGTAAGAGGAGAGGCTGGTTCTGTGTGTGCTTCCCCTGAAATGGCAAATGCAGCATCCCAAATTCTGCTACCTGGCTGCCTGAAATGGAAAGCTTTGGTTTGTAACCTCCTCTGAGCACCTGCCTCCATTTTTTTTTACCTCCATTCACATTTTTTTTAACCTCCATTCACATTTTCAACTGATATTTCATATTCTAAATACTTAAAAAACATGAAATACTTGAAATTGTGCAGAATTTTAGTATGGAAGAGTATACGGTGTAATGTATATTTATATATATATATGCATTTGCATGTACATATAAGTATGTATAAACTAGATAGAGATGTGTCTGTTTTGCAGCTCACCCTCAAGATTTTGGGTTATCTGGAATTATTCAGCTCTTGCTCATAACCCAAGTACAGAAAAGGTGCTGGAGCTCTGTTCAGATAATTAACTTAGAGAAGTTTGTTTCCAGCTCCATAGCAGAATTTCCATGTCCAGCAGCTGAATTCTGACTTGAAAGATGAATTGAGCACGTGCCCATATTTCTGTGTAACCCATGCCCAAGTGCTCTTTCCTTGGGGACACACCAGTTCCAGGATAAATCCTGGATAAGCAGAGCTGCAGCATTCCCTCTGCACCCCAGCTGGAGCCTGGCTGAGGATCACAGGGCAGCCTGCAGGAATTTTGAGCAGAATGAGCTAATGGGGTGGGTTTGTTCCCTGGGCTTTGGTGCTTCCCCTCCCCACTTTGACACAAGACCTGGTAGCCAACATGATGCAAAATATCAAATATTTGTTACTAATGGTGGTTTAAGCCTCCTAAAGCTTGTCAGTGGTGGAGCTGAGTGGACCCTTCAGGAGGGAGGCAGGATGGGTTGATGGTGGTGAGTTTGCATTCTGGCTTCTTGGACACTCAAATTCCTGCCTGGCTGAATTCCTGAGCCTTAAAAATGATGTTCCAGGCACATTGTCTCACTGGGCTGGCTGTTTGCTTGTCAGCCTGTGAGTTTGGGTGGGGCAACTTGTGAGTAAGGTTTCCACCCTCTCAGGGATGTGAGTGCCCATTATAGCATCTCTGATGTGCTGCTGAGGATATTGCCAGCAATTTGTGGCTAACAGAGTTCACTTCGCTCCTTTTGGAATGGGATCCTTGCAGGGAAAAAGTCATTTCATCTGCCCTGCTGAAAGTCAGGTGCTGCTTTGAGGTTTGATGGTAATGAAAGCTAAATAAATCAGATTACTGGAAAAAATGAGCTCTGCAGAACAAGTAATTAAAGCTGAATCCTTTGTTGGGTGATTTTCCTTGGGATCTTCAGGATTCAGGGGTGTGAATTTCTCGTCATGTCAGAGCCTGAGGTGAACACTTGAGGAATTCAACCTGTCTGGATGCTGTCCTTGTTTAAGGAAGGGTCTTATGAACTGGATGCACTTCTGATCTTTTTTTGTGGTCACATAGCCCAACCCAAACCTCCTGAGATTTTCTACTTTGTATTTTTTAATTAATCAATAAAAGAAATGCAATTGTTCCGCCTTGTCCTCTGCATTTCCCCCCTCCCTTAAAGTACCTGAAATTAGCTGCTATCTTATTTTCCTGAGGTGACTCAGATCCCAGAGTTTGGCAGTCATTTCCAGGGCTTAATTACAGACATGACAAGAGAAGGATGGTCTGCCTGAGCTCCCAGAGGGCAGAGTAAGGAGCCTGCTCCTGTCCACACCACCACACTCCATTTTCAGTCCAAAAATGAATCACTAACTCAAACTCTGGATTTCTGGGTGCAGTTTGTGCATCTATAGGTTGGGCTTTTTTCTCCAAGCTGTATTTTTTACTAGTTCCTGAATATAGATATTTATGTACATCCTGACACCGTGTAGATACAATCACTAAACCTTCATAAAATTGAAAAAAGTGTAAAAGACTTTTTGAGGGAAAGAACAGCCCCTTGTTTCCTGGGGCTGAGGGTTGAGCAGACCCAGAGATTCAGAGGTGATGTGAGAAGAAAACTCTTGTCCCTGCAGCTTTTATCAATTTCTATGTGTTTTTCTGCTATTTTTAGTCTAAAATCACTACACAAGTTTAGTTTGAACTATTTGCATTTATCATCACTCCAAAAAAACCCAAATCCTTTATCATCTACTGATGTACAGAAAACCAGCAATGCTGAGCCCATCCGTGGTACCAAGGGTTGGAAGAAACCTTTTGTGGAGTTCCCTGGAAATCATTTCTGGAAACATGATCTCCTTCCTGATAAAAGTCAGGTCTGAAGCCTATCTGTGAGGGATTAAATATTTAATCACATTTAATACCCATTCTCCAACTTATTTTTAGCAGCAGCTATTACAGTTTACTCTTTAAACATGAGAAATCCTTCCTTCTGTCCCAATTTACCTTACATCTGTTGTTTCCTAGAGGTGTTATTGACTTCTAAGAAAGGCAGTGTGTGAGGCAGGCTGCAGTAAAAGGGTTCCATTAAATGTAGATGTTTGCTCCAGTTTAAAAATTAATTTTCCTGTCACCCTTACAATCAAATAGAGGACCGCAACGATCTCTTAGAAGTACAAGTGTGTACTGGGGTGCATTAATGTTCCAAATTCTCCAGCATTTCCCATTTTTCAGAACTGCAGTGAAGGCAAAACTAGAATTACTTACTGGAACTTTTTCGTTGGAACTTCTTCCTGGAATACTGAGTAAGTCAGAGGAACAGGATTATTTTAATTGTTAGCTCATTTTTGGTGTAGGATCTCTGAAAGCATCTTGTGCTTTCTCTTTAAAAACCTCCTGAATGTAAAGATCCAGATATTAAATACAAACTTTTCCAATTATGACTACTCTGAATAAAATAAATGCTTAGGGAATTCAGTCAAAGCAGGGGTCATTTTGAAAAGCACAACTGCCAGTGTGTGGTGTGGTTTTCCAGGAGGATTTTGACATGACGGGCTGTAATTAGACAGAACCATTACTTGATCATGTGAGTAAATTGCAAAGTGTTGGAGTTTGTTTGGAAGTCAGGGTAATTCTCATAGTCCACACAGTGCCAGCTGTGGTTTGTAGAGAGCAAAATGAGAGCAGCCCATTCCTGCCTGGATGTTCCACTGTGAAGCCTCGCACACAATCAGTTTCACCTTACCTTGGTTTCTATTTCTGTCCTTTTTCTGTGTAAATTCAAACCAGAAAACCTCAAGGACATAAATGAATAAATTTATATATTCTGTTGTTTATATATTATGTTTATACAATATGTTGTTCAATATATTGTAAATATTGTGGCTTGGAGCAGCCTGGTCTAGTGGAAGTGAAGGTGTCCCTGCCCATGGCAGGGGGGTGGAAAGCTGAGCTTTAATGTCCCTTCCAAGCCAAACCATTCTTTGATAAATAAATGGGGGTTTTTTTGTCATGTTGTTTTCTTGCTCTGTACTTAGAACAGAGATTTCCTTGTCTTTATTGTGGAAATACTTCCATTTTCCCCAAGATATTTGAAGTTTCACTGGAATATCCATTTATTGCTAAACCCTCATTGAGTCTGTGAAAGAGATGGAGCTCAGACTGTGATACTGAGGCCAGCATGGCTTGTACTGTGGTGGGGAATCCTGCTGCTGCTGATTGATAAGCTGTTCCTGATAAGATTATCAGTAGTGAAATCAGTGGATCTTGTTTGAAAGCAGATTCACTGATTGAAATACAGGGCTGGAAGCTTGGGGAGAAGGTCTTGTTATATTAATAATATCTCCTCCCAGCGTGAAATGTGTCAGAGTTGTCATGAAATGTTATCTCAGGTAAAAATTGTAATTATTGTCATTGGATTAGAGAATTTATCCTACACCCCATATTGAAGGGATTCCTCTTTGACTCGTGAAAATGCTTTACTCTCAGCAGAAAGGCTTTTTCCATGGTTCACATTTTAAATGGTTCTACTTGCAGGGACAAGAGTGGGGAATTCACTGTTTTTATAGCAAGTCTGTGTTCTGCAGACCTTCACAGTGTCACCAGAGAGGTGCCAGGGTGGTTTACCCCATGCTGCTGGCTCCGTTCAACTCTGCCACAGTGTGAGGGAAAACAGCACTGAGTGTTGCCAAGACTACTGAAATCTGCTGGTTTTAAGTGAAAGCTACTACTGTAAGCTCAGAGAGAGATTTCAGAATTGTGTAACAAGCACTCATGTTGAAATTAGTTAAATTTCTTGTATCATTTAAATCCCAGTGTAATCTTAATTTTCCAGGGAGCTGTGGCATTTTAGACTCTGGATAATCCTTCTGACAGACCAAATGATTAATGTAACACAGTCACAAAATTTCTGATAATGTAAACAAGGAAATGCTTTCTTTTAAATGTACAATAATGGCTTATTTTGCTTAATATCAGCCTTATTGCTCAGAGGGGTAGAGCAAAGATAAGAGAAGGAACGTTGACTGTTAAATAATCTCAATTTCATCACCTCCCTGACTCCTGTGTTGTAATTAACGCTCAGCACTGGTGGAAGTGGTGCAATCTGGGAACGTGCAGGGCATTCCACACCTCCCTGCTCCCTCACTTCCTTTTCTTTATGGGGAAAACCTTGAGGACTTGATTTTATTGGGGTGTTCTCCAGGAGTTTCAGTGTTTCCTTGTTGAAGGTGAAAGGTCTTTTATTGATCTGTGAGGTTAACAGTTGAGTTTCTGTGAGTTTGTGGGTCTTTGTTCATTAGTGTAGGTTACATTCTATAGGTAATTTCAAGAATTCAGCTGACACCTGCAGTAATTCCAGTTTTGGAGTACTGCCTATTAGCCATTAAATGACAACATTTCCCCCCCCTCCCCCCTTTTTAACCATTCTGTTAAATATAATGTAGAAATAAAGTTCAATTATTTGTACAAAGATCAGTGCAAAATTAAAAGCTTACCCTAGGAAGAACGATTTGTGCATCCCAGCAGTGGGATTTTGTCAGATTCCTTATATAGGTTCCACCCCCACCTGGGGTGGGCTTTACTATAAAACCAGTTTTTCAGTGTATTTATTTCTTTCAGATTCCTGCTCAGACATCTTATATCCAGGCTGGCAGTGAAGAAGGAGAAATTCCTTCTGTAGTAACAAGCCCCTTGGATAAAGACTAGGAAATCTCTGTTTTAAGTTAAATTTCCTAAGTGGTGGAAATAATTCAAATTTATAGGATATTAACTCCAGTATGCATTTAAAAATCTGACCTGCAACCTACTCCCCAAAGGAGCAAGTGAGGAAACATGGGAGCTGTGCTTTGTTAAAAATTGTTTTTACTCAACACCTTCAGTGCTTTGCACTTGATGGACTTTTATCAGAGGGGAATGTGCTGGGCCAGTCAGTAACTGAACTCAGAGGGCAGAGGCGAGCGAGGAGGTTTTTCCTTGCCCTTTTTAGTCACCTGAGGGGTTGTTTCAGGACTTCTCCAGCTTTGGGCCAGTGTTTCGAGGATTGCTACTCAGCAGGTGGAGGAGAGGCTGCACTGGCTGTGTTCAGACCCTGCAGGTGCAGAGTGAAACCCAGAGCTCAGCAGGGATGCTCTGAGAGGTCCCCAGACCCCAAATCCTGATTCTCTGCCCCTTTCCCCTGCCCCTGTGGTGGGTTGGCTGTGCAGGGTTCCCCCCACAGACACACTTGTTAAAGCAGCAGCAGGAGCTGGGGAAGGTGCACTTGCAGATGGAGAAGTGGAATGGAAAATGTTCCCTCCAAATCCATTTGTGGTTTCGTGTGTCTGCCAAAATCCCTGTTCCACCCTGATTGCATGGGAGGGGAAGCCCGTTATGGATTTTCATTGCTCTCCTGAGCTGCTCTGCTGCCACTGTTCCTTTTGCACAATAATTCAGCATGCACCACCTTCAGGGCTGAAATAAAACCATCACTGTAGTGCTCTGTAGTGCTATCTCTTTTTTTTTTTTCCTTTTTCCAAGCCTGCTGGCGACTTTTTGAATATTCATTCCTGCTTGTTCCCTTCCAGAGGGTGTTGATACATTGGCTCATCTTGACTGATGCCCTTGACTTTAGAAGATCAATAGCAAAGTTGAGATAGGTGCCAGGGATTGATTAGCAATCCAGCTTCAGAGCTAAAACATAAACACTTAGAGATAAGGCTGCAGAATGCACCTTGGTGGAATTAAGAACATGTTTTAAGGTGCAAGAGGAGTTTTCTGTAGCTGCCAAGATACAAATCTTTATTTGATGCTTCTTGTTGAAGGCTTGCATTCATCAGTGGTTTGTTCTCGGGAAATGAGTTTCCTGGTTGTGATGGAAAAATTACTCATTGTTTTATTACAAATTAATAACTCATTAAAATAATGCAAACTGTAGTTTGGGCAGTGAAAGATACTTGTGTTAAACTGACTTTAAGCATATATAATTTCCAGGTGTTTTAATTGATGTCTTTGCTGCAAACTTGGCTGTTTCAGATAATGAGAGGTGAGGAAGGGTAAATAGGGACTGATGTGCCACATCTCAAACTCCATGTCCAAAGCACAAGCTGAATGAAATCCTGCTTTACTGGCAGCCAAATGGGGAACTCTGTGCCAGAGGACGTTGGATGTCCTAAACACACCTGGCTACAACAAACAAAGTCATGAATGTAAACCCTACTTTGGGATGGTGTCTGCAAAGCATGGGCAGCTTGGACAGTCCTTGGGAGTCATTTTTGCAGGGAGGCAGTGCAGAGGAATACTGTATTCCCAGTTTTTGGAAGAATTTAGGGTGGCTCCCAGGTTCCCCGTGGCTCAGCTTAGGCAGCAGTGCCCTGCTGCACCTCCAGGAGCTGTCCTGCCCCTGGGCATCTCCCTTCCCTCCTTGTGACACTTTGTGTGCTGCCAGGAATTCCTCTGGCAGCAGAGCTGCCCTGTCTTATTTCCTTGTCTCTGTGCAAACAAGGCAGGGGAGGATGGAAACATGGAAAAATGTCCCTGCATTCCTGAGAAGCAAAGAGGCTTTGCTAGCTCCACCACAGCTGGCTGCCTCCACAAACAAATCCCTCACCTGGTTATCACATTCTGTGTTAGCCATGCAAATAACTCAGGATTTGGGATCGATAAAGGGAGCAAAAAGGGAAAAAGTTACTGTCACAAGGGTTACAATCAGCCCTTTATCCCATGACCTCATTCCACTTGTATTTTCCTGGTGCATTCTGTGCCAACACTCCCTGGGTGTGTTGGGGTGGATGGTGAGGTTTGTGTATGTTACTTTTGAAATGAATTGTGAACAAAATTTCTCTTTTCAGTTGTGTATGAGCACCGGTCAAGATTAGAAAAGTCACTGCAAAAGGAAAGGCTGGAACATAAGAAAGCAAAGGAAGGTAAAAATGCACTTTCCACTTTGATATTTAATTTGATTATAGTAGAAAGTAATTTCAAATGGTTTTTCTTCAATTTTAAATCAGTTGGGTAATATATAAGGAATATATTAGGATCCACTTAGCAGAGTTGTGCTGCTCTTTCTAGTAGTTCTTTTTTATTTAATCTTTTTTAATCAGATCTCTTAAAAGCAATCATCTCTTTAATACTATTTACAGCTGACTGCAATATGAAGTAATAAACACAGAGAATGTGTTTGCATCCATGCACATAAAAACCCCAACATGTATGTGGGGTATGTCTTTGTGTAAATCCTGTCCTGGTATGCCAAAAATTCAAAACTTGTACCAAAACCTTGGGATCTCTTCCTGCATTCCATCAACTGGGAATTGAACTTGGAATCAGTACTTTTACACGTGCTTTAGGGTGAGCTCACACTTATACACCTTTTCCTGATTAAAACCAAATTCTGGGTGTGGATGAGGCAAACACAAATTGCATTTCTTACACCTCGGTGTGCCCTCTGTGGAAGTTCAGCAGGATTCAATCCTCTGAGCTTCCCCAGCCTCTAAATTCACTGCTATTTTCAGGGTAGAGCCTCTGCTCTTCCTAAAACTGAGGACTCAGCTGCTGAATTAAAAATATGACTTTAGCAGAGCTGACAAGGAGTGAGAAATGATTCTCACCGTGCAGGTCTCGGTGGGTTTCTGGTGCCATCTAGTGTGGAATGTTCCTGCTGCTACCCGAGGGGGCGGCACCTTTTCAAACCCTGGAAACAGAGAGAGGTCAAGAAATAAATGAGGAAATGTTTTATTATTTCCAAGAACACACAGTTGATAAATGCCCTTTTCCTTTTGAATGATTCTCTTGGGTCTCTGCCGGGAGAGTTCACGTGTCAGATTTAATTACCCATCTGTAGATTTGAGCCTGAACTCTGCATCTCTCACTCTGGTATGAAAACTTTAGTTGAAAATATTTTATGAAACTTTTTAAATTTTGTGCATTTTAAGAATTTGCTCATTTTGTCAAATTCTCCTTAGGTTGTTTTTCTTCTTTTTAAGATCCTTTGAAAATTGTTTCTGCATGAATATTCAGCTCTTTAAGAGAATTTATGTACTCAACAGTCGAGTTATTCAAGCACAGATTCTCATCTTCCTGGCGTTTTTTTTCATCATTACTTTCCCTTTTATGTTGCAGATTTTCTTGTTTATAAACTAGAAGCACAGGAAACACTAAATAAAGGAAGGGTAAGTCATCATGCCTAGTACGAGTTTTTAATAGCTGATGCTATTTGAGTTGCAAGGAAAAGGAAATACTTTGCAATTATGACTGTTCAAAGGAAGAGATCTTGCAAAATACTAATTGAAAGAGCTCTCACTTATCCCAGTTCTACTCTGCATTCATAAGTGCTCTCCAATTCCTAATTATTTGAGCTATAGTGGGAGATACTAATACCTCTCCAGAAAATTAATTTAGAAAATAATCCCCTGTTTATATTATGGTAGTTCAAACGTAATGTTGTTTTATTTAAGGGGAAAGGGGAATAAGAAGGTGTTGGAAATCTTTTTGTAGCTTAGCCCCCAGGGAAAATAACAGTGACAGCTTTCTAACACATGGGCTTTGAACTGGAAAGCATAAAGACATCAAGAAACTTTGTTTTATATACCAAGTGCCAGGAGGAAAGCTCTATCTGGCAGAGGACCCAGAAACCTGTAAAGAACTCTTTATAAAGCAAGTAAATTAGGATTTTATGGCTATTTCATGTTCAAACTGGGGAGCAGTTTAGGAGCTGAGGAACAGGAGTTAAAATAGGTTGTTGCTGTAGTAGGTGCAGAGTGCGGGAGCTTGCTCTGCTCCAAGGCCAGGGGAGGGATGGATTTGTGTCCTGGGGAGCTCCAAAGCCACTGGAGAGATGGATTTGTGTCCTGGGGAGCTCCAGAGCCATGGGAGAGATGGATTTGTGTCCTGGGGAGCTCCAAACCAGGGGAGAGATGGATTTGTGTCCTGGGGAGCTCCAAACCAGGGGAGAGATGGATTTGTGTCCTGGGGAGCTCCAAACCAGGGGAGGGATGGATTTGTGTCCTGGGGAGCTCCAAACCAGGGGAGAGATGGATTTGTGTCCTGGGGAGCTCCAGAGCCACGGGAGGGATGGATTTGTGTCCTGGGGAGCTCCAAAGCCACTGGAGGGATGGATTTGTGTTCTGGGGAGCTCCAAAGCCAGGGGAGGGATGGATTTGTGTTCTGGGGAGCTCCAAAGCCAGGGGAGGGATGGATTTGTGTTCTGGGGAGCTCCAAACCAGGAGAGAGATGGATTTGTGTCCTGGGGAGCTCCAGAGCCAGGGGAGAGATGGATTTGTGTCCTGGGGAGCTCCAAACCAGGAGAGGGATGGATTTGTGTCCTGGGGAGCTCCAAACCAGGGGAGAGATGGATTTGTGTCCTGGGGAGCTCCAGAGCCACGGGAGGGATGGATTTGTGTCCTGGGGAGCTCCAAAGCCACTGGAGAGATGGATTTGTGTCCTGGGGAACTCCAAACCAGGGGAGGGATGGATCTGTGTCCTGGGGAGCTCCAAACCAGGGGAGGGATGGATCTGTGTCCTGGGGAGCTCCAAACCAGGGGAGAGATGGATTTGTGTCCTGGGGAGCTCCAAACCAGGGGAGAGATGGGTTTGTGTCCTGGGGAGCTCCAAACCAGGGGAGAGATGGATTTGTGTCCTGGGGAACTCCAAACCAGGGGGAAGATGGATTTATGTCCTGGGGAGCTCCAAAGCCACTGGAGAGATGGATTTGTGTCCTGGGGAGCTCCAAACCAGGGGAGAGATGGATTTGTGTCCTGGGGTCTCCAAAGCCACTGGAGAGATGGATTTGTGTCCTGGGGAGCTCCAAACCAGGGGAGAGATGGATTTGTGTCCTGGGGAGCTCCAAACCAGGGGAGAGATGGATTTGTGTCCTGGGGAGCCGCATCCCTTGGCTGGTGACTCCCAAAAGCTGGGTGTGCAGAGCTCAGGGGTGTCAGGGGGTTTCACAGAAATGCTTTTGTTTTCCAGCAAGACTCCAACAGCAGATACAGCGCCCTGAGCGTGCAGCACCAGATGCTGAAGGTGGGTGACTGGGGCAGCAGGGCACCTGTGCAACTGGTTATGCTGGGGGGACACAGCCTGCTGGCTTCTGGCTTCACTGCAGAGTGCCAGGGTGTGGACAGTGCCTTCCTCTGACTATTAAAATCTGGTTTCCTGCAGTTTTTCCTAGTCAGGCTTTCCAGTGGATAATCTAATCTTACCAGATGCAATTACTTGTAGGGAAGGCTGACTTATCAGCCCTCTTGTAGTTTGGCACGTAGGGATTTTCTGAGCCACGTTCAGCAGCTCCCAGGGGGACAGTGCAGCTCTGGGGTGAGGTGACACAGCCCTGGAAGAGGAGCCTGCTCATCACAGAGATCATTTTGTGTTTGGAAGAAGCTGCAATGTGCATGCTTTGAATAATAACTTTCCTGTTATGAATGCTTCCTATTCATCTGCACTCACTAAACAAATTGCCAAAGACAATATTAGCCAGATCTGCAGATACAGAGCTGTTCCAGTGTCCCAACTTGGTATTTGCAGAGTCAACACGAAGAGCTGAAGAAACAGCACGCTGACCTTGAGGAAGATCACCGAAAACAGGGAGAGGAGTTCAGCAGGACATTCAGTGATCACAAGGAGAGATACCTACAGCTGCAGCAGGAAAAGGAGCAGGAGATCTCCAAGCTGAAGGGTAAATTTAGCCTGTATGGACGCCCACATTAAATTGGGTGTTTGGCTTCGTGTGGTGCGAGGGAGACATTTTCTCTGTTCTCACTCACAGGCCGTTTGTGCCTCCTGACAAGTTCCATTTTATTGATGATTTTCTGAGGCCTCTCTCTGAAATCTGCTGTGTTTCTGTCTGGGTTACAGAAATAGCAAAAAAACCCAGCACTTAAAAGCCTGTCCAGTGTCAGAGGTTATTGAGTCAGTCTTTAATTTTTAATTCTAAGACTGGTATAAACCTGGGAAAAAAGGTTTCCTCTTCTTGTTTGTAACTGAAAGGCAATCTAAGAATATTTGCCACTGCTAGCAGAGATGTAATTGTGCCTCTTTCTGAAGTGACTTTATTTACATTTTATACCTCCTTTTTCCCTCTATGTGCCAGCTCCTCTGGAGCACATTGCACCTGTACACTTGGGTGATGAATTCAGTTTTTATTCTTGGCATCCAGTTTCCTGTTGGAGATTCTGGGCAGTGTTCAGGCCTCTTCCATCCTCATTACACAGTTCCATGGAGCAAGAGGATGGGGCTGTGTCCATCAGAGCCTTCTCTGCCACCTGTCCCTAACACAGGGGTTGGTTCTGGAGCTGTTTGCAGCTTTGTCTGCTCTGCAGGCAGAGGTTGTTTGTTGGCTCAACATTAACATCATGTATGAAGTGGGAATAGAAGCCTTTGTCCCTGATCCCAGAAGCTTTTGGAGCCATCTGGGCATCCCTTCCAAAGGAATAGCTGGGTCCTGTGACAGAAAATTGTCACTCACCAGGTGTGATGGGGGGAAAGAGGGGAGGCTGCTTTCTGCTCTGCCTTTCCAGGATTCAGATTTCCAGAGGGAATTTTGCCATCTGCAGCACCCAGTGGGAGCAATGATGCAGAATTCCAGGTGCAGGCTGGGTGCACTGGTAGAAGATTTCTCCAAATGTTATGATTTTCTGCTTGAAAATGGAAAGCTTTTAATAGGGCTGGGAAAAACAAACCATATGATTATTCTACCTAATTTTTACTACAGCACTCGTGTGGGATTTTATGTAGATTGTGTTATAGTCTTGATTTTAGTGCTTAGCCTGGTGTTTACAAATCCAGCCAGGTTTAAACTCTGTGTTTTTCTCATTTCTTTTCAACAGAATCCCTGTATAACTTACGGGAGGAGAACAGGCAGCTGAGAAAAGCTCACCAAGACATTCACACCCAGCTGCAGGATGTCAAGGTAGGTCTTGCTCTGAAAAGCACTTTCAAAATCATGAGGAAAAATAGTTTTCCCAAGCCCAGAACAGGCTGTGCTGTATGTGGGAAAAAGGAGAGGAATAGCTGGACTGGATTTGTCTTTGGCCACCTGCACTTTAGGTGCAGGTAAAAAAAATAAAAAGTTTTTAGTATAGAAATCAGGATTTGGTTTTATAAGTTAAAAATCATATTTTGGCAAAACTCAATGCCAAAATTAATGTTTTCCATCTGTTTTTTTAAATGTTCATCAACATCTACCCCTTCTTTTAATTTTATTTTAGTTATGCACATCCTGGCCTCCAAATTGCCTTCCCTGGTGTGCTTGCTTCCTCTGCCTGTTTAATGTGCATTCCATGTGAAATAAATAAATTCCAGCTAAGGATTTTCTTTTCAAAATAAATTGAATTATCTTCCTAGTTCAACCCCCCCCCAACTGATCTTTAGAATGAACTTTATGTGAAACGTGTGATGTTCTTCTTTTTGTGTAGCAACAGCATAAGAACTTGCTGTCCCAGCACAACGAGCTTGTGGTGACATTGGAAGACCACAAGAGTGCACTAGCTGCTGCTCAGGTCAGAAGGAAAGCAGCTCCTGCTGGCTCTCAGCTTCCCAAATCTGTCTCCAAACCTCTCCTGGCTGCAGGGTGCTGCATGTGCCTCTGGCATGGGGACCCAGCAGTGCATGGCACAGAGGGGCTGCTCCCCAGAGGGCTCAGGGGACAGAGCAGGCTGGGGGCCAGCCCAGCAGTGCATGTGGTCCTGGGAAAAGAGTCTCTGCTTCCCTGGGAGCTGTCAGTGCCTTCCTGTCTCTGTCCTCTCTGATGGAACTGCTGTGAGCACCCAGCACTCTGACCCTCACAGTTATCCCTTAGCCCTGGGTGCTGGTGTAAGATCTCTTCTCGTGTGTGCCTGGGGAGGTTGTGAGGTTTTCATGGATTTCCAGAGTGGGCTGGAAAAAGCTCATCCAGTGCCACCCCTGCCATGGTGACACCTTCCACCATCCCAGGGTGCTCCCAGCCCCAGTGTCCATCCTGGCCTTGGGCACTCCAGGGATCCAGGGGCTGCTCTGGGCACTGCACATCAGTGCAGCAGCAGCAGAGCATAGATGGAGCTGTGCATGGAGGTATGAAAACTCCAGGTGCAGCTCAGATTAGCTCAGGAAGAGCCAGCAGCATTAAGTTCCTTTAATGTCATTTTCAAGTGAACTATCCATGAAGCACGAACTGTTGCAGGCTCAGTCAGCTGTGCCAGTACAAGCTGTGGAGGCCACAGGGAATCTGGAAGTGGGAATGATGTTGGAGCAGAGGAAGACTTTTGGTGAAAGATCACAGGGAAAGGCAATGAGGCGGCGTGAAGTTATTTTTATTCCTGACTGATTTCCTTCATTTAGGCGTTTTCACAGTCCACAAAATCATTAGCAGCATTAGAAGCATTGAATTTTTTTTTCCCCAGTTCTGCTTGTTGTGCCTGTCAATATGTGTAAGATACTTAAAAAACAGGGAAAGATCAGGAAGGTCCCTCCTAGACTGAATATCTGAAGAATCATAATCTCCAGTGCTAACCCACACTGACAGCTAATTCTGAGCTCTTCTCCCACTGGCCACATTTGCTGTGTGGTGTGTGCTGATAACATCTGAAATTCCACAAGGCCTTGTGGAGAGGCTGATCTGAGGTTCACCAAGCCCAAAGGGAAGCTCCCCACTCTGCTGGCTTTGATTCAGTTCTTTAATTAGAAAGCCCGTGTCACACAAAGCCTCTCTGTCTGCAGCCAGGCTGTGACATTTGTCCCGTGGGGACCCTGCAGGGAAGGGTCTTGCACATGCCTTGACTACAGAGGGTATTTCACACTTTTGTATGGTTTCTCCTGCAAACCAGCTGCAGAAACTCCCCAAAGGATTCTTTCCCAGCTTCAGAAATGATTCCTCTGTTTCTGGGTGTATTGTAGACATTGAACACCAGTAGTCAATACTGCACTAAACTGAATCTTAAAAGTGTTTTGGTCTTAGTGCTTTTTCCCAGCCAGGCAGATTAATTATATATTTTAATAAACCCTGTTTTCTGCCAGTGTCAGCACCTTTTAAGCTGTGGCATTGACTCACAATGTTCAGTTTAGTGACTCTGCTGTTCACTCTGCTTTCCCTTTAGGCCATTTTGTTTCAGGAATCCATAGGCCTGTGGAGGTTCTCACACACACTCACACATCCCCTGGAGCAGCAGAGGAACTCTCTGGTGTGGCACCTGTTGTGTGTGCAGCTGGTCAGCTTTCATACACCCTGCCCACCCCAAAAAATCCTCTTTAATTGGAAATCTTCTTACTGCAGAGCCAGGGATTGGGGTATACCAACCCTGCTGGATTTTCATTAAAGCTTGCTGATCCTGTCCAAAGTTAAACAGCAAATCAAATTCCAACATTTTACTGTTGCATTTCAGGAAGCCTTTAGAAATTTACATTTTCCTTCTATTTATTTTCTTTTTTTTGTCATTCTGCTTTTCCCCTTGCTCTTCAGCACTGTGACTTTCTTTGCATCAGTTCTGTATGCTGGCTGTTGTCTTGTCTAACACCTGTCTAAATGTTGAGCACTTGGCATTTTCATGACATGTAGATGTACTTTAAAACTTCTGTTTCGGAAAGAGCTGCACTTCTTTCCCCTAGCAGAGGAGAAGCTGTGGTGCTTTAGACTTCCCTCACTTTAGTCTGCCAGGAAAGCTTCATCATCACCTTCTGACACTTCTCCTGCTTGGCATGAATAAAACAACTCCTCTTCTTTGTCCCACAGAGATGTTTTTAATACACTTTGGTATGCATGTGCACTTTGAAAAGATCCTCATGGATCAGTGTCATCTAATGTTTGGAGGAAAAAATTATATTTTAAAAGCTCCAATCCCTGGAATATCAAGCTTTCTACCACGTGTCCTACCAGCAACTTCAAGGTGACTACATTTGATTAAGAAATTAATTCGGACACACTATAATTAACATGTTGGCTTCAGACTCAGGTGGAGGAGTACAAACAGCTGAAGGACACGCTCAAAAAAATCCCAAGTTTCCAAGACGTGGAGAAGGAGGAAGGAGGGAAGGAGCAGCAGCCCGAGGCGCGGGGCCCGTCCCCCCAGAGCCGCCCCCCGCAGCCCCCCGCAGCTGGGGATGAGCAGCAGCAGGTACAGGGCTTAAGAAAAAACAGTTGTGATTCTTGTTTTACAAGTCAAAATTTTTTTTTTTAATAAGAAATCTAAAATTTTAGCTATCTCAAATGCTACAGAAAGCTTTTGGAAGTTCTGAAAAATTTTTTGCTTTATAAAGTCCCAGTGGCGCATTGAAGTCAGTGTATTTAAAATTGGCACACCAAGGTTCAAGCAGAAAACGTGTAATCTGGAAGTAAATGTAGAAGTAAACGAAGAAGTTAAGAAAAAACAGTTGGATTTTGTTTCATAAGTCAAAATTTAATTTTTTTTAATAAGAAATCTAAAATTTTAGCTATCTCAAATGCTACAGAAAGCTTTTGGAAGTTCTGAAATTTTTTTTATTTTATAAGGTTCCGGTGGCACATTGAAGCCAGTGTGTTTAAAATTGGCACACCAAGGTTCAAGCAGAAAACGTGTAATCTGGAAGTAAATGTAGAAGTTAAGAAAAACCAGTTGTGATTTTGTTTTACAAGTCAAAATTTAAATTTTTTAAATAAGAAATCTAAAATTTTAGCTATCTCAAGTCTTACAGAAAGCTTTCAGAAGTTTTGAATAAATTTTTGTTTTATAAGGTCCCAGTGGCACATTGGTGAATTTAAAATTGGCACACCAAGGTTCAAGCAGAAAACGTGTAATCTGGAAGTAAATGTAGAAGTAAACGAAGAAGTTAAGAAAAAACAGTTGGATTTTGTTTTACAAGTCAAAATTTAATTTTTTTTAAATAAGAAATCTAAAATTTTAGCTATCCCAAATGCTACAGAAAGCTTTTGGAAGTTCTGAAATTTTTTTTATTTTATAAGGTCCCGGTGGCACATTGAAGTCAGTGTATTTAAAATTGGCACACCAAGGTTCAACGTGTAATCTGGAAGTAAATGTAGAAGTTAAGAAAAACCAGTTGTGATTTTGTTTTACAAGATTTTCTGCAAGAAATAAAAATCATGGAATCATTTAATTTGGAAAAGAACTTTAAGATCTTCGAGTCCAACCGTGAACCCAGTTCTGCCAAAGCCAGCAATAAACTGTGTAGAACACAAAGCTGGCTTTGTAGAATTGTAAGAGTTTTTCATTTTTCAACTAAAATGAGGCTTAACTTACTCTGTGGTGGAACTGTACAACACCTTGTGTAGCTGTACAGCCACAAACCAGGTAATGACCCCATTTGGCAGGAGGAGCTCGTTCCAAAGCAGGCATTTGGCCCTCCTGACAACAGCTCTGGGCTGGCATAAAGGATCCAAGCCTGTCCTTGGCTCTCTTGAAACTGAAATCCATAAATGTGTTGTACACACATAATCCCGTGTCTGTTTTGCAGAATGAGAAGCCAAGGGAGAGAGAAGAAATAAAGAGCCAGGAGCAGGACAGGGCTGAGCCTTTCCACGTGCAGGGAAGGGCTCACGAGAATGCCAGGGAGCTGAACATCCAGGAGCAGCAGGAGGCTGGAGAGGATGAGGAGCAGAGGGCAGAGCAGATGGAAGAAGAGCGCAAAAAGGAGCTTGAGGAGGAAGAAATGGAGCAGGCAGGGCAGCCTGAGCACCTGGAGGAGGAGCAGGACCAAGCCCCAGAAGAGCACGAATGGAAAAAGCAGGAACAAAAGGAAGAGGAAACCAACATGTTGGGTGATCACCTGCACTCAGAGGTAGGGAGCTCATTTCTAATTGATTAAATCTGCTGTTTTAATGGAGGCTTCTCTTTTCACTGCTGGCCTTGTATTGCACTCACCTATTTCTAGGCAGAGTAAAGTTTTTATAGAGAGTTTGGGATTCAGAGCACTCGCTGGTTTTTAGATAAAATTACTGGCATGTTTATAGAAAATTTGGGATTCAAAGCACTTGGATGCATTAGGATTCAGGCTCAACTTGAGCACACTTGTATTGCAGTGCTGGCCAGACCTTAATGAACATTAATTCTGCTGATAAAAAGCAGCAGATGGAAAATAAAAAAGAGAAAAAAAGAGCAGCAGACTGAATCCTGTCTCCCACTTTAAACCTGAGGCTCGTGGTAGCTGATGGAGAACTCAGCAGGTGAGAGGGAGGCTGGGATGCAGAGCTGCTCTGCTTTGGTAACTTGATGCATCTCAGCAAATTGCAGAGTGTTTCCTTGTCAGAGGTAGCTGCCTTCTGCAAACACACTGCCAGCTCAGTGCTCACTGGTGTTTGACAGGGAACTTTAACTGCCAGACAAACATGACTGAAATAGCCAGGGGAAGTCAGTGTGCAGCTCTAAATAAAACCTGGATTTGCATCCTAGATTGGATCTGCAGTGGAAAATGTATTTCACTGGTCTCACTGTAGGCTTTGTAAACACTTTCTGTCCTGGCAGATTAATTGTGTCACTCTGGTGTAATGAGGAGCTGGTGCTGAGCAGCTGCAGAGGGTCAGAACAGCAGCAGTGGGTTAAGCTGTGAAGCTGGAGTTAGTCTAAGTTATTGCTGAGTCTAAAAAGATGTGCAGTGTCTCACTTAAGGCTAAAAGCAGCTCCCCCTGAGATTACCACTTAAATCAATGGAAACTTTTTGCTGTCTTATCATTCAGTAAAACCTCCTTTTACTGTGTAATGTGCTAGGAGGTTTTATTATTATTTATAGGAAAAGCATGGCTTTCCTTAGCCCACAATCTCCTCTTTCTTCCCTGTGTACTTCCAAACACCCCAACACTTCCAGTCTGTGTTCCAAGAAATGTTTTAACTTCAGGCAGGGACACAAAAACTTAAAAATAACTTTGCTGTAATTGCATGAAGCTTGTTTTTCCCTCTGGACAGATTTCTCCCTGCTTGTTTGTGATCACTGAGGGGATGATTAATGTGTGACTAACACATTTCTGTGGCAGGTAACACCAACAAAGAGGCAGAAAGCAGCTTACGAGCAGCAGCTGGAGCAGCAGCACCTTGGAGCCCAGAGAGCAGAGGAGGCCAAGCAGCTGAGGCAGCAGCAGGAGTCCCTGCAGCAGCAGAGGCTGAGGGGGCAGCTCCTGAGGCAGCAGCAGCTCCAGGAGAGAGAGCTCCAGCTGCAGAGACAGGCAGAGCAAGGGGAGAAACTCTTCAAAAACCGCCTCAGGTGCAACTCTCCCTCTTGAGCTTGTTGTGCTCTGGGTTTGTGTTGTCAGCTTTGTTCTGCTCCCTTGTTCCTGAGGGCAGATTTCCAGGGGGTTCTGTTGGCTCCTTCCTTGAAGAGCTGGAGCTTTGTTCCCTAAAATTCAGAGTCCTGACTTTACTCTTTGCCTGACCCATATTGTTCAGGACTGCAGACTCCACATACAGAGACACAACACAAAGTCAGGGTAGCAGCACAAAAAGGTCTCTGTTCTATCAAGCATTTTTCAGGAATGGTGATGTGAGAAAATATCAGATAATAGAGCATGAAACTGGGGCCTGCTCTGGCAGCTGCTGAGAGAGGCAGAGCTGCAGGTGGGGGGTTTGTTTATCAAAGCAGAAAACACACTTTTGAAACTGAAATGATGCTTGGCTTTTAATGTTCTCAGCCAACAGGCTCATTATGATAACATGGACCAGGACATTGTACAAGGGGAGGAAGAGCAAGGTATTCAGGAAGAGGAAGGAGGTAAGAGAGAATTTCTGTCCCTGCCGTGCTCACAGGCTCCCTGTGTACTGCCTTGCATGGGAGACTTTAATATTCATTTCATATCCAGATTGGATTCAAGTGAAACATAAACTCGCAATTTAAAACCAGAAGCTCAAATAACCATGGCTGAATTGACTGAGTGAAATAGAGGAATTACTAAAGATCATATCCACATTCCTGAAAGGAAAAGTGTCCTTTTGACTGAGCTGTTGTTACCAGGCTCTATGGATCTTGGTTATGCTCCTGGCTCTGCCTTTGGGTTTGTTTGAGCTCTTTAAATTACAGAATCATGGAATTGTTTGGGTTGGAAGGCTCTCATCTCATTCCACACCCCTGCCATGGACAGGGACACCTTCCACTAGCCCAGGCTGTTCAATGCCCCATCCAGCCCGGCCTGATCTTTTAATTTCTGTTTCCTATTTGGAGTAAATCAATTTTGTGAGCATTATCTGTTTATGTAGAGGCTGCCCACTGCTAGAAGCATGTGTGGAACCTTGTCTGTAGGAGACTCTTAAAGGGATAACTAAAAACTGCTGTAAAACAATAATCACCTAAAAAATTCCTCAGCTTACGAACACGACAACCAGCACCAGGATGAAGGTGAAGATGATGATCAGAATAATGCAAATGAACAGCAAGAAGCAGAACATCAGGCAGAAAATCAGCAGGCTGATGAATCAGTAAGTATGAATTAAGATGCTGAGGGTTGCAGTGTTGCTGAAGTGAGAACCCACAGGTCTCGTCTGACATAATTGCACCTTATAGAAATGAGATAAGCAGAGGTCTGCTAGGAAGACAGGCTTGACAGTTGAAAACAGCATCTAAAATCTATTTAAAGGTGTCCTTACTCATTTGGGAAGAAATAAAAGGAAAAAGCTCCCTTGTGGGAAGCAAGGTGTTTATTTCCACATTCCTTTGATCTGTGCTTTTGGTGGAATAAAGGATTTGGTCTTAACTGGGACTTGAACAGGTACATTTGGCTTCAAAAAATACCAGCAGTGCCCAGTCAAAATGAGAGGGGATGGGATTTTTCATGCTGTCATTAATTAAAGGCCAGCTCAAGAGGCTCTGTAGCCAGCTGGATTCAGTACAGAGGTGTGAGGTCCTGACAGAGATGTAGGTTAGCACTGAACTGAGCCCTGATACCAACTGCACAGAGGTCTGGGGCAGGAGAATCACCCTGGGCCTTCCCCACAACTCCAGCTTACCTGGAGCTGTCAACATCAAGTGCACCTTCCTTAAGTAAAGTGAATATTTCTAAGGGATCTTTAACTTGTTGTCTGTAAAGATAAAAAACTGCATTTATTGAATGATAAGCAGAAAATGCTCCTTTTCTGCCTGGCAAAGGTGAAAAGTGTTTTGTTTTCTTGTAGACATAGCCAAGGTCAACAGAGCAGGAGAAGCTGATGGTGAATGATGCCATCAGCTCTGTGGAGCTGTGGGCTTTCAGCTCTTATCTTTATTCACATGGCCTTATCAGGCACTGCCAGCTGGTCAGTAAACACAGGCTGTGCAGCAGCTCTGGGACAGGAGTGCTCAGATTCCCTGTGTTTCAGCAGACAGGTGCCTGCACCTCTGTCCCAGCTCATGCTGAGGTAGCTCAGTGAGCCCTGCAGGGATTCCAGCTGCTGCCCGTGGGGATGGAGCTGCCTCTGACAGCCCATGCTGCTGTTCTTTCCAGGGAAATGCAGCTGGAGCAGGGCTAAAAGTATTTAACACTCACTCCTGTAAATTACAGAAGGCAGCCATGGAAGATGTGAATCCTGCTGATGACCCCAATAATCAGGGAGAGGATGAATTTGAAGAAGCTGAGCAAGAGAGAGAAGAAAACCTGCCTGAGGAGAATGAGAAGCACAAGGAAACGGGTCAGAAACAAGGACATCCAGGAATGGAGGAGCACTTGGTGGTGGGTAAAGGCAAAAGAGGCACTTCTGGGGCTCCTTCAGGAGGCTAAAGCTGCACAGTTCAACTGTGCTGGAGCTGTAAACTCCTCCAGGCAGAGAGAGTCTGAATTTTTATGGCATTGGTCTTCAGTGGGGTGAATATTCCCTTGTCTTCCTGCTTAGTATGGAAAGTCTTGCTTTATTCTGTGAAGTGATTTTTCTTATATTCATCCTGCTATTTTTTAATTGAGGGCAACTTTAAATCACAGAGCTGGGCTCTCACTGCTGCTAATGAATGCACTAAAACTTCTCCTGCCATTATTGTTACTTCAGCTTTACAGAGAGCTTTAGTTCCAGAGCAAGAAGCTTTAATCTTCAGCCCTCTGGTTATTGGGCAAGCTCATAGATCTGAATTTTTATGTGATCTTTGTGCAGATGGCAGGAAATCCTGACCAGCAGGAGGATAATGTGGATGAACAATACCAGGAAGAGGGAGAAGAGGAGGTAAGAACACAGACCCAAGGCAGGTGTAGGCTCAGGCAGCAGAGCACAACTCCACTAACAGTCTTTGGTGTCTTTTGGAGCTGCAGGATGAACCCAAATCACTTTGTCTGACTTTAGCAAACCTGGGAAGTCTTTGCCATTACTCTGCTGTCCCCTTCTGGATACACTCTGGCTTACTCATGCTCCTGTGCTGCAATCCATTAGTCTTCCATGCCACACGGCATTAATTGTGCAATAATTGAAAAGATTAAGCCTTTCACAACACAAGTAAAATTTCCTGGAAACCTCAAGGTCACAGAAAACCTCATTAATCTCTAATCACACAGTGCAGTTCTGAGCAAACTGCTTCCTTGGCCACTTACTTACTCTGTAGCTGTGACTTTGATTTATCTGTGCTCCTCCTGATCAATCCAAGCTGCAGTTCCTGGAGCTGCTCAGGCAGAACGTGGAGCTGGAGCAGAGAGGGAGGGAAGGGACTTTCCCTTCATGTCATGCTCATCCTGCAGGCACCACCCTGAGCCTCCCCACAGCCCCTCAGCAGTGCCTGATTCATTCCTATTTCTGCTTCCCACAAAGCCCCTTTCAGACAAAGCCCTGGAATTGGCTGCTGTCACTCCCTCATGGGGAGCACTTTGGATTAGCTGGGATGCACTTAGCAAAATGCTGCTGCTCACATCCAAGCAGGCCACTGGGAGCTGGGCAGAGCTGGCCTTTAGCAGCTGCTCTTTGGCTTCCAGGAACCATTTATACACATCTCAGAAAGGATGTGCCCACTGTGCTGACTGGGAGCAGGGATTGAGTGAGCAGTTAAGAGAAAAGAGATGCCACAGTGGGGATCAGTCCTTTAGTGGATGGACTCAAATATTGCTGTTCAGATCTTTCCCAAAGTGACCCTGGTGTGATGGATGCCTCTGACCCAGCTCACAGGACACTGTTTGGGGCAGACAAGCACAGCAGCACTTCCCAAAAGGAAACCAAGTTCACTTCAAAACATTCCTCTTTCAAATTTGCACCTAACAGGGGAAGTGGGGCATGGAATGGAGGGAGAGTGCTGGCAGAACAGAAGGGAATGAGAGATCCAAAAGCTGAACATCAGGGACACAGATTCAGCATGACCTGCTCTCTCCAAGGAAGAGACTGTCTGTGAGAATTGTGTTTAAAAGTTAGATGCTCTCAGAGGAAGTGAGTTTCTTGACTGTTGGGTGATTATGGTTCTTTTTATCCTCCTTTAACCTCTCCCTGCTCTCTTCTCCCTTCTTTAAAATCTTCATTCTGTAAGAATATCACATAATACCATTCTGCAAAAATATTCTGTAAAAATACGTGAACATGTGCCCAGTTGTGGCACAGGCCACTCTTTGAAAGGCAATTAAACCACACAGAACATCTCTTGTGCTTTGCAGGTGCAGGAGGATCTGACTGAAGAGAAGAAGCGAGAGCTGGAGCACAATGCTGAGGAGCCCTATGGGGAAAATGAGGAAACTGTGAGTTCTGTGCAAGCCAGGATCAACCCCTGACCACACTGCTCATGGCACAGGAGTGTGACATCATAATTGTCCTAGCTTGCTTGGGGCCATAGAGCTGAACATTTCATGTTGTCCTAACTTCCTTTGCTCACTCTTCCATCTTTGTGTCAATTCTTGCTCCCTGCAGGCTTTGGAAAATCTTTTTTTTTCTGTTTCTGCCCATCAGCTCTCACAACTCCAGCTGAAAATCATTTCACTGCCCTGAAATAAGCTATAAGGAATCTGGCACTGCATCTGTTGTAAGTTTGTTTTGTTTTGTTTTCCCCAATCAGGCAGATGAAAAGAATAACAGAGGGACAGACCAAGAGCAAGAAATGCAAGAAGACAACAACCAGAAAGCAATTCATGAAGATAATTATGAGGAGGAAGAGGAGGAGGAGGAGGAGGAAGGCAGAGCTGTTGCAGCAAAAACTCGCAGACGAGGGGAGATGTAGTTCCTCCCTTCATTTTTCTTTTTCCAGTAAACAAATTCCTGTTGTGTTTTTGTTTTTTTAACCAACTTTTTTTAGGGTATTTAATTTCAAAGAAAAAAGAAAAAAGAAAAGCTTGTGTTTTCCACTTTTTACTTTTCTATTAGGTGCTGTCCTGTGTTTATATGAATACAGTATTTTGATACTCTAGATTAGGATTTCTTTTCTATCCAAGCTGTACATAATCAGACATCTCTAGGTTGGATTTTTGTAACTCTGGGCACGGTTTGTAGAGGCCATTTTGGATACACTTTCACCTTGTCCAGGCCTGACAGAATGTTTGGTGTCATGTCAGGTGCACTCACCACTGAAGGAATATTCCTAGTGCCTAAATCCAGGTGACTTCAGTCACTCCAGCTCGTTGTCTTCCATGGATTTATTCTGACCAAGGGCTGCAAATTCCTTGTAACCTCACAAAGCCAAGCACAGGCCGTGCCCTTTGCAGGACCAGGCCTTTTCTAGGTGCAGAACAGTTACAAAATATGCAAATTTTACAAGCCTTCAGAATGCAGCCAAGTTGCCAGCTGTTAATTTTGGCAGCTGTTTAGATACGGTTCAATTATGCATTTATTTTAATGAGCATTCCCAGGTACTTCAATTACAGGCAGTACCTGGCTGCTCATGCAAATGGGGCTGTGCTGAGAGGAGCCGGGAGCTGAAAACCAATTTAGACTTGGAGCTCCATTATGCCAAATCAAAACACTACAGCTGTCAGAGGGATGAAGATTTACAGCAGCAGCAATCTCCTTGTCCTCGTTAATGTATAAAATATTTGACCAGAACCAGAATGATGTTGCCTCAGTGCCATGTTTCCTGGAGGGTGTGGTAGCTGAGCTGACGCAGTTGGTGCAAGATGCTGAACTTAAGGCCTTTCCCTTCTTTTTCCTTATTTATTTACAAAAATCTGCTGGAAGGATTTCTGTGTGCCCCAGGGTGAGCCTCAGACTCGAGCCAAAGCGCACAGAAGTTGTTGAGCAAACATCTCCAGCACTGCATGCTGAAACCTGGGGAGGGGAGGGGGGGAAACGACACAAAAATTGTGCCTTGGTGTGGGCTACCCTGAACATAATCCCAGTGCATGAATTATACAATATTTGTATTGCTACAGACACTAGTTATTTAATATATGTTAAAGGAGAATGGGAATCTGGATTTCCCAGGCTCTGCCCCATTGCTGGAAATGAGGCACAGGGGAGCTCCCCATCAAAGGCTGTGTTAATATATAAAGAGAGGGAGTGGGGGTTTTTCCCTTTGGTGTTTTTTTTTTTTTTAATAATGATGCATAGCAATGTTTTCAGTTCAATTTTTTATATGAATGTAATTTAATTCATTTTTTCTACTAACTTGATTATATTATGTTTTATAGTTGGTTTGCATTCATTGCAATTTTCCTAATTGTCCCAGATCCAGTGCTTATGTTTCATAGGAAGATTTTTGTCAGTGAGTATTTTGGGTTTTCTAGTTACCATAAATCAGATTTACCTTATGTATAAAAAAAAAAAAGTTTACATGAGACTGTAAAATGTATAATATGTACATAATCTTCAGAATACAATTATTTTGGTAAATTGGCCTGTATTTTTAATGTCATGGTTGCAGTATTTAATTATTTGAGGCATAATAAAACTTGACTGCAGTCAATAAACTAGAATGTAGTTACTGATCTTTCACATGCCGAGGGTTTGTGTCAGTTTTCCTAATGATGTGCTTGGATTTCATTTTAATACAGGAAGCAGGGGAAGGGATGGAGCCCTGGCAGCATTTTCAGGGAAGTGGAATATTTTTGTTAATGATATTCCCACCCCTGTGCCTGACAAGGGTCAGAGTGCCAGACCCAGGGGGACCATGAAGATTTACAATGAGCTGGTCCTCATTGCCACAGGATCCCTGGAATTCAGGGAATGCCAAGTGTTTGGCTAAAGCAAGAATTTAATGAGTTTCTGTGACCTAAAACCAAGTGGAGCTGGGCCACAGCCCCAGCCCTGGGGCCAAGGATGAGCAGCACAGGGGGTGTTCAGTTCTCCAGCTCAGAGCATGATCCCAGGGAGATGCTCTGGATTAGGACCAACCAGAGGGGAACCTGGAATTTTAAGGGAAAAGTTCCATCACTTTGGGATTTGGCAGCAGCAGGGCTGGCAGGGACTCATCAAAATATACATAATGTGGATATAATGTATAATATGTAATTTTTGTATATATTAAACATATGTAGTATGTATAATATTATATATATATATATAAAATAAATATGTATGTATAATATATATACACAATCATAGATATATAATGGGTACAAATTGGAAGAGGGAGAATTTAGGCTGGTTATTAAAAGAAATCTTCACACATATATATACACACATATATAATATGTAATTTATAACATGTCTTTTAGTATAATACATCTGTAATATGTATAATATGTCATATATATGTATATATATAATACATCTATGTATAATATATGTGTATGTATATATACACACTCATATATAATGGTTATGAATTGGAAGAGGTAGAATTTAGGCTGGTTATTAAAAGAAATCTTTACATATATCTATATATATAGACATATATAATATGAAATTTATATATATTATACATCTGTAATATGTATAATATGTATATGTATATAATGCATCTATGTATAATATATATGAATTCATATATATATATATATATATATATATATATATATATATATATATATACACACACACTCATATATATATAATGCGTACAAATTGGAAGAGGGAGAATTTAGGCTCGTTATTAAAAGAAATCTTCCCTGTGAGGGTAGTTAGGAACAGGAGCAGGTGTCCCAGGGAGGCTGTGGGTTCCCCATCCCTGGAAGTGCCCAAGGCCAGGTTGGAGAAGACCTTGAGCACCCTGGGACAGTGGAAAGTGTCCCTGCCCATGGCAGGGGGTGGGACTGGATGAGCTTTAAGGTCTCTTCCAACCCAAACCATCCTGGAATTCTATATCTATGAATATACAGATATACAGAAATACCTATTACACAAAGCAATTTGTGCAGAATTGTATTTACCTGAGCCTTGGGCTCCAGGCTCTTGTAGCTGAGCTCAATTCTGAGCTTCCAGATTCTCCAAGCCAGACCTTTATGAATGTCTGCATCCCACTGACCTCCTTCCCTGAGGAGAAGCAGCATTATGTGGCACAGAAGAGCCAACTGCACTCCTTGGGCTGCCAAATGCTCCGGGAAACAAAGGCAAATGGCAAATGGAGATGGTTCCCCTCCCTGCTCTGTGCCATGCCAGATGGCCACGTTAATGCATCGCTTTGGTTGTAAAAGGAAGGGATGTGGTGCAATAATGAAAAATGCTGAGATGCTCCCAACCTCAAAATCAATATTTTGATGAGTTTTAAAATAAATTTGTTGAAAATAATGCTGTGATTTGAAGAAAGTCGTTGTGGAAGTGTTATAATTCACAGTGACAGATCTGCAAAACCTCAATCCACGTTGTTCCTGAAGAGACAGATTTATTCTGGAGAAAGTTTAAAATTGGAGTATTGGAAAATTTTTCAGCAGTATAGGGAAGTTGCTCAGAATGGTGTTTTTCTATAGAGCTTCAGGAACCCAACCAGGAGATCTCCAAAGCCCCAAACCCTGAGTTCCTGTGGATCATTTGGGGGCTGTGCTGCAAAGCAAGGGGACTCAGTGCAAGGATGAGGAAAGAGCAGCCCATCACTTTCAGCCTGCTTCACTTCCCACGTGGATTTGGGCTGTTCTGTAATGAGCAGCTCTCCAGGTTGCTCTGCATGGTGGCTCCACACTGTCAGACATCCCTCTCAGGGCTTGTCCTCGCAGCAAACATCATTAAATTTGCAGTTTACCTCAGTGCCTGCTGCATTCCCCATCCAGAGCTTCCTGTCAGATTGCCTCCCTGAAACCCCTGCTCTGATCCTGCCTGAGTGCAGCACAAAGCCCAGTTCTGGCCTTTCTTCCCCTGACTTATTCCTCCTGATGCCTTGTGCAGGCTGCCCTGGAGCAGGGGCTGGGCAGAGTCCCAGAATAAAGCAGGGATTGATCCCAAGGATCTCCTCCATGGATGCACCTTGGGCAGCACAAGAGCCCAGCCAGGGCTGCACCCAAGATGAACCAAAATGGCCCCAAAATGCACGAGCGCTGCCGGGGTCTCTCCCTGGGATCAGTTCTGCTCCATTTGCACCTTGCAGTTCATTGTCCCATCCCAGCTTTAGCCCCTGCAGTCCCACCCTGCTTGTTTTTCTCTCTGCAGCCCACGGGGTTTGTGCTCCTGGGCTGAGATTGGGATCATTTGTCCTTGGTGCCCAGCTGGAGCAGGAATTGTTTTGTCTCCCTGCTCTGTGCACAGAGCTCACCATCCCCTCATGTGAAGCTCAGAACTGCACACTAAAGCAGCTCAGAATGTGAAAAATACAAAAGCTAAACCTGAGGCATCACTCCAACTCAGCTCTCCTGCCTTCAGCAGTTGTGGCTTTCCAGAGCTCCACGTGGATCCCCACGAATGGCACTGACACCTCAGGCCTTCTCCTTGTCACTGAAACCTGCTTTATTGAGCCCCTTGCACTGAAGCCTGTGCAGTGACATCCCCATTAAATCAACCCCAGCTCCACAGCTGATCTGCATCACAGGAATTACCATCAGTGTCCTGAGGAGAGAACGGAGGGGGCATTTCCATCTTGCAAAGGTTTCCCAGCTCAAGGTATTAAATGTTACAGAAGAGGAGATTATTTGACATTCCTCTGTATCTTAGGAAACTGCTGAAGATTCATGAATATTTCAAAGAGCCCTGGCTTTCCAGAAAGGTGCCTTAAATCTCTTTGGTGTGCAACAGATGTGGTGTTCTTCATTGCAGGTACAGCATCACAGATTAAGCTCTAGGTTGGGTTGCCGGTATTTTATGCAGCAGAGGACAAAACAATTAAATAAAAATCAATATTTTTTTCCCTTTCAGGGCAATCCCACAACTGCCAATTCTGTTGGTGAATAACCTGATCTGTGATTTGCTTATCCCACATCACCTCTCCCTGTTCCCAGCAGCTGGGAAAGTGAAGCAAGATGAAAGTTATTGCCTGTTCTTTCCTTATCCTTTCACTGAGTCCCCTTGCTTTGCAGCACAGCCTCCAAATGATCCACAGGAACTCAGGGTTTGGGCTTTGGAGATCACCTGGTTTGGTTCCTGAAGCTCTGTACCAAAACACCAGTGAGAAACTCCATTCTGAGAAACTTCCCAGCTTTGCTAAAGGTGCCTCCTGTGGGGAGCAGCATCCAGGCTGGGTAAAAGCACAGAGTCAGCTTCCAGATTCGTTCCCTTGCCTCCATAAAGCTGCAGTTTGCCTTCTGATGGTGTTTTTCGGGGAAAATCATTCCCAGACCCAAAGGAGCTGCCCCCAGGTCAGGTTGAGGGAAGCTCAGAAGTCCCTGCCTGTTTGTGCTGATCCCTCACCACCCCTCTGGTGGGCAAAGTGGGGTTTGGAACCCCCTCCTGACCTCCAAAACCCACAAAATCCATCTCAGAAAATTCAGTCTCAGAGAAGGCAAGGAAAGCAGAGGAAAAACAAGGAATCCAGGCTCCAGCCTTGCAGGAAGAGCTCGGTTTGCTTGGCTCCTCGTGGGTAGGGAGGGAAAGGCAGCGCTCATTTTGTGTTATCAGCTCACACCCAATAACTGAGCCAATCCTTGCAGGGCAGCACCCCCAGCCTCCCAACAGGGTGGGCATTGCAAGCCAGGGAATTTCCCCCATTCCTGACAGGATTTGAGCCCATTTGGGCATCACCTCCTGCAAATGGATTTCTGGATCACCCTCAGCGTCCAAAGCCCTGCAATGTGCCCAGGAGGGGACTGCTCCTTCCTTGCCCACCCTCCCCAGCAGGCAGCAGCACTGCAGCCCAGTAATGCAATAGCTAATAAGAGGATTAAGTAGAGGAATTGTGGTTAATATTGCATCAGCAGCGGCAGATCCTGCCCTGCCTGTCCCAGCTCCCTCACAGGATACAATGTCCCCGCTTGTAAGGGAAGCTCATTGACATCTGAGCAGCCAATAAATCTGTTCTTGGTTTTTAATGACCCCAAGAGCTGTTTCCACACGCTCACATCATCTTACCAACAATTTACCCTCATTAATTAATTAGTTCCTTTAGGGCCTGTTAAACCCTAGGAGCTGCTTTAGCTCCTTTGCAACGATTCTCATCTAATTGTGAGCCAGGGCTCAGGGCAGAGCAGGGTTAAACCTCACCAGCACAGACAGAGCTGGGCAAAACCAGAGAGGCAGAGGCAGGAGGCTGCTCCTGGGCACAAAAACAGCAATAAAAACCTTCTCAAAGCACCCAGGATCAGGTCAGGGGGATGGAGCACGGCTGCTGTCAGGAAGACCTGGGAGAAGTGGGGTTGTTCAGCCTGGAAAAGAGTTTGGGGTGACCCAGTTGTGACCTTCCAGTAGCTGAAGGGAGCTACAGGGACTGTTTGGGACGGACTGGAGTGCCAGGAGCAGGGGAAGGGCTTCAAACTGACAGAGAGTGAGGCTAGAGGGGATCTTGGGAGGAAATTCTTCCCTGTCAGGGGGGTGAGAGCCTGGAACAGGGTGCCCAGAGCAGCTGTGGCTGCCCTGGATCTCTGAAAATGTCCATGGCCAGGTTGGACAGGGCTTGGAGCAGCCTGGGATGGTGGAAGGTGTTGGAACTGGATGATTTTTAATGTCTCTTCTAACCCAAACCATTCTGTGATTCTACAGCTTAGAATAAGTGGGTTTTAGTCCTCTGTTGCTAAATCCTGCACGTGACATTTGCAATAATTTCCCCTTCTGTGCCTGTTTTCTGCCTGTGTAAACAGGGGAGACAGTCCTCTGTTATCATATAAGGCCTTGATCAATAAGAATGTATTAAAGATTCATCCATAGGTGTATTAAAGCATCCATGCCATGCTAATGTCTCCCATTTAAATACTATAAAAAGCTCAGCGGGCTCTTGACTGAGCCATTAAGTGAACGATGGGCAAATTGGAAATGTCCAAGGGAAAAAAAAAGGAGCAGAATTACACTGTGCTGAGAAACACCAGGCAGCTCCCATAAAAATCAATGGCACTGCATAGCAGTAAATTGCAGGGGAGATGAGCTTTATTTCATGGCTCATAAGTGAGCATGAATCTCTAACAACCTGTCAGCCCTGACAGCTGTGCCTCTGCAAGGAGCTGCATTTTTGGGAGCAGCTCCTGTGGGCAGCACTGCTCTCCACGAGGGAGAATCAGCCAGGGGAAGGGATGTCCCCAGAAGGTTTCAGTGCACTCTGGGGTGGCAGAAAGCCTCTCAAGCCCCATCCCCCCGAGGGCTGAGCTGTGCAAACACTCCTTTTGAATTGTTGGGCTTGTTTCTCTGTGTTCTGTTCTACCTCCAGCTTCATGCAGGCAAGTTATTCCCTAATAATGCTATGGCTGCACCTTAGGGAGGGAAAGAAAAGGGAAAGGGAAAGGAAAGGGGAAGGAAAGGGGAAAAGAGAGAAAAAGGAAAAGGGAAATAGAGAGAAAAAGGAAAAGGGAAAAAGAGAGAAAAAGGAAAAGGAAAGGGGGAAAAGGAAAGGGGGAAAAGGAAAGGGGGAAAAGGAAAGGGGGAAAAGGAAAGGGGGAAAAGGAAAGGGGAAAAGAAAGGGGAAAAGAAAGAAAAAGGAAAAGGGAAACAAAAGAAAAATGAAAAGGAAAATAAAAAGGAAAGGGGAAAAGGAAAGGGGAAAAGGAAAGGGGAAAAGGAAAGGGGAAAAGGAAAGGGGAAAAGGAAAGGGGAAAAGGAAAGGGGAAAAGGAAACAAAAGGGGAAATGAAAGGGGAAAGAAAAGAAAAAGGAAAAGGGAAAGGAAAAGGAAAGGGAAAAGGAAAGGGAAAAGGAAAGGGAAAAGGAAAGGGAAAAGGAAAGGGAAAAGGAAAGGGAAAAGGAAAGGGAAAAGGAAAGGGAAAAGGAAAAGAAAGGGGAAAAGAAAGGGGAAAAGAAAGGGGAAAAGAAAGGGGAAAAGAAAGGGGAAAAGGGAAACAAAAGAAAAAGGAAAAGAAAAAGGAAAAGGAAGAGGAAAAGGAAGAGGAAAAGGAAGAGGAAAAGGAAGAGGAAAAGGGAAAAGAAAGGGGAAAAGGAAAAGGGAAATGAAAGGGGAAATGAAAGGGGAAATGAAAGGGGAAACGAAAGAAAAAGGAAAAGAAAAAGGAAAAGAAAAATGAAAAGGAAAAGGGAAAAGGAAAAGGGAGAAGAGAGAAAAAGGAAAAGGAAAAGGGAAAAGGAAAAGGGAAACGAAAGGGGAAATGAAAGGGGAAACGAAAGAAAAAGGAAAAGGGAAAAAGAGAGAAAAAGGAAAAGGGAAAGGAAAGGGGAAAAGAAAGGGGAAAAGAAAGGGGAAAAGAAAGGGGAAAAGGGAAACAAAAGGAAAAGGAAGAGGAAAAGGAAGAGGAAAAGGAAGAGGAAAAGGAAGAGGAAAAGGAAGAGGAAAAGGAAGAGGAAAAGGAAGAGGAAAAGGAAGAGGAAAAGGAAGAGGAAAAGGGAAATGAAAGGGGAAATGAAAGGGGAAATGAAAGGGGAAATGAAAGGGGAAACGAAAGAAAAAGGAAAAGAAAAAGGAAAAGAAAAATGAAAAGGAAAAGGGAAAAGGAAAAGGGAGAAGAGAGAAAAAGGAAATGGGAAAAGAGGGAAAAGGGAAACGAAAGGGGAAACGAAAGGGGAAAAGGAAGAGGAAAAGGAAGAGGAAAAGGAAGAGGAAAAGGGAAATGAAAGGGGAAAAGGAAAAGGGAAATGAAAGGGGAAATGAAAGGGGAAACGAATGAAAAAGGAAAAGAAAAAGGAAAAGAAAAATGAAAAGGAAAAGGGAAAAGGAAAAGGGAGAAGAGAGAAAAAGGAAACGGGAAAAGAGGGAAAAGGAAAAGGGAAACGAAAGGGGAAACGAAAGGGGAAACGAAAGGGGAAACGAAAGGGGAAAAGAAAGGGGGAAAGAAAGGGGGAAAGAAAGGGGGAAAGAAAGGGGAAAAGGGAAACAAAAGAAAAAGGAAAAGGAAAAGGAAGAGGAAAAGGAAGAGGAAAAGGAAGAGGAAAAGGGAAAAGGAAAGGGGAAAAGGAAAGGGGAAATGAAAGGGGAAATGAAAGGGGAAATGAAAGGGGAAACGAATGAAAAAGGAAAAGAAAAAGGAAAAGAAAAATGAAAAGGAAAAGGGAAAAGGAAAAGGGAGAAGAGAGAAAAAGGAAACGGGAAAAGAGGGAAAAGGGAAAAGGAAAAAAGGGGAAACGAAAGGGGAAACGAAAGGGGAAAAGGAAAAGGGAAAAGGAAAAGGGAAAAGGAAAAGGGAAACGAAAGGGGAAACGAAAGGGGAAACGAAAGGGGAAACGAAAGGGGAAACGAAAGAAAAAGGAAAAGGGAAAAAGAGAGAAAAAGGAAAAGGGAAAGAGAGAAAAAGGAAAAGGGAAAGGAAAAGGGAAAGGAAAAGGGAAAGGAAAGGGGAAAAGAAAGGGGAAAAGAAAGGGGAAAAGAAAGGGGAAAAGAAAGGGGAAAAGAAAGGGGAAAAGAAAGGGGAAAAGAAAGAAAAAGGAAAAGGGAAACAAAAGAAAAAGGAAAAGAAAAAGGAAAAGAGAAAGGAAAAGAAGCCAGCCTGAAAAATGGCACAAAACCCTGTGGCAAGGCTACAGAAAGGAGCAGGAGAAGAGTTCCCACCTTGAAATGTTGTCCTGCTCCAGAGCAGGGTTTGCTGCCGGGTTTGTGGCAGGGAAATGCCCACACCTGGCAGTCACCAAATCAGCCTGGCAGCAGCTGTGGGGCTAAAAACCCATCGGGGAGGAGCAGGGCCAGGGCTCCGAGGGGGTTTTGGAGACGTGAGCTGTGCCTGCTGGAGAGGAGCATCTGAGGCACTGCAGGTCACAGTGCAGGCTGTCCTGCAGGCAGGAACAGCTTTGCTGCTCCCTGGCAGGACCTTGCCCCAGCCTGGAGTGACACAAACACAGCAAATGCCCATAAATGCTCTCCTTTCTCCACTAAACTGGTTCTGCACAGCGCCAGCTCCAGAGCCAACAACAGGAGCCAGCAGGGCATCTGCACAAAGCAGCACCTTGTGGCCTTACCTGGAGATAAAGGTCTATGGGAACAACAGATAAAAATCAAATAAGTGACATGAATCCCTGAGGTTATGGGAAAAAAAATCCCGCAGTTTTAACCATTGCCCCCTACTTCATCACACACCTTTTTATCTAACAGTGAAAAGCAGGAACTGCCAAAACACTGACCCTGAAAAGCTTTATTCTCCCTCAAGGCAGGTTCTTCACTTTATCCTGTCCCCAGACTTTATCTGCCTTCAGATCAGGATCTGCATCGGGATCAGGGTCAGGATTGGAATCGCGATCAGGATCAGGTTCGGGGTCAAGATCAGGATCAGGATCAGGGTCAAGATCAGGATTGGGATCAGGGTCGGGATCGGATCCCCCTTCCAGCTGCCAATCTCCTCACACAACCCAGGGAGGCACTTCCAGCTCTCCCAGCCTCATCTTTCAGCTATTTTCCTTTCCCACAGTGTTTTAGTTCCCCTGATGATTTCTTATTATCCTCCAAAAGGCCTTTGAATCTGTTTTCCCAACTCATCCAGCACAATAAATTATCAGGAATTAAATTAGCTATCAAAGGGCTAATAGACTTGTTCCTTCAGGGGCTAAATTAGTTATAGCAAACTTTATCTGGAAGGGGGAAGGTTTAAAAATGTATTCTTCCAACAGGATTTAGTCCTTATTATACACTCTGAAGCTTATCTGCAGCAGCCACTCAAGGGACCACAAGAATGAGCTGCTCAGCACAGATGGCCTTGCACTAAAGGTCAGAGAAAAGAGCATGAAAAACGTGGAAATACTTTAAAACCATTCCTGCTGGCTGGAGTTACTTTTGTGGAGAGGTTTCACTGCCTTTGAAATGCTTCCTCAGTGCTGCTCCTGCAATTTCATTGTGCAAGAATTTTGTTCTCGTTGTTTGGTTTTGCTTTGTGCTTTAAGCAGGATTTCTGTTATCTCTCAAGAAAGCAAAATATATTTGCTTAATTGTGAAAGGATTAGGGGCTGAGACACTGTGTGATGTTAAAGCAGCATAGACTCTCCATCATACAATAAAAACTTAGCAACAAAAGCCCTCAAGAACTGATTATGAGAGCAATTTTCCTCTATATATAACAGCCTGATCCCCTCTGGCCGCTGAGGAGATGAAAAAGCTGTACAGGACATTATTCCTGTAAAATGGGGAAAATGCTGGGTAAATGAATACCTGCTGAGTAAAGTTCATGAAGTGGTACCTGAGCAAAGCAGACTGCCATTCCTGGGACAGAGCAGCCCAAATGCTGCTCCCAGAGCCCAGCCCTGCACTCCACAGGCATTTCCAGCACACCCATGGGGATGGAGGGGATGTGGAGGCAGATCCTGATGGAACTGGCACTGCCCCAGTGCCCTGGAGCAGAGGCTGGGCAGAGTCCCAGAATAAAGCAGGGATTGATCCAAAGCATCTCCTCCATGGATCCACCTTGGGCAGCACCAGAGCCCAGCCAGGGCTGCACCCAAGATGACCCAAAATGGCCCCAAAATGCACGAGCGCTGCCGGGGTCTCTCCCTGGGATCAGTTCTGCTCCATTTGCACCTTGCAGTTCAGTGTCCCATTCCAGCTTTAGCCCCTGCAGTCCCACCCTGCTTGTTTTTCTCTCTGCAGCCCACGGGGTTTGTGCTCCTGGGCTGAGATTGGGATCATTTGTCCTTGGTGCCCAGCTGGAGCAGGAATTGTTTTGTCTCCCTGCTCTGTGCACAGAGCTCACCATCCCCTCATGTGAAGCTCAGACCCACACACTAAAGCAGCTCAGAATGTGAAAAATACAAAAGCTAAACCCTGAGGCTCCAGCCCTGAGCATTGCTGAGCTGCAGGAGTTTGTGGGGCAATCTGGGCACCTTTAGGTGCAGGATCTCCCCTTACCTGGGTGAGGCTGCTCCAGAAGGATCCATCCCAACCTGACCTGTCCAAGGTCATGTCCATCCTGTCCATCCATGAAGCAGCACTGAGTTACCCCCACCTGACCACCACAACAATTTCCAGCCTAAAAATACATGACCTTGTCAGGAGATACACCTGGGAGAGGAGCTCAGCCCCAGCTGAACAACAAGGAGTGATGCCTGTGAGACCCCAAACAGCTCCTGGGGCTCCCTGATGTTTTCCCTCCCAAACCAGGTTCTGCAAATATCCACTGGGCTCCAGCTCAAGGTGAAATTATAGGTGGGAAACTTGAATTTCATAATTTGTAGGAAGAAATGGTTTAACAGTGCCCAGTAGAAACAGCCTGGGAGGGATCTGTGGGGTGCTCTGGGTGTGCTCAGCCCCACAGAGGGTTTTGGGAGTCTCTCTGCAGAGAACCAGCCCATTGTGACCCTAAAACAGACCTTTAACATGAACATCTAGGCAATTTGAAGGAGCTCCATAATAAGGGGATGTTATCCTTTTAGAAATCCTATGAATCAGAATTCTTTGAGGCCCGCAGGAAGCACTGGAGAATAATTTGCACAACCCAAAAAATTAGCACAAAGAGGAAAAAAGGCACTTTAAAGCCAAGACCCAGTGCCAGCTCCCTCAGGTGGGCTCTTTCAGGCATGCTGGGTACAACTTTCAGCAAAAACTCAACAACCAAGAGACCCAGAATGGCTTAAGGAAGAAAGAGTGGCAAATTGCAGCTGGTTATTATTGTCAAAAAGTTCAGTGTTTCTCTGTGAAATCAGTGTTTCTTTTGGCTGTAGCTCATTCCACTGAATAAAACAGGGTTGGGTTTTTTTTTCCTAATCCATTTGAACTTCTGGCAGCTGCACTTGAGCTGATTGGGCAGGGTTTTGTGGCTGCTCTGCTCTCTCCAGTTCTCACTGTTGGATGGTTCAGGTCATGTTATTTCACCCCAGCCAGTATTAATGGCAGTGGCAGCTCCCAGGGCTCAGGCATCCATCAAAGAGATGAGCCCCTGATTCTGTGAATTCCTCCTCTTCCAATCCATGGGGTTTGCTCAAACAGTGAAATGAAGGGAAGGAGGCTCCAGGGAGCAGCTGGAACTGGCTCTGAGGGAGCTGCAAAGCCCCGTGGTTCAGAATGAGCCTTGTCCCAGCTGAGTTCCCTTCACCCCTGGGACAAGAGCTGAGGATGCCTGGGCAGATTCCTCCTCTCTGGAATTGCACCCTGGTCCTCCTGCAAGCAGCCCCAGTGCAAATTAAAGGATGCAACTCCAAGTAAATGAGGGAAATAATTTGTTTAAAAGAAAGAGATGAATTACAACTTAATTAAAACAACATAAGGAGGATGGAGGAGGAGGGCAGAACTCAGGATGGTGTTTGACTGATTTGTTTAATCCCTCAGAACTTGCTCCACCACCCATTTCCTTCTGTCCACAGAGCTCCAGAGATCCCAAATGCTCTGGTGGCCCTGGCAGGAGCAGGCAGTGGGCAAAGACAGAACAGCTCAGCCTGGAGGGAATTCTGTCCCAGGATGTTAGAACAAGACTTTGGGAATGCTTTGCTAAATTTTCATGAAATGTCAGGTTAAAAGGAATCTTTGTAAGTAATTGGAAATTGATTCCATGACACTTTGATAGTGAGCTCACCAATGGCAGCTGCTATTTTACATTTCAGAATGGATGGAAGAAATTCTTCCCTGGGAGGGTTTCCAGAGAAGCTGTGGCTGCCCCTGGATCCCTGGAAGTGTCCAAGGCCAGGCTGGACAGGGTTTGGAGTAATCATTCCCCATGGCAGGGGAATGATTTAAATCAGCTTTTCCCTAAATCATTTAAAAGGAGATCACAGAACTCCTTTTAAACCTCTTCACAGCAAAATGCCTCAAACATCACCAGCACATTCTTGCTCCTGGATGCACTTTAAATAAAATCAGCAAGGCTCCCCAGAATTACCTCATATTTCCCTGGGATCCCAGAGCCAGAGCATTAAAATAATGAAATGAAAAATCATGAGAGCAGAACCAGCTTCCTGTTTGGAAAGAATAAATCAGTGTCTGTGCCTGACCCAGCACTCAGGTGCAAACAGCAGAGCCTCTGAGCCTTTCCCAGGAGGCAATCCTAATTACAGCTGCCAGAGGTGGGTGGGAGCTTTACCAGGAGCTGGGAACTGAGCCCTCTGCCCAGGAGACCGGAGCGATTTCCCATCCCAGCCCCACTTTGTGATGCTGAATTCTGGGAGGAGAGCCTGGTCCTTGAGTGCTGTGAGCTGAGATTCCAGCACTGCTGCTCTGAGGGCTCCTCAGGGGCTGACACTTTGGGAAAAGCCTGTCTGTCTGTCTGTCCTGTCCCCAGCCACAGCCCCAGTGAGGTGGTCACTAAGGGTCAAGTCAGGCAGGTTCTTCAAGCTCTCTTTTCCCTCTGCTCCTGGCTTGGCCAAGGACGGCTCAATAAGGTGGTCAGTAAGGATAAGATGGTCATTAAGGCAGGTCCTCCAGGCTCTCTTTTCCCTCTGCTTCACCTCCCTGCCTCATTTCCAAAAGCACAGTGTTTTCTCACACGTATCCTCAGCTGAAAATAAAATATTTAATCCTTTGTGTTCAACCTTCCACTCCGGGGGTCTCTATAATGATAATGAGTTATAAGGTGTCTGGATTCATTCCTAGACCTGAGGTGGACCACCATCCTCAGCCCACAGAGAGCTCCCATGTTGTCAGTTCATGTCCCCTCCTCAGCAGGCATTGCTGCTCTCTGGAGCAGTTTGCAGGGGCACACACAGTGTTCTGTTTCCCTGTCCCAAAGCCCTGGCTGTGTTGCTGTTTCTGTGCAAACCACACCATCTCTCTCTGAACCTGTGAAAGCTCTTTGCTGTGGGTTGTTGAGTTTCCCTCCTGATCCTGGGGTGTGTTTATGGAGGGGTTTGCAGTGTCTGCTCTGCTCCCAGTGCAGGGCTGGATCCCCCTGCCTGGATCTGCTGATCCAGCCCTGTGAGCCCAAATTTCAAGATTTCCTGATGGTGACCCCCAAGCTGACACCTCTTTGCAGTGCTCCACTGCCTTCTCCTGTCCCAGCTGTAGAAAATCCTCTGAGCCAGATCCTGTAACACATTTCAAATCTGATTTTATTCGTGCAATATTTTGATCCCCTGTTTAGGCTGCTGAGCTGTGGGAGAGGCAGGGGCAGCCCTAAGGGAGAGCCTGGAAACTCTGCAGGCTGCTGATTTCTCTTGCCTGGGTGCAGCGCAGATGCTGAACAGAGCTGCTGTGACCTCTGTGCTCCAAGGCCTGGCACTGCAGAGCCCTGCGGGGCTGAGCTCTCATTCATCCCCAGCTGAACCCACCTGAGCTGCCCCTGCAGCCAGCACACAGCACAGAATTTATTGGCTGCCTCTGGAATGAGGCAATTCCCTTAATTGGCTTCATTGCCAGGGCTCTGTCCCTCTCCCCCTGCACTGCTGGTGGCACAGCTATTTGTGCGCTGGTGGGGAAAACAACCCCAAAGATTGGACAGCAAATCAATCAAAGGCAAGGACAGAGACCTCTCAGAGATAATTGCATCCAGAAACCCAAATCCCTGTCAGGTCTCTCCCTCCTGTGGCTTTGCTTTGAGGAGCGTCTATTAAGCAACAGGACATCCCCAAACAATGCCAGCAGAGACAAGAACTCCTTTCCTTTTCATGATTTCTCTCCCCAGTGCTCTCTGGCCACACCAAACTACAAAGCAAGATATTTTTTAATTATTGGGGTCAAAATGGTTGGGGTGGCTCAGCTTTTCCCGTGTACAAAGCTCATTAAAGAGCACTTGGACATTGGTGGGGCTTTTTATTAATTTGTTTTCCTTTTCTTTGGGTGTTCATCCCCGTGTCATTTCCCACAATGAGCTTGGGGTCTGAGCCTGGATATGTTCTAATGAAATGCAGTGGGAGTCAACAATTGTGAGTTGTTGTTGACACAGAGTTCCTAGATGAGAAAATCACACATTATTTTTAATAATAAATTTAAAATTTGTTATTAAGAAATACTAATAATTAATTTTAATAATAAATTTAATAAAGTCATGATATCCAGTATAACACTATGTCTTATTTACATATCCATACCCATACTTACTTGGTATCACAAATGCACTCAAAAATGTTTTATTTCTGTTTCAATATCTCTTCGACCAGTAAAAAAAAAAAAAAAATAGAACTTCCATAAGCAGGATTTACATTCTCTTTTAAACAAGGTGGTTGTAGCACAGCTGAGATCCTACAAAAATGCTGTGCTAGAGTATAGTACACATTCTGTAAAAAAACCTGACCTCAGGGGGTGAGCAGTCCTCTGGCAGTTTTGGGATACCATCCAGTAGTTTCAGGTTTGGCAAATTGGAGAACACACTTAAAGAGAGACAAAAGAAAAAACAGAACTTGAGAAAAATAATCTTGGGAAATGTTGAGAACAAAAGGGACACTGATAAAAAAGAAACAGTGGATTCAAACATATCTAAAATAGATTTGGGTTGTTGGAAATCTTGATTTGTCATTTGTTGCAGAATTTATCTGATAAAGAGCTAATTAAAACTCTCAGATTTCACTTCATTGCACCACCTTTATGTCCTCAGACCCAATAAAGCACTTCAAGAATCTGTCTTCCAACACTGACAATGAACACAATACCAGAGCTATACCAAATTGCACCAATATTTAATTGCCCTAAGAACTGACAGATTGAGAGCAGAAACACAATTAGGAATTGTTAAAAGGTGGTTTTCTGCTTTTGTTCTCCTGGACTTGTAGATATGCAAATAATAAAAGGTGAAATCCATCATTTAAAATGTATTTTTCCCCTTCCATGCTGATATCTGCCTCCCTGCCTTTATCAGCACCACACTGCCAAAGGGATGCCTACAAGACCAAAGGGAAATATAAACTCAGAAAGGTTTCCATTAAACACTTATTTTGAACTTCTCCTTTCTTTTTTACCGCTCCTGGGAACGATGGGAGGAGATTTCAGACACACTCTGCAATGTTTATCTTCAAAATATCAACACCTGGCTGTGTTTGTAGTGGGGAAAAACATGGAACCATGCAGATTTTCTGAGAGAGGCTTAGAATAGATTATACTCTCCTGGATTTTCTTGGGTTGTAATGCCTTGGATTGGAATTTCCATTTCCAGTGGCTGAGGCTGCTCTGTTAAATCCCCAGCCCATCCCAAGGGCTGCTCGAGGGACAGGGGGAATCCAGAAAAATCAAATGAAGGGAACTTAATTTTCTGCTGCTTTTGCTCCCATCTTTCAAGACATCCCCCTGATTCCAGCTCTGACATGTAATGCAATTTAGGCAGAACCCACCAAGGATGCAAGGAGGCAGAAGAGAGTTTGACTAATAGGTAGTTTCTATTAATAAAGGGGAATCTAATTTATCTGCCCTGCTCACTGTCTCTAAACTTGATCCATGGGCTTAGTTCAGTTCCAGAACTGCCAGTCATGCCATTAAAAAGCATCACAGGCAGCTTCTGAATATTTGGGGGCTTTTAGCACATAATAGCTCACTAACCCACGTTCCTGGGGCATTTCAGAGCATTAAAACTCCAAGACAATGAAAGGCTTCTTTAGAAAGTTTGTTGGGTTTGAGATCCCATTCCCTTGAAACTCTGACAAACATTTTTTTTGTGTGTTTATCACTTTGTTAGCCATGAGAGGGTCAGACTTACAGCTGTCTGTATCTTTCCTGGAACTCACAGGGATTCCTCTTGAGGATGAGGGATTCCAGTGGGGTGTGCCTGAAGTCTGAAATCCCACTCAGGCTCGTGATGTTGTTTTCAGCAAGAGATAAGTGCTGAATCTGGGGGATCTTTGGCAGCTGTTTGAAGGATGTAAAGTGGTTTTTATTTACATTTAGCTCTCTGCATCTGTAAAGTACAAAGTGTATGGCATCACTATTGCATCTGGGACAGAACCCCTACAACAGGGATGGGTTTTATACACTGGTTTATATTTTATTCCCTCATTTCTTTATCTTGTGCAGCAGATGCATCGTTATTTCTGTTTTTCTGTTTCAATACTACAACTCTCCATACACCTAAATACACAGCAGCAGAGTAGCAACAGATGGATGGTAAAATAAATTTACAGTTGTCATGGCCTCTCTGCTTGGGTTGTGCTCCCCCATCTCCTCCCAGAGATTCCTTCTGTGTGCAACAGCTTCCCCTTTTGGCACAAGTCTCCCTGAAGCTGGCTGGACTCATTAATTATTCCCCAGGAATAAAAGGGGATGTGATGTGATCTCCTCACTGGGTATTTTTTCAGCAATAAACTGATGAGTTCTCACTCCAGCACCCCCAAAGAGCAGATTTGGCAGCTCTCAAGAGCCTGCTCCAGCTGTCACTTCTAGAAAATTTTGATTTCTGGGCTATTACATAAAAATAGAAACAGATTACATAAAAATAGAAGCAGGACATTTTGTCTACCTTGGCAGCCTTATGGCACTGAGGTCTGTCAGGGAATTGTCCACCAACCAAAGCTTTTCCACCCGGATTAATCTGTGGAGGATTCTTTTGAGGTTTTCCACCTGGTAAAGATCACCCAGGTCCTGGAAGGAAAGATTCAGCTCCTGGGAAGGGTAAAAATAAGATAAATCACTTTTTTTTCCCTTGCTTTGTAATAGCTATATCATTAAATATAGAATTAGTCAGAGGTAGTTAAAATGAGAACACATTTTATGCTGCTGCTTTTATTGGTGGTACCAAGTGCCAAATCCACCTCAAAATCATAGTGATAGACTTCTTGTTTGAAAGGAAGAAAGAAACCATCTCTCAAGCATGAATTTGAGTGTCCCTCTCCTCCTTCCTCCATGAGTGGGGTTACCAGGGTGTGGGAGGGAGCAGGACTGAGTGGTTGTGGCTTTTTGGTTTGGCCTCTAAACTCAGCTGGCACCAGTTCTGTGCAGCAGCCAGATTTGAATATTCATAGAGTCCTGACAGAATGGGCTGGGTTGGCAGGAAATTCAAAATTCATCCAATTCCACCCCCTGCCACAGCCAGGGACACTTTCCTTATCACAGGTTTAAATCTATTAAATGCAGTGAGCAGCCAGCACATGATTATTTGGCTTCTTTACAGCTACAGTCCAAAGTGTTAAGGAGAAAGTTTTACAGCACAGTTTTCCCAGTTCTCTTGCAGCCTCTTTTCCCATTTCTCTGTGTCAGTTACTTGTTTTCTTCTTTTCAGAGTATATTCTTCTTTCCTGAAAAACAGCTCTTCTTCTGAGGGTCCTGGTCAGAGAAAAAGATTTACAGTTGTGGATTGATACAGAACTGGCACTTAGTCACTTGCTGGAAGAATATATATATATATATTGCTGGGAAGATTCTGTAATGAAGAAATACATATAATATTATAGGTGTGTGACTTTCCAGGCTTCCGAGATTTAAATTAATGGGAAGATTTTTCTACCATTCCCAGGCCCATAATTCAGGCAGCAATCTACAGTCTTTGTGCATGGTTGGTAAATGACAGATCTGCTACAGATCAGAATGAAAACCATTTCTGAAGGGTTGTTCAAAAGGATCTGAGTTCTAAAATCCTTCTCATTCCTTGCCATACTGTGAGTTAGCCTTTGATTGTCCTGAGAAAGGAAAATGTTTGCAGCTTCCAGAGCAGTGTCAAAAACCAACAGCCCCACTCCAAACCTCATTTGTATTGAGACACACACACACTAAGACTTAAAGTCTTAATGAAAATTTAGAGCTATGGGCATCCTCAAATTCCTGATTAAAGCAAGGACTGGCAGGAAATTTTCCACTGTTTACTCCCAAACATGCAAATACTGGATTTTAAAACCCATCTGCTCTTGAGAGTGTCTGTAGATTGCAACTGAGCCAATTTAGTCTTAAAATACAAGAAATGTGCCACTGTTTGCAGGGTTTCCCTCTTGTTTGGCTGTTTGGCACATGGCTGCTGCATTCTGAACAGTCAAATGTTAATCCACTTCCGAGAGAAGTAATCAGCAGAACATTAATACTAAAAATTTTCAGTTTGCAGTTCAGGCAGTTGTTTTTCATTTTGAAAATTACAAAGGATCATTTCCTAATGATTAAAAAAAATAAAAGCGAGCGTGGGCGCTATGAGCTGAAATCCTGGAGTTTGCCATTCTTTTGAAAAGGGGCAGGATTTAAGCTCGTAACTTTTAAGGACGCACTCTTTGACTCAATGGAGTCAGGGCTGAGATGTCAAAGTGTCTTTTTGATCTTTACCTTCCCTCACTCGGGGGCAGAGGAGCTGATTCCCTCGCACGCCGTGCTCCTTTATGTCACACCAGCCAAGGTACTTGAAGGAGTCAGAGGGAAGCTTAAAAAAGGGAAAAATAAAGATATAAAAATCAGTAAAAGCTCTTGAGGTTTTGGCACTGCATTTTCTCTTATTTCTGGCCTTATTACAGCAGAAATCCCCCAGTCAGAGCCATATGCAGGAGCTGGTGAGCACTGTGGGAATTCACAGCTCGGTGGAGGTTGCCACAGCTCATCCTGGTTAACTCCAATAAATTGGCTCAAATATTGGAGGGAGCCTCCTCAGGGCTCATTATCCCCCTGCCCAGAGCTGCAGTTTGGTGCTCAAAGGCTGAGGCAAATCCCCTGCTACAGCTCACCCCAAAGAGCAGAACCCTGTTTATATTCTGTGGGAGCCGAAATGAGGGATGTGGGACTCCAGGCAGCTCCTCAAAGTGCAGTTTATTCCATCCAAGGTGTCACAGCAGTCCAGGGTGGTGGGGTGACAGAGCTGTGCCCACAGCTGTCAGCTCCAGCTGCAGGCAGGCCTGGAGACCCTTTGGTTTAGGTTACAATGCAGTATATATTTTAATTTTGGTTACAATGCATTATAGACTTTTCTTTAGGTTACAATGCATTATAGACTTTTCTTTGCTGAGCATCTTCATACAGCACAACCAATCTCTACCTTAACTATTATCTATAGCCTATCATAACTACTATAAGTACCATATTCATGTTACTGTTCTCCAATCACTCAAAGTTAGTACATTACAGTTTAAGCTGGAAGTTGTTTTTCAGTTTTCTTGCAGTGGAAAATTCTGAGACCCTTTTTCTACTTGCCACATTTGCTGACTTGTTTGCCTGTGCTGTCTTTCTGCTTGGTCAAAACATCTTCTTGTCTGAGGTGGGTTTATCCTTTGCTCTAAGTCATAAAACACCCATTCTAGCTAACACAGCCTTTGCCTCCTTGGTTATCCTGTAAGACTGGCTCAGCAATTCTTTTCTTCCATCTCTATTCCTTCATCAGACTCTACATTTAAAAATCTTTCTGCTAAGCACATATATCTGTGAGACTTTCTTGTCAAACTTTCACCCTTCCCAACATCATTCCACCCCAGTTTTGGAGGATAAAAGGAGGTAAACAAAATCCTCTTCAGAGCTGAGGAGGAGATTTCTGCCTTAGCTCCTCTGGTGTTGTCAATGTCTCTTTTCTACAAACCTGCAATCAGACTGGGAGACCCAACACTTACTGGGAAAGGGAGCCTGGGGTCCCAGCTCTGCCCGAGGGTTCCTCTGTTTTGGGGTAAAACTGGCAGAATATTGTGGGCATCCCTCAGGACAGAGCAGCAGGAGGAGTAGGAGCTCAAGAACTTCTGGTTGCTTGTAGTCAGACCTGAGGAGCTAGAGAGGAGATGTTGAGCCAGCCTAGATTCTGTCCAGGGAAATGCAAATTTTGTTGGGTTTGTTTTATAATTACAGAAAATAGTTACAGAAAATAATTACAGAAAATACAGAATAACTCGGAGTAGGACTTGCCAGCAGCCACATCCTGAGGCCAAACCATGGGCAGCCCCCTCACCCTTACCTGAGCTGCATCTCCTTACACACAGGAGCCTTTAACAGGTGTGTCCAAACACCAGAAAGAGGAATTTCCTGACAGTTTGTTAGAAAAACTGAGTCTTGGAGAAAATGGAGAGCTGAACTTGTCCAACAGCATGATGTGTTTGTTCCCTTCTACCCAAGATCTTTTATGGATCTGGGCTGGATGAAAAGATACCTCAGTTGTTTATTTCATTCCATTGTGCATGTGGTTTAACTCATTGTTTTACTAATATTAATATATTTATTTTAGTCTCTTGGATAGGCTCTATGGGATTCTCAGAGATATGGAGAAAAGCTGAATTTTCTTCAATAGAGTCTTCAAATCACAGAATCATTATGGGAAAGCCCTCCAAGGTTACCAAGTCCAACCTCCAGCCCGAAGCCATGTGTTCACCTGGTCTCTCAGTCCCTTGCCTAAGAACACTTAAGAGTGACATTTTATACACCCCAAACGGGGCAGTTTCTCCAATTGTGCTTCAGAGGGATTGAAGAATGTGCAGGCTGGCAGCTGCAATTTAGGAATTTACCACAGAACACTTGAAAACAATGATTTAATTTGGTCAGGGTGTGCATCCAGCACTGTAATTTGATGTTTATTCTACAGGCTTGGGGAGCTCTTGCCAGGGAGCCTCAGCATCATAGAACCACTGGAGTCAGGAGCAGAAATAAATAAATAAACCAGAATAAAAATGCAGCTTTAAAATGGTTTGGGGAGGCAAGGAAGGTCTCACAGTGGGAGCAACAGGCTGACCAGAGCATTGGTTAAAATGCACAATGACAGATTATTGGCAAAGCTTGGTGAGGTGTCCTGGTGAGCTCAGTGCAGGAGCAGCCCTGGCAAACTGCTCTGCTCCCTTCTGCTTTATGCTGGGGTTTAATGGGGTCACAGTGAGCTGTAGGTGACTCCCAGTGTCCTAGGGTGGCGTTATGATGCTTGTACCCCCATTTGTGTGTTCTGTTTATGCTGGATATCATGTTCTGTGCCTTCAAGACTGGCTCTGAAGGGTGAAAGTTTTGTTTTGGTTTCTTATCAGCCGCTCCCCCATGGCCGGCGGGACACAGAGACGGGGCAGTACATGGCGCTGCTTTTGCTTTTTGCTTGGCTTTTCGCTTTGCTCTTGCTTCTGCTTTGCTTCTGCTTGCTTTTGCTTCTGCTCATTAGCTAGTTTAGCTAAACAGTCCAAATTTCTTCCTGGACTGTTTCTCCTTTCCCTTTTTTGGACCTACTGGAACCTGCTCCGGCCTGGGCCTTGGGAGCAGCGAGAGTTCGCACCTGCGGCCCAGCGGGGCCTGCTCTGCCCCAGCGCCAGAGGGACTGAGAACAGAGCCACCACCCCCAGAGAGACTCTCTGAATTTGTCATCTTTTCCAGAGCGGTGCCACCCTGTATTGTTCACTCTGTGTTCATGGGGGTGCTGTGCTTGTTAAATAAACAGGTTCTTTCCACTTCTCTCCGAGGAATCCTTGCCGAATGGTTGGGCACAGGGGCCGTGTGGGTTTGCTTTCTGGAGGGGCCCCCTTTGGAGATTCTCTGCCAAATTTGCCCTAAACCAGGACACCCGGGAAGCTGTGTGGGCTCAGCATTTTGGAAAATAACAGATATTTACTCAGAGACTTTTTGAGGTCACCTGGAGGCAAGCAGCCCCTTGGGGGATGTGTGCTGGAGAGCAGCAGGAGTTCACTCACAGCAGCCCTGTGAAAAGAGGATTTACCTTGGGTAAACGGTAAAAAAATAAAAAAAACCAGAAAAATAAAAAAAAACGTGGCTGGGAATTCTTGTTTATTAGCTCTATCTTGCTGTTTGTTCTGCTTTTACATCCTTGTATGTTAAATGATATCAGACCAAAGAAATTTGTAGAAATTCTTTTGTGTTTAAGAGAAAGATCTGTTATTTTGCTCCGTTTGGAAGTGATCTTTTAGGATGTATTCAAATGACTATTTATAACTGCAAGACTTTTCCAAACCTACCTTCCTCTCAGCTAGATACTACCTCCTCTGCTGAGACAGGAATATGCACTCCCAGCCCCTGGAAATGTGGGATAAAACATTTCAGCTGAACCATTTAACATGATATCTATTCTGATCTCCTGGCAAGAAACCCACTCACAAAACTCTGTACTGGTGATGGCAAGTACAACATAAAGTTCCAGAAAAAATTAAATATGTGATGGATACAACTTCCCCAGTCAGGTGGGTAGTGAGATTTCCATGGGAAGGAGTGACAGAAAGAAACATCTTTCATCTCAGAACTGCCTGGGTTTAATAAGCACCAGCTGGACCCCACATTATGTCACAGGAGATTTTTCTGGGGCACCAAGTGCCACACAGCTTTTCTCTCCCTTGCATTGTTTACCTTCCTATTTTGCTGCAGAATTGATGCAGAAGGAGTGGCAATGAAGGAGGCAGGATGCAATTCCGAGCAATTACAGATCTCACAATACATGAAAGGAACAAAATTTCCTGCCTTGATTGTGAGGCCCTTTGGCTGGATATGAATCTCCAATGACACCTCTGGGAGCTGCACACTAGATTATGTCAAGCATTAAGGGAAAAAAAATTAGATTCATGATGTCTGTCCAGGCTGAGTCATTTCCTCTCACTTCGCCTGCAGTGAGAAATTGGTGGTTATCATAAATCATGGGCCTAAATTCTTATGAGAGAAGAATTAATTTCACTAATGGAAACCCTCTGTGGCAACTGCATTCCTCCATTCTCCCTCTTCTTGGGGGGTGTGTGATACTATTTATGATGTCTTTTAAGCAGAGGTACTTGAGTATATTTTAAGAATTCTGTAATAGAGGTTTGGAAGGGAAACTTCAGAAGGTAATGGGGGAAAAAAATCTTGTGTGTGACTCCTAATTTCTGAGTCTGGCCCTCAGTCCAGTTCCTATCAATGCTACAGCTTTGCTGCTGACGCCAAATCATTACAAAATTATTTTTCATCTCAGTAATAAACAAAACCCCACAAAACTGTACCAAACAATTCTTTGCAGGCACCTTGAGGTCTGCAGTGCTCCCTGTGAGCTGACAAGAGGGAGCACAGGCTGGGGGGGTAACTGGAAACACTCATGGCCAACCCCTTGCATTTTACATTATTCTCCTCAGTGGGAGTCCCAGGGAGGAATTCAGTGCCTGAAGTGTTTTGCAAACTGTCAGGAATGAGAACGGAGCAGCTCCTGCCTTTTTCAGAGCACGACTGAGGAGATATCAGCTGTACCCTGGAAAATCCTGCACTGCTGAGCTCCCTGATCAAAGCCCAGCTCATCAGGATGTCAGTGTCAGCTGAGGGGCTGGGAAATGTTCTGCTTTCAGACACCTTGGCCAGGTTTGCAGAGAGCCCAGGGAGATGTTCTGCTCTCAGACATCTTGGCCAGGTTTGCAGAGAGCCCAGGGAAATGTTCTGCTCTCAGACACCTTGGCCAGGTTTGTAGAGAGCCCAGGGAGATGTTCTGCTCTCAGACACCTTGGCCAGGTTTGCAGAGAGCCCAGGGAAATGCTCTGCTCTCACTGACACCTTGGCCAGGTTTGCAGGGAGCCCAGGGAAATGTTCTGCTCTCAGACACCTTGGCCAGGTTTGCAGAGAGCCCAGGGAGATGTTCTGCTCTCACTGACACCTTGGCCAGGTTTGCAGAGAGCCCAGGGAGATGTTCTGCTCTCAGACACCTTGGCCAGGTTTGCAGGGAGCCCAGGGAAATGCTCTGCTCTCACTGACACCTTGGCCAGGTTTGCAGAGAGCCCAGGGAGATGTTCTGCTCTCAGACACCTTGGCCAGGTTTGCAGAGAGCCCAGGGAGATGCTCTGCTCTCAGACACCTTGGCCAGGTTTGCAGAGAGCCCAGGGTGCTCCAGGTTTCCTGAGCGCAGTGCAAGCACCTGTGAGTGCAGCTGCCTTTCAGTGCAGGACACATTAAAAGCCACGAAAAGACTTTGAAGAGCTAAAGCTGAGCTGCTTCTGAAGCTGCACTAGTGAAAGATACTGAGTGAGAAGCACAGTGAAAAGTCCCTCCTGTGTATGTTTTAGCTATTTGGCTGTTAAAAAAGGAGTGTCAGTCAAATCCTTCCTCCTGATGGAACAGCAGCCTCGACAAACAAACATCTGAGACTGTGCAGCTCAGGTTCAGCTCTGCTGCACAGAAAATGGGGAGCTCAGATAAAGAGGAGTGAGGATATGAGCAAACTCTTGCATTTGGGATTTGAAAGGCTCTTTGTCCCAGCCTTTTGAGCAGTTTTGGGGTCTGGTCTAGCTTCACACAGCCTTATCCCAGCTGCTCTTCAGGAACCAGCATCCTCCAGCAGGCTTAGCTTTCACTGAGCCCCAGCTGCTTTCCCCTTAAATCTGAAATGCCCTGGATAAAAGGTTTGGAAACAAGTAGTAGGGTTATTTATAACTCTTCACACATCCAGAGTCAGGATTCCCGTGGTGCTTGCTTCATCCCACCAAATCACAGCCCACATCTGATGGAAAGGGCCCTGCTCCTGTGGTTGAGCTCAGTGAGCTCTGGTCAGGTTCTCATTTAGCAAAAGTGCTCTCAGATCATTCAGTCTTGATGCTGTGGGAGTGAAAAATGTGCACCATTCTAAAGGAAGGAACCAAATCAAATGTGTTTCAAGATCATCTTGAAGGAATAGAAAAAAAAAATCCAAACTAGAGAAACTAAGAGCAATAAATCCTCCTAAAGCAAAGGGGTTGTATCACCGGGTGAGAGCTGCTGATTTTGCAGGCTCTAAAAGAGGTTCTGGACCTGCCCAAACCACCTGCACACATAAGTGCTTGCTCCTGGGTTCCAAACACCCAATTATTTGTGTTGTCCCAGTCAATGGCAAATGCCAAAGCCATAAATGAACTGCAGGGATAAGTTACCAGCACAGCTTGTGAAAGTATTTAAGAGATGGCAAACTCAGAACTCAGGTTGTGCTTCATTTCAAATGCACACAATTTACTGCTCCAGAGCAGCTCTGTTTGTATGCAAACATTTATTATGAGAACTCTCTGAACTTAGGAGAGTAGAAGATATGGACACAGTGTTTGCATGCTCTATTACCTTTCAATTATTTTTATAGGAGTTTTAGGAGACATTATGCAACATTTTGAAGCAGCTCTTCTGAGCGTAATTTAGTGACAAACACACCTGTAAGTTATGGCTACAAAGCATCCTTGCTGATAGCTGTAGCATCAATTATCTTGCTTTATGCTTCATAAAATTGCCCCCCCCAAGACATAATTAACTTAATTAGGTCCCATCACCATAATGATACACTCTTAGCATATTAACTAACATTTTCCTCATGGATCCAGCTTGCCCCAACACAAAGCCCACATCTCAATCCACACATTTTCACAACAAACTCAACATTTTTGTTGGGACAGCTTTTTCCTTCCAGCAATCAGGCACTGACACCAAGAAAAACAGCTCTGTTTGAGCTCCTGTTTTCCCTGCACAGCAATCTCCCTCAGCAATACAGGCTGGTACATTTTAAAAAGACACTCAATCCTGTAACTCTATCTTTGTTGTCAAAGCATGTCAAGCAATGACTACAGGTTCGTGTCTCCTTGCACCCTCCTACCTTTCAGACATGTCTGGCTGCTGCATAAAATCCTCACATCTTGCACAGGGCTATTTGTCTACAGGCAGGGCTTATCTTCCCATCTCTGGCCCTGCTCAGGGAGGGAGTTCCAGGCTCTCTGGAGAGGGGGAACCTGCCGGGATCCCGATGGATGGATTCGCTGTCTCCAAGGAAACGCTGTCACCGCGCAACGCTGCTGCCGCTGTCACCTTAGGAGCTATTGTTACCAACCTCTTAAGCACATCAAACAAATTCCTGGGCTGATCCAGCTGGTATCAGTGAGCTGGCTCTCCAGAAGGTGCCTAAAGATAGGTTGGTGATACCTGTAGCAGGATACGTGATCATCCAGCTGAATCTCTGGTCTGGGCGTGCCGGCTGCTTCACTTTCAATTCCTTTCACAGTTTTGCCCACTTGAAGTTCGTATTTTTGTTGCCTAAAAGATTTTGAGCTTCATTAGTGACTTGTTAAATGCCTTATTAATGTATCTGTTGGATAAAAAGAGGCTCAGGTTTTATGTAATGTTCAGGAAGGTTCTTTATGGGCACCTCTTCACTCTGTTGGGTGTTCTTGCCTCATTTGAACGTGCTCAGCCATTGTAGGAACATCTTCCAGGCTTCCTTCTTCAGGTTTGCAGCTGAGAATGAGAACAAGAGATTCTTCTCTTGGTGAGAACCAACAGGCCAGGTTTGTGTCTGTTTTTATATTATATTTTTCTTAGACCATTAAAGCCTGTAGGTTCTGAGAATCAGCCCAGTGAATTATTCCCTTCAACATGAGTTTGATTTTTGTTTGTTCACCCAGACAAAGTGCAGGTGCTGGCAGGGCTCCAGGGTGGGATTGCAGCAGCGCAATGAGGTTGTGGGCACTGGTTAGTCCCTGCTGAAATTCCCAGATGGCTTTTAAACTCCAACAGTGGTGGTGGGACCCAGGTTTTGGGGGAAGGTTACAATGGAGCTGTAAATTGTGCCCTATTGATCTGTGACTCCCACACCACAGGCACATCCCCTTCCTCACTTCAGCTCCTGGGCTGAAAAAAGAGGGGGTAAATAGATTAAAATCAATGTGGGAAAAGTCCACAATCCTCTCTGGCCTGGGATATATCCAGTTGGAAATGCCATATAGTCAAAACCTCTGTGGTTTAGACTGCTACCTTGCAGCTTTTTCACAGAAAAATTACTCCTTATCCTCCTTTTCCTTCACATTTCTCTTTTCTCTTTTAGGTCACTACAAAGGCTGATCATTATAAGGTCTTTCTGCATAGAAAGGTCTGTGCTCTCCCCAATGGTTGCTGAAGGCTCCAAAACCTTCTCTTAAAAATTCTGCTGGCAAATTTCACTGTGCCAGCAAAGCAGAGGGGAATAATGGTAATTAGAGAATTTCAGCTCCATGCACAGGCATTCCGTGGTTCCAAATGTTGAACTGACAGATCATTATGTGAAATTTAACAAAGTAGTCATTCCACCCAGGTTTCATTAAAACTTTATGTGCTAAAAACTGAGTTTATTACAGGGTGGGCGAGGACAGGGTTTTAAGAGATTCATCAGGTCACTTGAGCGAATCATTTCTCTGTCTGCTAAGAATAAAGAAATTAATATCTAAATCAAACAAGATTGTAATTTGGGGCCTTTCTACTTACCATTTTTTTCCTCTGTCTATAAAATGAAAGGTATTGGTCCCCATCACAGCCTAATGGGCTTCAGATCTTTTATGGCAAATGCATTTCTCATAAAGCCCATGAAAAATTATCTCTGTGCTATTCCAGAGGAACGACATATTTTACATGGTGTCGGCCTTTCCATTATAAACACTATTTTTCAGATCTTTACAACCTGCCCATAAAAATGTGCTTCTGACAAGAAATTCAGCAGTGTGTCCCCAGCTCTGCAAGAAAGAAATCTTTTTTTTCCAACTTTATCTAATTTTGACCAGTATTTTTGTCTTTGAATTGGGTAAATACAAGGTGGGCATGGGTCTCAACCCTGTGTCTCTCACATCTTTTTTTTGTCCCACTGGATTTTTCCCTGCATGTCCATGAAGTTTGTAGGAACTGGGCAGAATGCAGCTCATCCTGAGGTCTGATTAATGACAGAAACAATCCCAATTATTCTCACTGCTGTAGGCCACCAGAGGCCCCGTTGTTCTGGGCACCACAGAAAGTCAGGAAAACAGAGCTTGCTCCAGAGGGTTTGTGCTCTAATTGAACAGAGCAGACAGACAAAGAGTAGGAAGAAAGGAAATAATGTTATCCCTCCTCCTTTTATACAGAAATAACTGAGATGCTCAGACCATGAAATCCTGGCACTGTGGGAGCAGAAATTCTGTTCCTGTGCCCAGGGTCAGCATTCACACAGGATTCCCAGCCACTGACTTTGTTCAGACCAGACTGGATGAACAGTCTGGCTTTAAAGTCTGCAATTACTGGCTGAGTTTCTGAGCTGACATTTTCTAATCATCGTTAAAGGATACTTGAAAGAAATTTCTCTATTCTAACATTTTTCTGATTCAGGGATAAATCAGTTTGTTGACATAATTTTATGTTCTTTATGTAAAATCCTTTTTTTTTTTTTGGTGTTAACTTGATACAAATTGTTGATATCAAACCATCAGGTCCAAGCCACCAGTACAATCAGACCTAAACACATAACAACACTTCAGAGCCAGCAGAAAGCCAACTTTTATTGATCTTACCTGCTCTGAACATATCCAGGAATCCAGGGCATTCATGCTGGAGGAGTCAGTAAGAAAGAGAGAATTTCTTGGGGTGTTTCAGTGGTGGGATGTGCATGGCCCTGAAGAGGAGCTCACTTTTGGTGCCCAGATGCTGCTCTGTGCCTCGGCAGGCAAGCAGCACATCCTCACTCAAACCAACGGGTTTGGGTTATTTTGCTGAGTTACCCAGGCAACACTTTCCTTTCTGTGCTGCCCATTCAGGATTCCAGGAAAATATTTGATTCCCACTTGGAGAGCATTCCCAGGGAAAAGCCAAGGACAGCAGAATAAAGCCTTGGGCAGGAGGAGCAGAGTTAGTGAAACATTTCATCGGGGTCACCAGACTAAAAGGAATCAACAACTAGCTGCATAAATAATTGAAGGGAAAACTGTATATGCCTGCTTTTCTGAGGTGTTACAAACCCATGGGTTCCAAGAGGCTTGGAGGGGCTGTAACCAAGCAACAGGGCCTGAAATTTGGTTCTCTCTCCTGGATAAACAATGGGCTTGAAAGTCATAATGACAATGCCTGGCACTGAAGAGTGAGCCCTTCCTTGGTTTAACAGCATTTGCATGAAGCTATGAGAAAAGATGATTATGGAATGAAGAAAGCATTTTTGTTTGGTTTAGGAGAGGCCTATTCCAGTATCAAATCTGCCTTTTTCTAAACAAAATGAAGGTCAACAATTTCTGGATGAATCTGACACTGAGGAAAGACCACAAATAAGTAACATCTCAACATTTTCTTTCTCAAAACTTTATTTTCAAAAGAAATAATGGACATAAAACTCACTGTCTCTTCATTTGCCTTCAAATTTCACCAATTTGTATGAAAGAGAAAACATGATTGTATCCCAAGTGGAGTTGGTGGCACACAACACTCCTGACTGATGATTCCTCCCATTATTTACCTCACTGAAATGAGGTCTATTTCCCCTTTCACCTTAAATCATGGCTTTTGCATTGAATGAACTCATTGCACCCCTAACCCACAGATGCACACGAGATCCTGATTAACCCTGCAGCCCTCAGGAGCAAAGCCACAGAGTTCAGCTGGAGCAGAACCAAACCTGTGTGTGAATTTGGAAAAAAACCCCAAAGGGATCTGCCAGGGACCTGCCAGACCTCCCCAAAGGGAATGAGCCTCACTCAGGCCATGGTCTGGGGCTCACTGCCACCCATTTAATGAGCTCCTGTCACCTCCACCCCCACAGCTGCCATTCCTCTCCAACCCTCAAAATTTAAAACACCCAAAGCTGCCAGAACAAACAGATCAGGCACCTGATGGAAACACCCAGGGGTGGAGCCCCCAGCCTGGGGTCAGTCCCGTTTCCTCCACCCACATCTTCATCACGGATCTCATGTCTCATCTCCTCACGAGGTAATTGTTAATAATTCCCCATGGGCCACCAGATTCATTAGGCACTTCCTAATTTATCAAACATAAGTCTCATCAGGTAATTTTAATCATATGAAAATCATTCTAAATTCATTTTGATAGGCAATTTCCTGTTGCAGCCTCCTTTTCCCCTGTGTGGTTGGAAGCAGCATCTCTGGTTATTCTCCTCTAACTTCCCCCATTGCACTTCCATCATTTTCTTGTACTTATTTGAAACTGCTGCCAGCTGCTAAAGAGTTTCTTTTCTTTTTTCTTTTCTTTTCTTTTTTCTTTTCTTTTCTTTTCTTTTCTTTTCTTTCCTTTCCTTTCCTTTCCTTTCCTTTCCTTTCCTTTCCTTTCCTTTCCTTTCCTTTCCTTTCCTTTCCTTTCCTTTCCTTTCCTTTCCTTTCCTTTCTCTTTTCTTTTCTTTCATTTTCTTTCTCTTCTCTTCTCTTCTCTTCTCTTCTCTTCTCTTCTCTTCTCTTCTCTTCTCTTCTCTTCTCTTCTCTTCTCTTCTCTTCTCTTCTCTTCTCTTCTCTTTTTTCTTTTCTTTTCTTTTCAATATATTGAAAAAAATCAGTTTATTTCATTCATCAAACCCCTGCCTTCCTGAAAATCAGATCTTGCAAATGTGGGAATACCTGGAAATCACCAGAGCACTTCTTATTAAAGTGGCTTTGCCAGGTTGTCATATAGGAGATATTTGAGACAAATAGACAAAAATCTCTTTAAGGATGGGATGGGAAAATAATTGCATTGCTGGGCCAAGGTGGTAAAAAGTGCCCAGCTCTACAGGAGCTTAGAAAGGAGGGAAAAAACGGGAAAACATGGAAAAATAATGCAGTTGAATGACAAACATAACTCAGCTGTTTAAAATTCAGAGCTCCCTGTCCCAATTCCAATCAAAGAAGGAGCTGAGAACTCTGAACGTGTATTTACAGGCAGAACTTGTTCCTGACATCTCCCATTTTTTTATCCCTATTATTTCCCCGAGTCTTATTGCCAAAAAAAATTAAGTTCAAATGAATGCCTGGTTATTCACTGTCTGCAAGGATAACAAAGATGTTCTCTGGCTGAAAGCAGCAAGCAGGTCCTCCTGTGAGGGTGGGGAAAAGAGGAGAGGAGCATGATGAGAAGAATCAAGTGTTTTTATTAAAGGTGTTGTGTTCATGCAGCTTTTGTCGGGAAATCCAAATAATTTACTCCCACTTGCTTTCATTTGGAGCAGAAGGCAGCCTTGTGTTACATGAAAAAAGAATGAGCCTTGCTCCTCTGTGGTGCTTCCTTTCTGGGCAGGAGACAGCCCTGCTGTGGCTGTCCACAGTCCCTGCATTTACAGCCAGGAGCTGGCAGGGCCTGCCAGAAGAAATGAAATGGAATGGAAACGTGTTCCTGCTCCAAGGCAGGGGCTGTATTCCCTGTATCACATCCTTGTGCCCTGAGGGCTACAGCACCTTCTCCTCCCGGCAGGGCTGGGGGAGCTAAGCCATTCCTGGCTGGTTTCACACCACTTTGTCCTGCAGCTGTACCTGCTGAGCAGGGGATTCCTCAGCTGCAGGCATTTCCCTCCTCAAGGCTCAGCTGGAAACCTCTGTGTTAAATCAGCTCTGCTGGCTTCACTGGAGAAGGATTCTGGGCGTGGATACGTTCAAAAGGAGACCTTGGAGCATCTTGCCCTGCAGGGTTCACCTGGCTTTGCACAGCAGGGCTGGCCCTGCAGAGCTGCTGCTGGGGCTTCCCTCTTGGGGAAGATGAAACAGGAAAGCCTTATCAATGTGATTGTCTGACAAAAGAGTTTGAGAATATGGAAACTGTAAGTGAGATTGAAATGAAAGCAAGCTCTGAGATACCTCAGTTACTGAACAACTGGAAAACAATGGTGTGGCCAGCTGAAGGTGATCCCCTTTTGATGGAACAACACCCTCTGCTTGCAGACAGGCCCAGGGGTCAGAGCAGACCCTACAGCTTGGCAGAAGGGCCCAAAGAGGAGTTTTTAGGGTTTAAAATATAACACAGTATGGGAATGTAATGATTCTTACAGTCTGTATGTAAATGCTATAGGATCTTGTACTAGATTGGTGAGTGAGAATCAGAATATTCAACACAGAAGATGATTTATTGTTACCCAAGCCCACTGCTGGCCTAGAGGGGCTCTGGAGGTGCTGTTAAACTCCTTTCTGCCACAATACTCTCCAGCCACAGCCTGCCAGGTCACTGAGCCAGTCCCAACCATTAACCACACCACCTTTCAGCTCCATGCTGAATTCCCAGTTGGGAAATCAGAATTTTCTTTTTGCCTCACACTGGGGGAAGAAGAGAGCCCTGTCTTCATTTATTAAATGACTGAGTGACCAGGTGTTTTTTTCTTGATTGGGGCAGTTTAATATTTCTGCTGATACCTGTACTTCAAAGTCTCCTTTCAGCCCTCATATATATATATATTTTTTTTTTGCAGTTGAATGTTGAAGGATCAGCAGCTGAGCTTCAGTCGTGTTCCTCCTCATTTTTCATGCTGCCTTGGCTGTTTTGGAGAGCTGCTGAATACAAAATGAAGCTGCAGGAGTGTGTTTGCTCCACAGCCAGCAAGGCATGAAGCCCTTTTTTCTCCAGCTGTGGAGTAGAGCCAGAGCATTGCTAACAGAGTCACTGGGGATGTGACTCAAAGGGTGACATTTCCTACTCTGCTCTGTGACACCCGATGATGAATGCTCACAGCAAAACACGGGGCTGGTTTAAATAAACAAAATTAAATCTATTTCTGTGATTACAGGAATCGTGTTGCATCTCTGAGGGAGCATCAGCTGCTGCTCCCAAGTGCTGCAGATTTGTCAGCTTGTTTAGAAATGCTCTGCTTGTTCACTGGGTTTTCCTGCTGCATAAATCCACTGGCATTTTGGCCCGAGCAGGCCAGTGGGGATTTGGCCAGTGGGAGACTTGGCCAGCAGGTTCATGTTCTGCACATCAGCCTTAATCTTGTTTTACACTCAGCAATTTACAGCCTCATATTGTTCCCATTTCCAGCATTAGAGAGACACCATGGGAATGTATGGGGGCAGGGACCTTAGCCCAGAGCCAGAGCTGAGGGGATTCTCCCATTCCTGGATTCTCCCATTGGATTCTCCCATCCCTGATTCTCCCATTGCTGGGCTCTTCCACTCCTGAATTCTCCCATTTCTGGGTTCTCCCATTCCTGGATTCTCCCACTCCTGAATTTTCCCATTCTTGGATTCTCCCATTCCTGAGTTCTCCCATTCCTGGGTTCTCCCACCCCTAGATTCTTCCACTCCTGAATTCTCCCATACCTGGATTCTCCCATTCCTGGGTCCTCCTACTCCTGGATTCTCCCGTTCCTGATTCTCCTGCTCCTGAATTCTCTGGCCCCTGGGTTCTCCCACTCCTGGATTCTCCCATTCCTGAATTCTCCCACTCCTGAGCTCTCCCATTCCTGGATTCTCCCATTCTTGGATTCTCCCATTCCCATTCCTGGATTCTCCCATTCCTACTTCTCCCGCTCCTGAATTTTCCCATTCCTGGATTCTCCCACTCCCAAGTTCTCCCACTCCTGGATTCTCCACTCCTGGATTCTCCCATTCCTGGATTCTCCCATTCCTGAATTCTTCCATACCTGGATTCTCCCATTCCTGATTCTCCTGCTCCTGAATTCTGACTCCTGGATTCTCCCATTCCTGCATTCTCCCACTCCTGGACTCTCCCATTCCTGCCACAGGGCATCAGCCACCCTCCCTGTTCCATGCAGTTTTCTGGGGAATGTGTCCCTTGGGATGCAGCCCAAGGGGCAGAGCAGAGCCCAGTCCTGAGTCCTGGCCCTGCCCCCAGCTGCACCTGGAGCCAAACCCCAAACCCCAGACCCCAACCCCAGACCCCACACCCACAGCCACCCCCCTTCCCCTGCAGCCCCTGCCATGGGAAGGAAATGCAGCAGGCAAACCTGGATTGAGCCAAATTCCAGCCAGGGATTGCAGGAGGACACAAGGGGAACCATCCTGACAGAACAGGCTGAGCCAGCCCCTCCCCTGGGCTCCCAGATGTGCCCAGCTGTGAAAAGAGCATTTCCATTCCCCACCGAAGCCAAATTTGAACAGCAAGGTGCTGGTTAAGCTCTGAGATTGAGACCAGCGATAAATTCTGATTTTATCTGCTCTGCCAGCTGTGCTGGGGAGGGATGAGCCCGAGCTGCTGAGTCTGGGCAGGCTCAGATAGTGTTACAGCTCTGAATCACCATTGCCATGGCACACAAAGGCACCAGGCTGTCACAGATACCCCCTGCTTCATCAGATGCTGTCTTCAGGTGTCTGTGCTCAATGGGAGCACACTTGCAAAATTAATACTCCCCAAGCTCTAGTGGAAAAAGAAAAAGGGCTCTGTACAGAAACCCTAAAAAAATCAGGCAGCACAGAGGGAGATAGAAATGTAAAACAACCTTTCCACCTGAAAACCTTTCTCCATGGAGCCATCAGGATGCATTTCCTGGGAAAACAGCAAAGGCTCTGCTCAGCCCTGCTCCTGAATGCTGCTCAGATTATCGTGCTTGCCATGAGGGGTGGAGAACAGGCTGCCAGCTGGGTAATGGCCCTTCTGAAAAATACCCTTCCAGGTTGCTTTTGGAAGCCACTTCTCTTGGAACTATCAAAATATCATCTCTGTGCTCTTGTCACCCAGAGGAGGAAGCATATTTTAAGCAAGTGTTATCGAGGCTAAGAGAGCCTGAATTAACTTGTGCTCGAGACACTTAGTGCACTGCCAATAAATCTACCAGAAAGTTGTTCTGTCTAGAAAACACAAAGCAATATCAAAGCAATTCCATCAGGAGAGCTCTGCCAGGGGTTGTGGTTCCTCTTCAGGGCTCTCAGTGGCTGGGGAGCTTTGCCAGTGCCCCAGTGTCAGACCCTGATGTCCCTTTATTCCCCCTCTGTCTGCTCCCATTGACTTGCTGAGTTCCCTGGGCAGTGGTGGCAGGCAGAGGAATTTGCTGCCATCCCTTTCAAGAGGCCAAAATTCCTCATTTAACTCAGGGCACTGAAGGAGAGGAACCCAGACAAGGTAGTGATTGAGAAAGGGAGGGGGAAAAAATAACTTTACCTGAACAGAGTGAATAGAATATGTTAAAACTTGATAAAAATTAAAGATATCAGATAGATTGCCCTGAGACCTGTAAGGATCATGCTCTGGGCAATGCCAAATCTCACTGCTCACCAGCAGGGTGGCACAAAAAGTCTCTTTATTTGGATTAAATAACTCTTTTTCAAAGTCATGTTTTGAACCAAATCTGGAATCCTTGCAGCTGGTAACTGGGTGATAATTTTGCCTGAACAGAGTGAATGAAATATGTTAAAACTTGATAAGAATTAAAGATATCAGGAAGATTGCCCTGAGACCTGGGAGGATCATGCTCTGGGCAATGCCAAGTCTCACTGCTCACCAGCAGTGTGGCACAAAAATTCTCTTTATTTGGGGCTTTGGTCACTGCATTGTGTAAATGCACGTTTCTAAAGGCAACAGCCCCAAAGTCAGCAGAGCCTAACACAGGAATAATAACATTTCTGGAGTTTATCACAGGACAAATACTGGTCTCCAAATTCTTTGTCTCTGCTGGGGAATGCTCTCCTTGGGCCAGGCTGGGATCAGCAGTGGGCAGGGACACTCTGGCATTCCCAGGAGCAGGGAATGACAGTGTAAAGCTCTGCCAGCTCCAAACCAGGGATGTGTCCTTTTTAATAAAACCTTTTTATTCCCTTACAGGCACCAAGGAAAAGCCCCCCAGCCTCTAAAACAAGAAGCACAGAATGGCTTCATTATTTTGAATTATCTCACATTTTCATGCAGTAATAGCTTAGGTTTTGCTTACTTTTAATAGCAAAATAATAACAGGATTTGTGGTTCCCACAATGCATCCACATTTAATGAGTGCACATGTACACAGACAAAAGGCAATTTTGTAAATTCCACATCGTGCATGCATACAGTCTTCACCTTTTTTGCTGTAGAACCACTGTGATAGAAGCCCATTTCATATTTTCAGGTAAGTGTCCTAAAGTAATTTTTGCAAACTGGGCAAAATTGGGCAAATTGGGCAAAATTGGGCAAATTGAGAAAAATTTTTCTAGTCATAAAAAACCCCAAGTGTGTCAGTTCCCAGCCAGTTGTTTGAACTCAGGCTTCAGGGCATGGCCTGAGAGAAACCTGCACAGGGCTGCCTGAAGGGATGGCAATCTTTTCATGGTGGAGCACAAAGGGGTTTGGAACAGGCTGCAGATGACAGTGGGGCTTTTTCTGCTGATGCTCTTTGCTCTGACACAACAAGATTGTGTGTCCAATTGAAGCATTTCAGTTTATGGAGGCAGACATTCCCTAATTCCTGCTCAGAGCTCGCTGCATCTCTCCCCCAGGATGTGCTGGATGTGCTCACCAGGGCTGGAGACATCCCTGCCTTTCTTAAGGCTGACACAAGGCTGTTCTGCTCAGGTCCCAAACTCTGTCCCATGTGTGTTCAGACTCAAAAGCTCAGTAACTAAGAGCTCATCTCCTCAGAACAATTTTATCTATGAGTATATGCACGTTAAATGTGGAATAACACTGGAAAATAAATGAATTTAATCACTCCAGTCAGCCTGGTCACCTTGCTGCCCATGGAACTACAGCAGTGAGGCTGGCTCTGAAATACTGGGATGATTCACAAATGATTTCTGATCAAAAGATCTGGAGTGAGTTTATAAACTGGAGCACACTGTCTCTGATTTTCTTTTTGTACAGACCAAGGAGAAAATTCTGTGAAGGAAAAATCAATGCAGACAGATGAAAACCAGGCAGCAGCAGCAGAACTGGCCTCTTTTACCTCTCTGGATTTTGCTGAGGGCTCTAACAGAATCACAGAATCTCAGAATGGTTTGGGTTGGAGCAGACCTTGAAGCTGAGCTCGTTCCAGGTGTCCTGCCAAAAGCAGCTCAGCTGATGGAGACACATCCCTGGTTTGGAGCTGGCAGGAGAGCTTTACACTGTCATTCCCTGCTCCTGGGAATGCCAGAGTGTCCCTGCCCACTGCTGATCCCAGCCTGGCCCAAGGAGAGCATTCCCCAGCAGAGACAAAGAATTTGGAGACCAGTATTTGTCCTGTGATAAACTCCAGAAATGTTATTATTCCTGTGTTAGGCTCTGCTGACTTTGGGGCTGTTGCCTTTAGAAATGTGCATTTACACAATACAGTGACCAAAGCCCCAAAATAAAGAGAATTTTTGTGCCACCCTGCTGGTTTGCAGTGAGATTTGGCATTGCCCAGGGCATGATCCTTACAGGTCTCAGGGCAATCTTCCTGATATCTTTAATTCTTATCAAGTTTTAACATATTCCATTCACTCTGTTCAGGCAAAATTATCACCCAGGTACCAGCTGCAAGGATTCCAGTTTTGGTTCAAAACATGACTTTTAACAAAGAGTAAATAGAGTGAAAAACTGTGACTGGCTCCAAACTCTTTTGGTAGCATTGGAATATTCGAAGGAAAGGTTGAAGCTCATCTTTTTCCACAGGCAATTCCAACCCCTTAATGAGAACATTAAAAACATGATTTAGACACAACCCAGATTTCCTCTGTATCTTTTCCCTTCCTTACTTAAAAGCATTTCCACACAAACACAGAATAGTTTTTCTACAGGAATTTTCCCTCAGTTTGTCAAAAAAGATCACTCTTCCCCAGGGAGGCTGTGTGTTTATGAGAGCCAGTAAAACACCTTGTTAGCAGCAAAGCCTGGCTCCTATCTGAGCCATCATTCCCATTGTGATTGTGTGCCTGAAAAGATAAAAACCCAGGCCATGGGCTCAATTCCTGAGCTGCAGGGACGATTCCAATTCTTCCCTCAGCCAGCTCGGAGCAGACACAGACTTTTACAATCAATACCTGTATCTGGGCTCACACATTTATCTTTCCCACCTTTCTCCATGACTCAGTGACTGACTGAGCATCCCTCACAGCCCCGCTGCTGCTCTGTGCTGCTGCCTGGAATCTGCAATTCCAGCTGCACTGCCATCCCTCACTCTGCCCAGCTCTCCATGCAGCTTGCCTCATGCCCACAGCAACTGGCCCATGACTTGGGCTTCTAATTAGCCCTGTAAAATGAAAAACATGTTCATTTTGGATGCTGTTGGAAGGCAGCGCTGTGTCAAAGGAACGTCACTTGAGAAGCCCTTGTGGAGGGGGCCACAGACACAGAGTGGTAATGAGTTCCAAAGTATCCCCATGTGCACTGAGGATGGTTTCTCATGTGGAACTTTGCTCCACAGCCCTCAGCCTGCCCAGCTGGAAGCCCCAGAAGCTGCTGGAGCAGAGGTCCCAGTGAGCAGCTGGAGCCTTCCCCTGTCTGGAGCCCTGATCCAAACCTCAGGAAATCCTGACAGTTTCCCAGCTAAATCAACCCAGGGGATGCAGAGCAGCTCCCGAGGGAAGGCAGCTCCTTGCTGCAAGGCACTGCTTCCCTCCTGCCCACCCCTGGCTTGGGGCTGCCTCATCCAGCTCCCTCTAATCCATCCAGCTCCCTCTAATCCATCCAGCTCCCTCTAATCCATCCAGCTCCCTCTCATCCATGTATTCCTGCTTTCCGCTGCAGGACAACAGCAAGCACTGCCCAAGAAAAGGGACAGGAAGAACCCAAGAATGAGCTTGTAAGCACCATTTGTTATTTTAGGGACAATCTTGCCTCCTCCCCAGGCAGGGAGAAGCCCTGACAGTGGTGGGACCTCGCTGTGCCAGGGAATCTGCTCGGGTAGGAATTCCAGGGACTCTGTAAGGCAGAGAGGGAAGGGGGGAATTTAGGAGACAACCAGAAGAGAACAGCACATCAATGAGTCAATCCCAGTTATTTATCTCTTGTAGAAAAACTCGGTCCTGTTGCAGCAGTGGCTCTCAGAAATAACCCCAGCACAGCTCTGGGGCTGTCCATGGGTTAAAGAACAACCCATTCCTGCCATTTCACACCAAGCACAGGAGGCATCATGCAGGACAAAAATTCCCCTGGGAGAAAATGAACTCCTCCAGCAATCCCTCACCAAGGTCAGAGTGAGGATTGCAACACAAAGCAGGGTTTTTGGGGGTTTGTTCCCCCCATCTGTGATTATTAATCCCAGGAACTGGGGCTAATGATGCTCCAAACTCAGCCTCTCCCACGAACTGAGATCCACCTGTGCCTGAGCTCTGTTCAGGACATCCAGCTTTGCAGCACTCCCACAGGATTCCTGTCAAAAGGAAAGTCCTTCTCAGCTCCTTAGGATAGAGTGACATCTTGTGGTTTCTTCTTTTGTCCACCACTGACAAATAAAAATTAGCCAAAAGAGCCTTGACTAAGTTTGGGTTTGTCTCTGGTGCAACACCAAGATCTCATTTCTCTGAGGAACCTCACGTCCTTGATTCCCAACCTGATACAAAAGTTCACTCTGCCACTTGTGGAAAGAGAATGAAAATTTGCAGCAGACCCATTCTAATCCACACAAATTGGAAAATTTTGGTTGAATACAGACTCTACAAAAGCCCTCAGGTGCTCAAGGTCATGCATCTCACCAAGTGAGATCCTAGCAGCCAAATAAATCAATTTTCAGTAGTAGCACCTCTGCTGAAGGGATTCTTGGGGAAAACCTTTCCAAGAGCAGCTCTGGAAATCATTCCCACCTGTGCAAGAAAGAGAAGAGGATCCCATCAGGCAACTCAGTTCCAGCTGCACCCACGGCCCTCAGCACTGTCACACCTGGGTCACTTCACCAGCACCATTCCAGAAGTGCCAGTGGTTTGTTTTCTGATGGAGCCTCCAACACAAAACAGTTTTCAATTGAAGGCTCCACACCTAAACTCACAGGTGAGCTACAACTGACAAATTCCCCCTGCCAAAAAATAAAAGATGCAAAAAAAAAAGACAAAATGATTTTGCTAGTTTTGTGGTGAAAAAGCAGTGGCATCTGTGGAAGGAACATTTTACAAAATCTGGAGTAAAAACCATCATGGAACAGCATCCATATACTTATGAACTGGCAACAATACTTATAATATTATTACTACTGAAAACTATGGAAATAAATCAATTTATGTTGTTGCAAACCAGGTAATTCTCAATTTTCAAGGTTATTTTGCAAGAGCTGCAAGTGGAATCATAAGTGTTTGCATTTCTGTGTCCACTCAGGCAGTCCTGGGAATTTGATTTGGAATTTGTGATTCTGCATCATTCCACTGTAGTTTTGCTCAATCCAGCTGCAGGGGCATTCAGTGCATTTGCCTGATATCCTCTATAAACCCTTCTGCCTGGCAGCTGTCCTTCCAAAATTCAAAGCTTTAGCTCCAATCTGTTTTCAGCCCTTCCCTTAGTAAGGAATATGTAAATGTTGCGAGGAGCTGCTACAGAGAAAAGGCAAAATTGGTCAGGAAGAACTTTTGATGGACTGAAAATAAACACGACTGAAGGTTTCTCGTGTCTTTCTCAGTCAGAGTGAACACCACAAAAATAGCCTGAAAGAAAAATGTTAAACACGTTCAAAAGCTTAAAAACCAGTTCCCCTAAGATAACCCACAGGAGATCCTCAGCATATGGTGACTTTCACAGACATGAGGGGACGTCCACAGAGTTATTGAAATCTGAAGAACCAGCCCTTGTGTAACCCACACCAAAGCCCATTTTACCTGCAGTGAGGCAGTTTTTGGTAAAATCAGCCCCTGTTCCCTCTGAGCAGCACTCCCCTTTCCCTCCCCAGCATAACACTTTTAGCTACACACAGCTAAAATTACCATTTCCATCTACATTTGAATACAAAAGCTGCCTTACCCAGTCCAGACTCTAATACAGCAAGGGAATAAGCACCAGCAACACTCTCAGGAACCCCCTTTGTGAAACAATTCAAGGGGCAGGGCTGGAAATGTGTTCAAATGCCCTTTTTTCCAAAGGAGCATTCCCAGCCTGCACAGAGAACATCCCTCCCGTCCTGCTCTGACCTGCACCCACAGCAGGAAGAGTGAACAATGTGCCAGATTTTGGAACCTCTCCTTGCATCAATAACTTTGGGAGCAGTATCTGCTGTTCTGAAGTGAATGAGTGCCAGGGAAGCCTATAACTGCACTTCAGCCAAAATGCATTTGTTCCCATAGAATTCCAAAGAGAAAAGTCCTATTGACTGAGAAAAGCCCATTTATTATCCAAAGGTTTGTATTTATCATCTGTTTCAAAGGAGCTCCTCCCTCCTTTTCTCCTCTTCTCTCTCACCTTTTTAATAACCTCTGTTCTTTTTGTATTTTGCACAATGAGAGAGGAAATAATTACACATCTCTCTGCTGACAGTGGGCACTGCTCCTCCTCTTCCAAATGGAAACAGCAACTAATTCTCCTGCTAGTATTTCCTTGTGCTAGGTGCCATTCTCCTCCCTGCCAGTCTGTTCTCAAGTAAGGAAATTAAAAGGAGGATGTTGTTCCTTTAGATATTTATTTATGAACCGAACATTTTTAGAGAGTTAAAATTAAGTCGGGGTGGGTTTGTTTTTTTGGGTTTTTTTTTTGAGAAAGAACATTCTAGAGCCCTGAAATGAAGATATTGAGGAGTAGAACTGCTGTGGGGGAGAAAAAATATGTCGACACCAATGGCATTACTAGTGAACTCCTTTACTTCAGTCACACACAGAGCTTTCTACACTGACAGGTCTGGGATATTCATGCAATCGGGTTTTATTGGCATCATTTGATTTACCAACTCTTCCAAATGGAAACAGCAACTAATTCCCCTGCTAATATTTCCTTGTGCTAGGTGTCATTCTCCTCCCTGCCAGTCTGTTCTCAAGAAAAAGTAAGGAAATGAAAAGGAGGATGTTGTTCCTTTAGATATTTATTTACGAACCAAACATTTTTAGACACTTTAAGTTGGGATGGGTTTGTTTTTTTGGGGTTTTGAGAAAGAACATTCTAGAGCCCTGAAATGAGATATTGAGGAGTAGAACTGCTGTGGAGGAGAAAAAATATGTCGACACCAATGGCATTACTAGTGAACTCCTTTACTTCAGTCACACACAGAGCTTTCTACACTGACAGGTCTGGGATATTCATGCGATCGGGTTTTATTGGCATCAGTTTATTTACCAACACTGAGGGGGGCAGTGGCAGTCACATGCAGGAGCATCCAGAAAGCAGCACTTGAGAATCACGTGGGACAGTTCACACAAAGTCTACCACAGGCAAGAATCAAATCCACTGGGCTCAGTTTGTTCCGTTTTCTGTGCTGAGCAGTGCATCACAGGCTGTGATGTTCCTGCTCTGCCAGGGACAGGAGGAGGTCACAGTGTCCACATGTGCTTCTTCAGCTCTAGAAATGCCCACCAAGCTTTGCCATTTGCATTATTCAGAGCTGCACACATTCTGCTCCTGGCTCATTGATCAAGTCAGTCTTTGGACTGTAAAAAAATTACAAATAATGGATTTGCAGTTTTCTGCTTTACAACTCACTAGAACAAGAAACAATTGTTGACATGTACACAACTTTATTTTAAGGACACAGCAATCACAATGACAGAAACAGAACCATTACTTTAATACTGTAAGCTTTCCTCTGGGAACTGACTTGCACACAGTTAGATCCAAAAGCGTTTTGAAACAGTGTCTTGGGGGAAAACACAGCAAACCTTAAATATATTAACTTCAAACTTTATGTGCTTATCTCCTCCTTTTGGTAGCTGGTGGCAGTTAAAGCTTTTCAAAGTCGTGGCCACTGGAATTCATTGCCTCGGGGTGCATCACCCTTCCCATGAATAGCACGGTACCTGTGGAGAGAGTGGGGAAGGAGGGAGGCAGGGGAAGGTGTCAGAAGCAGGAGGAGCTGAGGATTTAAGGTGATGCATACCAAAAATAACCTCTGGAGCTGTGCTGTGTGACTGCTACAGGAGCAGATGTCTCAGAAGCTGGTACAGGAAATGGCTCAGGAGCCCTGTCTGAGGACAGCAACCAAGTCTGAGCACTTGGGCTTGTCTGGAGAGGAAGGACAACCAACAGGATTTTTTCCAAAGGTTTCCAACCCCAGATTTCTGGATTAGTAACAAGCTTTGAGGCTTTAGCTACAGTTGTTGGCAGCTCCTCTTTCTGCATGCAACAAGGGTTCTGCAATTCTAAGAAGTGTCCCAAAGTGACCAAGTTCCACTCTGTCCTGATTTGAACTTTTCTTTTTGGGGAGATTTTTGCATGTTGAGTAGCAATAAAGACTAGATACCCTTCTCCAGATATATTTTCTGTGTAATGTGTCTACAACAGTAATAATATTTAATTTTAGTATGGTTAAAAAACCCCTAAGAGTTGGTATCCTGCCTTGCTGGGAATGAAGTTTGTGGGAATTAAATTCCACATCTATCAAGGCAGATCCATAAAAACCCTGTGGGTGCACAGCAATGTTTTATCACCCAGTCACATCCACATCATTACAGCAAATTACACGTACCAGACTCAGGAATTACTTAATCCTTGCCCCTTCTGCTGGTGAGTGCTGTTCTCATCCCTCACCTGCCACAGAGCACTTGGAGAGCACAACAGAATTATTCCCAGCTGTAATGTGCCTCCATTATGCAAATCATTTGGTACTGGGAGCATATTTCACTGGGCTGACTGCAGCCAAGCTCCCAGGGAGTGCAAGGATTATGGATACTCAGGGCAGTAGCACTCTGTTCTCACAACAGAAATGGTGAATTTTTCTTTTCTGTGAGTGTTTTTCAGGGTTATGTCAGATGTTGGTGTTTTATCTGGAGAAAGATTCAGGGCCATAGAAAAGGTGAGTCTTTCAATATTGTGTGTTTTAAAACAAACAAAGGAAATTCATAATACAAGCCCAGCCCATTGGTCAAAACATGCAATTTTCCTTTGACTGCTTGAGGATGTGCCGTGAAAAACTCAGAGAAGTCTGCAATATTCTCACCTGTTCTTCTATTTCTGACCAAAAAGAAGAAGGGATGGTCCACTATGACCTGGGGGTAGAGCACTGCCATTCTGCTGATGGCAATCATTCCTAGAGGAAACAGAACACAGGCAACTTGTCACACAGCTCTGCCCCTTCTCCTGCTCCTCAGCTTTGTGCAGCCCCTGAGGTCCCACCCTCAACACCCATTGAAATAAAATACCAAAACCAGCAGGAAAACATTCCCTGAAGAGGAAAGAGACCTGCAGAGTGATTGCCTATTCTGGCTTTAAGAATGATTAACAATGCAGAGTGCTGCAATTTCCCAGGCTGAGGGAGCAGCATGTAAATTTTAAGAAGCAGAGCCTTCAGAGGAGCTGTGAGTGCTGCTCACTCACAGAGGGAAGTGCACTGCACTCACCAGCTCTGCTGCCCTGTTTTACACAGTGGAGAGGGAAAGGGAACCCTTAATAACCAGGGAACATGCAAAAATGAAATGGGCTGATCCTGCAGCTTTTGGCTGGTGGTTTTAAATATTGTGGAGCTGAAGGTAAAATTAACTGTGAATCAGGCAGAATTTGGCCCTTTGTTGTTTTTATTTGGAGGTGCATGGATTTCTCCAGGATGTTATTACCAATTCCTAGTGTTTCATTTACTTCTAAATTTTTCCTCCACTGTTCATAAAGGCAGGAGCATGGCCATAGAGAGAGCTGGGCACAATTCAACCCAGACCTGGCAGGCAATTCTTCCTTCCCTCAAAGACTGGCAAAGGGGAGGCAATTAGAAATCACCTAATGATACATATGGACAACAAATGTAACTTATTTTCATGTGACAATCTGTAAAGCAAGCACCAGCCCCCAGCATTGACAGGGGACGGCTCTGGTTGTGCATTCAGCACTTCCCATCTTGTTTTTCTGGACATGAGCTTATTAAAATGCAGCTGCCACAACCACCCTCATCTCCCTCTAACTCTCCTGGATCAAATGCCTCTGACCATCTCAATTAGCAGGTGAAAAATTATGAATGCTCAAGTTCCATGAAGGAAACATAAATTGCAGCCTGTACTCTCCTGACAATCAGAAAATAGAGAAGAAGTTTTTCACAGGATGCTCAAAACTCTTGGTAAAACATGTTACAAAAATGCCAACGCTTCTGATTTGCAGAATTCTCTTCTGCAAGCAGCACACTTGCTATGCTGTGTCTCCATGCTGCTATTTAGCTTTCCTGCCTGCGCAGCAAATCAGTTGTAAAAAATTAATTAGCACAGAATACGCAGACATTTGATTTAATTCTGCTTTTTAGTCAGGTACCTGAGGCAGCAGCAGCTTCTGATCCTTCCTCATTAACTTCTAGAAATGCCTTGTGAAGTGCCTTTGCAAGGTAAAGTTCCTTGTTATCTGCAGAGGAAAGGGAAAAATATTTCAAATGGCTCAACAATAAGACCGAAGCATGTAAAGAACCCACCCCAAACACTGCCAAAACCCCAACACCATTATCCACCTTCTACAGCAGGCAGGGAAGGACAAAAGCTTTCTTGCATTAAAACACCTTCTGCCAATGCCTTTTAACAGCACCATTTACCTCACTCAGATTTGTAGTGCTCTCCTACACCATGGATATCAAAAATAGCTCAGGACGGCCCAGAGCCCAGCACAGTGTAGAGAGAGAGGGTAAAACCAGCCCTTGGACACAAAATTTTAAAAACAATTAGTGGGAAAAAAAGATTATGACATTATAGGCAAATACTAGACATAAAAAAATTCATTTCTGCACTGGGTACAACACAGGCTTCCTCCAGGAAAATGAGGTCTTTTCTTTCTCCTATTATATATTTACAAGAAGCTGAAGAGAAATATTTACTGCAAGAAGCAGCACAGCGCTAGTACTTTTTCAATCTCGTTTCTGTTTCATCCTTCTCTGTCAGTATTTTAATTTCAGTCCCAGCCTGCTCCTGCTGAAGTCAGTGAATGTCTCACAGGTTTTTGTGGGATGCTGAAGGATCAGCTCTATTGGAATGCTCAGCAGCTGTAATGCCAAAGCAAGCCAAAGGCAGGAGGAGCAGCAGCTGGGAAAGTCTTTCCCCAGCAGAGCTCATTTGCTGCTCTGTACACTCAGCACTGAATTAAAGCTCCCAGTTCAGCTGCTGCACTTCAATCACACCGACAAAAGCCCCAGATCATCCCCTCAGGGACTGTGTGCAGTAAAACAGAGGCTGCTAAAACTGATACCAGGTCTAGACTTCAGTCCCAAGCCCTCAGCAAGGCTGCCCCGAGAGCTGGGATTGAGTTTGCACCCTGTTCCTTTAAAACATGGCACATGCAGCAGCACCCACTTGACATTAAGCAAAAATCTTAAATCCAAACACATTTTTATGTTCAATAAAACACAATTAGTGGGGAAACGCCCACTTAGCCTAATCATGTATTTTAATCACTTCTTTATTACTGCAGCACTGAAGCCTGATCCTGTGCCTTGTAATACTCCCAGAAATATTTCACATTTTTTGCCAACAATGCTTTATTTTGCATAGTTTGGTGGTGCTGATGGAACTCCCAAGGTGTATTCCTGATGAGAAATACACCTCAGAAGACTGCTCTCCACCTGGTGGGCTCAGAGCCCCTAATCCTGGGAGCACAAACACTGCTTCCATTCGCCATCAGGTATAAAAGGTTGCTACTTGTGAGAGCTTTCAGGATCTGAGCATTAAAACCAACACTTCAAGTTGACAGGAACACAAAAAGTGCCATTGCAGGTGAGACCAGTACACCCAGTACAATTCCAGCTATGGAACTGCTGCCTCACAAGAAGATACAAAAAGTCCTGTAAATGAAAACTGCAGCACATTTATAAGAGAAAAATATCCTCTCAGCAGCATGTGCCTTATACCCTAACCCAAGTTTCTATCCACAGAGGGCCTTTATTCAGTGCACTATAGAGAGTTCTGATTGCTCTGGAGCAATTTCATTTTTTCAGTCCAGCCAATTTCAAGGAACACCCAGCAAAGATGCCTGTGGTTAAGTTTTCCATGAGAGAAGCACTTTCTATTTGTTTTCCATTTGTTGCCTTTCACTTCATTGGATATCTTTGTCCTTGGATGATGAAAAGAGCAATTCCACATCCCAAATTACCTTCTCTAGATTCTTCTCTTTATATTGCTGCTATCACATCCTTCTCATTCATCTCTCCCTGCAGTGAATGAATCTATTTTCCTGTGAAAGCATAATGTTGTCCCTGAGAGCTCAGGCAGCCTTTCCTTTGCTCCAGGTTGGGACTGTCCCATCCCTGGCTGCAATGCTCCATCTCCTCAGGATTATCCACATTCCCTTATGGCTTTCACAGGGGACAAGGTGGGGCTGCAATGAGCACCTCCCATCACTTCACTCTTCTGCAGGAGCTTCTCTGAATGTGGATTTCCACAAGAAAATGTGGATTTCCACAAGAAAATGTGGATTTCCACAAGAAAATGTGGATTTCCACAAGAAAACATGGATTTCCATAAGAAAATGTGGATTTCCACAAGAAAATGTGGATTTCCACAAGAAAATGTGGATTTCCTGACTTGGTTGTGAACACCTCAGGGAAGTGCCCTGTGGATTTGGTGGCAAAGTCTGAGCTTTGTGCAGGAAGGCTGACCCCTGGGGAGTGGGAGGGAGCTGGAGCTGCCCCCTAATGAGCACGACTCTGCTGGCACCACACGCCGTTTGTCACTATCTCCATATGTTGGCAGACTCCCACTCAGCTGCCAACTGGCTGCTCTGCAAATCTCATTTTTAAAAAAATACCGTGTGGGTTTATTGGCTCTTCTTGCTTAGGCTGTCCCAGAAAAATTATATGGATGTCAGTCAAGACTTCCAAGAGTTATTTACTGGGCTGATGCTTTTCTAACTCCTTCATATTGTGGAAGGAAGTCACTGAGATCCCTTCATTGCTCACCCAGGTCACCTTGCATTAAAAGCAGCTGCTTTTAAGGCTCTATAAAACAGCCAGAAATATTATAACCATTTGAAGGAGAAGGGGAGTTTTAGCACTGAAATTAGTTCAGTGCTAAGTCTTCAGTGGTGTTAAAACACTCAAGCAGCAAATTTATGTGATGTGATAAAGTCACAATGGTAACATCTCAAACAGCAGAGGTTGTTTCAAGATTATTTCGGACACCTGATGGAATCAGATGCAAGTAAACACTGTCAAAGTCTTTTCTGAAAGTGAGAGCCAGAATAGAGGAGAGCTGACAGCCCAACAGGAATGTCCTCCCACTCACCTGTGGCAATTGTCAAAGAACCTGACTCCTGCCAGGGAGTAACATTTGCAAAGTGCACCTCATTAACACTTTTCCCTTTGGCTGCTCAGAGCCCAGACATTCCAGAGGGTACAGCTGCTCCTTCTGGGTCCGTTTTGCAGATTGAGGAGAAACAGCAAAAAAAATTCTGAATATTGAAAAATAATCCTGCAGCGTGGTTTATATCCACTAAAGCCACAGAGAATTTTGCTGAGCTCACCAAGCTGCCTGCAGCTGATGACAGGATTTGGGTTGCTGCTGAAATTGGAGGAGACTTTTCCTGGCAGCAATGCCACAGCAACAGGACAGCAGGAGGAGAGGATTTGCAAATGCAACCAAATATCTCAAAAATCTCTTAAGATTTAATTTGATTTATATCTTCCTAAATTAAGTGTCCAGTTGAAGATTTTGTTGAAATATCTGCATTTAAGACCTTTATGAAGCGCCAGATTTTCCAGAGGGATGACCCTGAGATGCACATAAACTTCCAACTTCCCTTTCCTGATGTCCCATTCAGGTGTCTGTAAAAGTCAGCTTTAAACAATTTGCCTTCATGACTTATTTCCCCTTCCTCCATCCATATTTTTAATGATGAAAATTAGAGAGAAGGAAAGTATTCTGTATTTCAACTACTTAAAACTTCATTTAAACAGCATCAACTGTGAGGTTTTCACTAAAGACATTACTTCAAAACCATTTTTTTCGTTCTTAATTTACAAATAACCTTTTTGTGCCCAGGTAGAACAACCTATTTTCAGTGAAAAGCAGGAAATCTACAGTAAAACTCCTGAATTTTCTCTACACACTGCTCTGTACTTAAATAACAAGTAAATCTCTAAATGGCAGAGGAGTTAATTCAGTCAGGCAGAACATGCTGTTTATTTTGTACAGTACAATTGTCAGAAATACAAAACTTTAAATAAATCATTAGTCACATGGATTAAGACACAAGCATGTGGTTCTTTCTGCCAGCCTCTTGATAAGTAGATGTCCCTGATATATAAATGAATTTTACATGGAACTAAATAAAAGCCAGGTGCTGCCTTTGTGGCTCCCTGTGCATTTTCCATTCTCCTTGGAGCTTTTTCTCAAGTAAATAATTTCCTATAAATAGACCAGAATTTAAAGGGAAGCTGACTTTTCTTTGAGCTGGCAGAGAAAATGAAGGTGTTTTTCTTCAGAAAAATGCTACTTCTTTGAAAAAGGGGTTGTTCATTTATTTCAACTCTTTTCATATTAGCTAAAGCCAGTTTTTCCTCAATTTCACTGGAAAAGTGAAGGTGGCAAACCAGTGGAACAAGCTACATGATAGACTATAAAGAGTATTTCAAACTTAGCAAGAATGAAAGCATCACAAGCATTGCTCTGTGATGAGGGAGGAAGGTTGGCATTATGAGCAGTGCTTGGACTAAGGCACACAGCAGTGACTGTCCCAGGGTCAGACAGTGGGAACAGGATTTCCCACCAGCTGGATGGCTGGGGAGTAACACATGGAGCTAAAAAACCCAAAAATCACACAGGTGCCACTTCAGAACAGAGCAGCTGGGGCTGCCCCTGGATCCCTGGCAGTGCCCAAGGCCAGGCTGGACAGGGCTGGGAGCACCTGGGACAGTGGAAGGTGTCCCTGCCATGGCAAGGGGTGGAATCAGATCTTCTTTAATGTCTCTCCCAACCCAAACCATGCTGTGGCTCCACGAACAGCTTTAGGAGGTATTAAAAGCATAAATATCTCACTTCCACATGGATTTTTGAAGGTATTGGATATTTCAACTTCTGCTGAATGCAGGTGGCCTTTGTGGCTAAATTGCTTTTATCTCCAAACTCTTCCTTCCCGTGCTGCTTCCAGGTATCTGGGGTGTCACAGACACGTTTTATGAAAAATCCTTTCCTTAGGATTTTTCCTCCTGAGAAGCTGAGAGGCCTCAGGAACAAAATGCAAACAATGGTTATCTGCTGCTGTGGAATGCAACAGGTGCATCTGGGATTGGTCTCGTGTGGTTGTTTCTAATTAATGGCCAATCACAGCCCAGCTGGCTCGGACTCTCTGGTCAGTCACAAGCCTTTGTTATCATTCCTTTTCTATTCTTAGCTAGCCTTCTGATGAAATCCTTTCTTCTATTCTTTTATATAGTTTTAATATAATATATACATCATAAAATAATAAATCAGCCTTCTGAACCATGGAGTCAGATCCTCGTCTCTTCCCTCACCCTGGGACCCCTGAGAACACCACCAGGCTGGGGAGAGGAATTAATGGTGCAACAGCTCAGTGCTCCTCATGCTGGGAACAAAGAGCACTGCAGAGACAGAGTGACACCCCTGGGGTGTGAATCCCACCCAGGCACTGCAGCCATGCACTGCTCCAGTCTGCACCTGCCTCTTGCAGGCATCACACTTTGTCCCCATCTCTAATGAGACCCGGCTCTGAAACACTCAGAGTGAACTTTCCCAGGTGAAAAATGTATTCCCTCATCTACCTTGAGAGACAAGACAAGAAGTTCTTACCAGACATGGCAGTGAGGTCAGCACTGCTGCTGAACAGCTCTGTAATTCCCAGACCTCTCCAGACATCCTTCAGATCAATTTCCTGTTCTACTGTGAACCTGGAGAATGGAAGAGAACATTACAAAAAGCCAGATGTAAGCACTGCTTACTGTTATTAGAAGATTAAATTTTCTAGGTGAAAACACCAAGATAAATAATGCAAAGTAGGAGATCCAGTGCTAGTGACACCTTCCAAAAAATGCTTACAAACAAATGAGTTTAGTCACAGCTGGATTTTTCCTAATACAGAAGCAATCAAAAATATGCTAATGGTATGTGCAGCCCCCTGCCCATAAAACTGCAGAGCAAAATTATGCAGCAGCTAATGGAAATGCTTACTTTTTACACAAGAGGTTTTCTCTAAAACCTGAATTTAATTGTGCAGATACCAGAACAGAATATCAAATGAGGGAAAAGGACAGCAGAACTTCCCAGAGAGCTGCTGGCAAAGGAGGAGTAAGATACATACGCCATTTTCACTTTGATAATAGAAGAAAGACCAGCTATGAATATGAAGCATTGCTGATTCAGCTTCTAATTAGTGTGGTGGCACAATTGTAATTGGGTTTTGATTGTGAGTAAAGAGCAGGGAAAACAAATAGTTGTTAGTGTAAATGCACTGAGTGTAACCTGGCAAAAGCCCTGTTCTAGGCTGGGTTAGTGTGCTGGAAGGACAAACTGACATCTGTCCTGAGGGCAACATTCTGGGCACCCTGGGAGAGTGGAAAACAAGCAGAAGCTTGTTCCATTTACAAAAAAAAAAAAAAAAGACCTTTGTGCATGGCCAGACTGAGACTAGACAGCTGGAGAAACACAGAAACATGGCAAAAAAATATTAGTAATGGCAGCCCCAAGCAGAAATAGCAGATGTGTACAGGCTGACACAGGGGAGTGGCTGTAATCCTGGTGAGGGGTGAGCTCTGGGGGCTCTGCAGAGGGAGCAGTGCATTATTTGTGATTTACAATGTGCTGGCTGGAGCTGTCCAACACACAGGCTGCTCTGTAGGAGGCTGCTCTGCTTTGTTCTGGTTCCTGCAGCCACTGAGTCAGCCACAGCTCAGTCCTTGGTGATGGGGCACAGAAATGCTAGAAACAAATAAATGTGCTTCTGGGCAATCTCCTTCTTTGGGATTGAACTCCCCAGCTCCATGAAGAACAACATGTTCTCTTCTAGTGAAAGTCTGGCCCAGAGCTGTGGGCAGGGCACAGCTGATGGAGAGCTGAGATGTCCAACCTTGGCAGGCACCAGCCTTGGCAGCTTGAAAAAGAATCATCTGGACATCAAACAGAACTGGATAAGAGTCAAGTGGATCTTCCTCACTTACACAAACCTGAAAAAAATCCAGTACATAATCTACTTTCATAATGAACTTAGAAATGCCACTAGAAGCCAAAAATCTGGGGTGGAATGGATATCATCCAGAATTATCATTATCCAGAGAATAATTTCAGGGCTTAAAATAGGATCTGGAGATAGTTCAGCACTGATAAATCACTGGTGGCATCAGCAGTGTTCATGCACTCTGTCCAGACCAATTCCAGGCCATGCATGGAATAAAACCACAGGAACTGATTCTTGTGGTTTTATTGCCCTGCAAGTTCTCAAACGAATGAGAACAACAAAAAACTTCAAGGACTGAAGCAGCTTCTCATGGTGTTCTGGCAGATCCTGCATCAGTTACTGTGGTAACAAGTCTACAAGTTGCTCATTCAATCAAATTTCCCTGACCTTTAGGATCCAAAACTAAAACCACTTTTACTCTCACAACACACTTGTAAAACATGTCCACAACTACTTAGAGACTTTGGTAAAAACCCTAAAAAAGCTGAATTGAGACTTGATTCCCAATGCTAGAGTTAGTACAGTCCAGTCCAGAGGTCCTGTCTGTGCACATTAAAGAATTCCACAGAAAATAAACTCAGAAGTATTTCTTTCCATATTATATTTACATTGAAACATTTTGAAAACCGTGAAAACATTTGAAAACCACTTCCAACCATACCTACTTTAGAGAGAATGCAGATGATTGTTAAAATGCATTTTACAAAAGTTTCAGAGCTGTCCGTTTCCCTTTGTGGTTTTTATTTCACCCCAATATTAAATGCATCAAGCTTTCAACATGATTTAGGTAGGAGCAGTGTCAAATGTGTAAGGAATATTAGGATAAGAAAGAAGCAAGTAAAGTCTGCATGGAAAGCAAACTTTGAAGTAAAAAATAAGAAAAATAACTGCAAAAAAAGCTTTTTTTCCCCAAGTGCAGAGAAAGAGAGTAAGACAGAAATGGGAATCAGGTGGGTTTAAGTCTCTGGACCATTAGACAGCAAACACCCATCTGCCCAGAGATGCAAGTGACCCAGAAAGCAGCTGTGGCACAGGATGCTCCTGCACACTGAGCCAGGGAGAGCCCTGGGAGAGGTTCAGGGAAAAGATAAACCTGGAAAGGCTCACTGAGCATGGATGTGAGGAAAGGGAAAGCAAACAGATGGGCTGTGAAGGCAAGGAGTGCCTGGGGGAAGGACAGCACAGCCGCTGGAGATGGAGGCTCCATCCCTGCCTGGAAGCTCTGGAAAGGCAAATCCTGAGCAGCTGGATGAGTGAGGGGCTGCCCAGCATCTGCAGAGATGAGTTCCTGCTTTTTGTGACCAACAAAACAGACCAAAAATACCACATCAGCTGTACAAATATCAGAAATCCTTTTAAAAAGCAAACCTCATTACTGCCCTTCTTGGGGTTTTGTCTTGTGGTAAAACCCCACTCCAAAGAGATCTCCCCTCTTTCCTCACATGCTCTGAAAAGCAGGCAGAGTTACAGATCAATTATTAATGAGATTTCCAATATTTCAGCTGACATCAGGACCAGCCTTTTCTCAAAAGTAACAGGGCAGCTTCCACAGTCTGAAATTTAATTTCAGGCTCTGCAGTTGGACATAAACATTCAGCAGGAGTTACCCCTCAGTCAGATCTGGATTTCTGTGCACTCCTCACAGACAGTGAGGATGATATTCAAAATCAAAGCTGACAACCCAGAGCACAGAACTGACACTCCAGCTCACTTCCCAGACTCTGGGAATGCTGAGCTCCACCATGCTACCCCTGGCACTCGGTTATTTGCACTGTTTGCTGCATATCATGAACTAGATGGTCATTTTTGATTTCCCCCACCATCTTTTAGGTGCTCCTGATGCTAAAAATACTCTGAAAACTTTTTAATACTTTTAATTTTAATACTTCAGTATCAAAAATCACTGAACACTAGCAACTGAGAGCTTTAAAAATCACACAGGGAAATCTGAGAAACAGACACTGAAGAGAAGATTAGGTAGAGAAACCAGCAAGTCTCCGGGGATTTCAGCAGAGAATCAGGGCATTTTAATGAAATTTAAAACTTGCACAAGCATTAGAATAAAATGATGCATTTATGTCACTGACATTCTGTAGTTAAGCATTAACATTCCACATCAGGCCATCTTTTCTTCTATTTTACAGCCTTTTAAGAAAGAAAAAAAGATGTGTTCATCCTCTATGGTGTCATACAACCCTTAAAACACTGAATTTTCTGTGATTTTTAGGTGCTCAAGAGCCAAGGAGGATGAAGGTACAGGGTCTACTCATCCAGGAGAAGGAAACTGCAGCCTGGAGTGATTCATCCCAAATGCCATCTTTTCAAAAATCCCTGAGGGTTCTGAGTGAGCCAAAGCAAGACAATTCCAGGTTTTCAGATTGGTTCTAAGGGATGGAATCCTGCACAAGGACAGGCAGAGGAATGGGTGCAGTGCCTGACATGAGCATTCCTGCTGCTGATGCCTTGTGCAGGCTGCCCTGGAGCAGAGGCTGGGCAGAGTCCCAGAATAAAGCAGGGATTGATCCCAAGGATCTCCTCCATGGATCCACCTTGGGCAGCACCAGAGCCCAGCCAGGGCTGCACCCAAGATGAACCAAAATGGCCCCAAAATGCACGAGCGCTGCCGGGGTCTCTCCCTGGGATCAGTTCTGCTCCATTTGCACCTTGCAGTTCATTGTCCCATCCCAGCTTTAGCCCCTGCAGTCCCACCCTGCTTGTTTTTCTCTCTGCAGCCCACGGGGTTTGTGCTCCTGGGCTGAGATTGGGATCATTTGTCCTTGGTGCCTAGCTGGAGCAGGAATTGTTTTGTCTCCTGCTCTGTGCACAGAGCTCACCATCCCCTCCTGTGAAGCCCAGACCCACACACTAAAGCAGCACAGAATGTGAAACATAGAAAAGCTAAACCTGAGGCATCATTGGAGAAGAGGCCCTGGGGACTGAGGCACTGTTGGCACCCAGACTCCAGTGCCAGCTGCTATCAGTTCCAGCTGCTATCAGTTCCAGCATCCCGGCTGGAATTTCAGCCAGCTTGTCCCCAGGTGCTAGGAGCAGCCTCCAGGATTTAATACTCTGAAAACAAACAAGGGAGAGAGCAAAACTAGGCCAAAAAACCCCCCAAACCAACAACCATTCAGCTGCTCTGGGCAGGGGAAGCAAAGTAGGTTGTGGGTTTTTCTCTGGGAAGTTCCCTCCTTCCAGGGCTGAATGTGCAGGAGTTGGGTGGGATTGTGTTCCATTGTTCCAGTGGGGTTCTGTGCCTCTTCTGTGGTTGTGTCTCAAGGACAAGCAGCACTGGCCCATTCCTCATCAAAAGGGGACTTGGGACAGCAGGTTAAAAAGTAAAACCAGAAAGCTCAAGGATTGTTTTTTTCATTTTGGTTTGGATTTATATTGGGCATTGAGGAGTGATTTTAGTGCTTGCTGTTTTTTCTTTTGAAGAAAACAACCTTCAGTTAACACCACTTATCATTTTGGCACCATCTAAAGATTTTAAAGCTATTTTAAATGCACAAAAAAACCCCAAGAAGGTTGTTACAGAGATCTGGGCACATTGGAACAATCCTGAAGAAGGGATCTGCAAACTGTAGCACCACTATTAGGTACCAGTTCCTCCCATGCTCTTCAAGTAATTTATGTTGGAGAGACAGCTTTGTAAATTAGATTCATGGTCTGTTTCACTCCTATGCAAAAAGTGGATTAAAATGTTGATCATTTTAGTCTGGGTTAAGCTGGAAACAATGATTTGGAAATGAAAATGAGGAAGTATAATTTAACCATTCTGTACAAATCTCTCCTTTGCCATTAAGAGGAATAATACACAATTTCATTTGCACACAGATAATGCAGACAGAAATTGCAAAGTTGCGATTAACTCTGCTTTGGCAAGTCATTCAGTCCTATTACAAATGTATAAGTTTAAAAAATGTTCACTTTATAATTGGATAGAATCTCTCATGATATAAAAATTTAATTTTATTCCAGTGCTGCTTTCAATTTCTCAGTGGACAGAGCCTGGAGGCCACATTTCATAACATGCCTTTCTGAGTCACAGCATCAAATATTTATGAAGTGTTTATTTAGAGCATTGACAAAATCCTGTAGATCACCTCTGAATCCCTAATGGAATCCAACACCTTGGGAGCATGCAATTAATTTCTGGATTTTTTGTAAGGAGACTGCAGAATTCCTACACAATTCCAAGCTCAGGATAGTTATCTTTTGTAACCTGAAGGTGATTAGCGTGTTTTTGCCTCTGTATAGCCTGAATTTCCAGGTGTTTATCCCATTCTTAGGGGTTCTTGGGTAAGAACAGCCTGAAGGCAGAATAAATAAGGACATTTTATGATCACACAAACCCCAGGCCTCAAATTCCCATGTGAGAACCTGGGAGTGTCTGCAAACAAAACTCCAAATCACCAATATAAACTGAATCCAAGCCATAAACATAATTAATTCTGTTTTCAATGTCATTCATGTGTTTAGATACCCAAAATACTTGAATATGGAAACTGGTTTTTACAGATTTTCCCCATAATCAATGGAGGATCTCCATAATCTGCTGTGGATCTCCCACTCCAGAAATTCTTGGAGAGGAGATGCCCAACTTCAGCACTTGGTGCACAGGCTGCTGTCCCAGGTAAGGATGGAGGAACCCTCAGATTTCTCTTATTCACACCTAGGTTTGCCCAGGCCTGCAGGAAAAGCAGCCTAAGGGAAAAATTCCCTCCTCGTGTGTCTTAGTGGATGTTCTGAGGCCTCTGGGACCTGAAGCTCCCAGAGAAAACAAACAAGAAACAAATCCCAGGAACAGAGAGCAGCAGGTTCAGCGTGTAGAAAACCTGCAATGCAGCTCTTTGCTGCTCCTCCTGCTTCTTCAAAGGAACTGGGGCTTAAAATTAGAGAGAAACTCTTACTAAGGGGACTGAAAACCAGCCCCAGGATGCTGCTGGACCCTCAGCACTCTGCCTTTCGGCTCTACAGAGGAGTGGATTCCATCTCAGTTTGGGATCAGGGCATGCTGACAGCACCAGTCCACCTCACCCTCATTGATCCTGGCTGGCATTGCATTGTTTATTGTGCTCAGCTCCTGGACAGGGGGCTCTGCTTTGGAAAGGGAGCCTGAACCTGGGAAATGGAACAAGCTCAGATCTCCAAGTCACCTGAAATCAAAGAACTGTTTTAATGATTTAAGGAGTCACTTGAGTTGGTTTTTTCTGCAGCCACGTACCCACTGCACAGTGCCACAAAAATAGAAGAAGTGGAAGTGATTCCTTTCAGAGATGGGCTCTATTGTGACATAAACACTTCCATGAAATCATCATGAATCACTTGAAGGACAGTGGGAGCCAGCTGTACATTATTAGTGACATTTAGTAGTAAACAACTCTGCCACCAAGCCAGGCACAGCACAGGCATGAGAAATATCTGAAGGTGGAAGAAGCAGGATTCCAGGAAAGATCCAAATGGTGCATGTGGGCAAATCTGGCCTGAGCACACAGCCTGTGCCTGCAAATGGACTGACACAAATTTCAGCCCCTCTGGTACTGATGTCTTGTTACTCTTTGCTGCTCTAAGGAGGAAAATCAGCACTTCTTACAGCTGGGAAAAAAAACAACCAAAATTGACTGGAATTACCCCTCAACACTCAACCATTGGTATCTGCACAGACACACACACACACCAACAGAACTTCTGAAAATAGCAGCACATAGAAACCTAATTAGCACCTAAATGAAACATTTGGTAGCTCAGACTTCCAATATTTCTGGAAAAAAAATATTGGAAGTGGCTCCTGTCTAAATGAAACTTACCCATAATGAGTTCTGCACTACTCTGAGCATCATTCTGGGTGGATGCACTCCTGATGAGGGAACTTTCCTTTCTGGAGAGCCCTCCAGAGAGGAAAGCTGAAATAACCTCAGCCTGCACTGCATCCCCAGGCCCTGCTGCATCACTCCAGGCTCGAGCAGGACAGTCCAGGTGTTCCCAACTCTGCTGCTCCATCAATGGGGATGCAATTCCCCCTTCCAGGACCTGGGAGCACGCTCTCACCTTGGCAAGTACACTTCCACTTTCTGCTTCTTCACAGAGTTAGCCCATTCATTAATCAAGGAGGCCTTGACCAGTGGCTCCAGGGTGGCCAGGGGAACCTCCTGCCTGGAGAGGACAATCATCATGCTGATCTCATCCCCCTCATAGGGGATTTCCAGGACCTGGTAGATCCCTCCTGCTTCATTGGAGCCATCACTGAACTCTCCTAGAGGAGGAAAACAACAAAAACCCTGTTGGAACGATTTTCTTTTGTCTGTAGTGTATTTATTAGATACTGGAACTAAAAATGACACTCTTTATTCTATATAAAATTTTATATAAAATTGGTTTCTTCATCACAGAACTTGAGGCTTACATTTGATTTCTGAAAGAATACAAGCTCAAGCTATCACACAGTTTGTAGATAATCACAGCTCTGGGACATAACTTTCAGTGGTTAAGCAGAGAAGAGCCTAAAATTTAATGCTGCTGAGACTTTCAGGGAAATGGGCAGAGATCTTATTCAGAAGAGAGGATTTTTCAGTGATGAGATTGAGCAAAATGCTGCCAGACATTTTAGAACCCTCTTGGAACTCAAGCTCCAACTAAAAATGATCATTAGTTCTGCTGTTCAAAGAACCTCTATTATACCAGTCCAACAGTAAAGAACAACCATTACTCATTTGAATGTTTAGCACAGCACAAGAAAAATATTTTTGTGATAAGCAGGACTAGCTCAAGAATTGCAAAGAACTTCAATTCAATGGATAAATATTCTGAAATCCATCCTAAGGCACCAAGCAAGTCATTATAAATGTTGCTACCAGCTATAATACACACATTAAGGAAAAAAAACAAACTCTGAGTCCTTTCTTTGGGCAAAGAGCACATTAAAAATTCTAGGTGGAAGAAGAGACAACAATACAAGTGGATATTACTGCAAGAAACCCATTAAGTGAAGATTTAGTAGCTCTAAATTGCTAAAGGTCTAACTCACCGTAGTAGAACTCTCCCTGTTGGTACATCATTGGAATTTGCACTTCACTTTCATCATCTTTAGTGAAAGAAAAAGTTCTGGTATTTTCAGGCCTGAACTGTGACTTCCAGTTGCCTTTAAAGTAGATTGCATTGATGAGAGCCAAGTGAGTTAGAGCACCAAAGTCTCTTGAAGACACAAAATCTTTGATCATGCCTAAAAAGAAACCCAGCTGTCAGTCTGCATGTCAAAGTGAGCATTAAATCCAAACTTAAGGCAGCTTGAAAAATGCAAGAAAATAAAAAGCAGTGTTAACATGTAATTTCCAATTCAGATGTTTCATTAAATCTCCAATTAAAGTGCCAGTGTTTTGTAAACCTAAATCACAGTGTAGGTGTGGAAACCCTTCCATCAAGGACGTGTTAGGCAACTGTTTCTTGATCACTGCTAAATACACCCTCCAAGGAAGCCGCGTGAAGAAAGGGTCACATTTGGAATGTTTACCCTGCTGCTATGAAACTGTTCAGCACTTCCACCTAAAGGTCAGAACTTGTACAAACTTTGGTTCCAATCCAGAAAAGCACTTAAATGGGAGCTTGATTTAAAGGGGTTTGATTTAAAGCTGCACCCCCTGCAGCTTCACCTGGGCCAGTTCTGAAGGAGCTTCAGCGATCTTCTGTTGGATTCAAAGCCAGGACTAAGCACCAAAAATCCACATAAATTCCCAGCATTTGTTCCAGTGGCATTAGCTCTTGAAAAGCAAAAGAGGAAAACCATCTAGCATCTGCTCTATTCATGGGAGGTACAGCAGCTGAGCATGGCAGCTGCTTTGCTCCTACTCCTGAATAAGTCATTTACATCAGAATGCAGTCTGGTACCTGCTGTAGCTCATCTCAAAGCTCTGCATTTCACCAAAATCGTTCCCAGTTTGGTGAACTGGGTGCACTGACCAGATCTGTCACTGTTCTTCAGGAATTACAGCCTCCTTCAGATTGCCTTCTTGCTCACTTCTATTTTTAGATGACATTGCAATGCAAAGCGTTAAAATAAACACATTCCTCCATCTGATTATTACTCCTTAATCCATGCTTTAAAAAACAAATTAATTCTGCTTTCTGGAGCATATGATCCTGACTAACTGGTGTGAAATTTGTGTATCACAGGGCTGGATTTCTTCCGGGTTGCTGTTTGTACTTTGTTTTATCTCGAATGTTCTAAGGAAGGAGATGTGACCAACACTCACTTGGAGTTGGAAAAACACAAAAGGAAAATACTTCCAGATTTCTAGTTGGTACTCATATTTGTTGGTTCTTTCAGCCACATCTCGTTAATACATTCTTGAAAAGTTAAGAATTTTCCTGCCCAGAGAAACCTTTCATGGTTCTGTTTTCTGCTCTGAGCCTCCCAACGTGCTGAACAGGCTGGAACTGAAACCTGCCTGGGCTGTGCTCCGTTCCCAAGGGGCAAATCAGAGAGAATGGGACCAGCTGAGGGACTGGAACCACCCCAACCTGACACCAAGAGCCCCCCAGCTGCCCTGGTGGGCCCTGCTTTTCCTTTTCCCTCAGCCAGACACCACATCCATGGAAACCCTCTGCAATCTGCTGCAGCACTTCCACCCAGCTATTCCTGCAGCCCGAGAGAAAGGGCAGTTTGTCAGGAACAGAATGGCTGCTTGGAACAAACCAGACCGTTTTCAAAAGGGAATAAAAGCATTAAAGAAGGTGCTTTTCCAAAAGGAATTATGTCAGTATATCAATTTCTATTCTAGATGTAATAAAAATGATGATGACTTGCACCAACCTGTGCTTTTCCAAAAGGAATTATGGATTCTTAAGCGCTCAGACTACATGGGGATGTGTTAATTCCTTCCAGGTGATTCCAACCCCTCCAAATTCCCAGTGGTGTGACTGTGTCAGAGCCAGGCCTCCCTGAATTACTCCCAAAATATCAACCTTCAGAGTGGGGAAGCAGAATGAGAACATGCTTTGATCCCTACACCAGGAGACTCCCAGATATGGGGACTCTGCATGGCTCCAGGAAATGCCACCTCTCTGGGAGCTGCCAAGCCAAGCAGCATCCTGCAGCTCTCAATGTGCATATTTACAACAGTAATTTTGTGCTTAACTCCCCTGCTGCAAATTTGTGTTGTGAAACTGTTGACAGCGTTCCTAAAATCAACTACCCTCTCAACATGCTATCTCGTTTCCTCACACTGCAAAATATTACATTACACACTCTGATTTCGTGGTTCAAAATTAGCTTTTTATTCCCCACTATTCTATTTCTCAGTACCTTGTGAGTATGAGCTCCTCAGAGGAGGAGTGATACTCCACACATCCAGAGCACAAGCCAATAACCCCTCTGCAGACAACTTTTCTGCCATTAGCAATAATACTTTTGTAAAAAAAAAAAAATTTAAAATACTATTGAAATGCCTACCACCATTAAAACAGTCTCATTCAATAAATGTTACAGATGGTAAGACCAGAGAACAAATATTCAAACAGATGCCACGTGATTAACAATGACTAATATTACTTATGACAGATCATTCCTACACAGGAAAAAAAATAGAAATACTAGAATTCTTCTCCTGGGAGGAGACACTTCAGTCTCAGACAGAACAGATAAAAACCAAAAAGAACCAACCCAACACCACTGCACAACTTTGGAAGCAGAAACACTTCCTGCAGGAAGTGCACAAAAGGATCACATGCACTTACTATTTGTGTGATTCTCCACCCATTTATTGATCTGAGTAGCAACAGCTGCACTTTGGCTGAAATCTACATTCTCTACTTCAGCTTTGAAGTATTTTTTCACCAGCTGCAGGAATTTGTCACTGACGTGGAACCCATTCTGCACGTAGAGGGAGTTGGCGATGTCCAGCACATAGTGACTTTCATCAGCAGTTGCCATGTCAGAAAGCTCCTTCAGGAAGGCAAACTCTTCACCTGGGGAAGGAAAAAACACCTTCAGTGGTTCAGAAAGGAAAATTATTCCACGGCTTTTCTGCTGAAAATTCACCAAAGTGTTTTATGCGAAGGAAAGCCATTTTTTTTAAACAAACTTGTTTCTAAACCTAGACACACCTTCAGATCTGAAGGCATAATCTCCAAGATTATATTACTTAGAGCCTGTTTTTTCTACTAGCTATAATTAGTCTAATTAATGAGATATTTGAGTCCCACCAGAAGCAAAGCTATCAATGGAAATTCTTTCTACACCAAAAAAGCAATTAAAAATTCTTACAGGTTCCATTTCTAAATCTTGCCACCAGAAATTCTTAAGAGAACTTTTGTTCCATCTTAAATGCCAGTTAATGAAAAATGACCTTCAAATCTTGAAACTAAGGCCCTCTTCTATGCCAAAAGTAGGTCTAGAATTTGCCAGGATCCTTAGTGGGACAGTAGAGAATTCTTAGTGGGTAATGAGGAATCCTGAACAGGATTAAAGCAGTCTGCCATAAAATAGGAAGCTGCATCATATGCTTAAAGGTGAAATTTTTAATTTAAAACACAACAAAATAAACCTTAAAACTGATGGCAATGATGTGTTTCAAGCAGAAATCATGGGAACACTTTCACTGAATGTCACACTCATATCCCAGGATATGGAGCAGCCCAGAAAAAATCAAGTGCACAAGAGGCAAGGTGGAGGACAAGGAGAAGAAGAAGAAAGACAGGACACACCCAGATTCCTCCACCTTGCCTCTTGAACCCCCATGCTAAATCCCCAAAATTCTACTTTTTCACCCTGAGACAAGTTAACAATCATTCTATTCAAACCCTTGTGGCTTGTAACTCTTCACACAAAGTTGGTAATTGTTTCCTTGGGCTAAAATCGAAGGCACAGGTGTTTGTGACTCCATGCCAAGGTCTCTGAGCCCCCTGCCAGGGTCTCAGTCCTCCAGGGGAGCCAGAGGAATGTCCTGGCTTGTGACATGTCAGCACCTCTCAGCTCATGCACAACCCACACTTTTGAGCCTGCCCATAAATCCAGCAAGAAACCCAGTGATTTACAACCCATGGACACCAGCAGGCTGCTCCCACCCTTGCTCCTGTTCCTCCAGGACAAAAAGGAATAAATGATGCGAAGGCCTCACCGTTTTTCAAGCTGTCAAAGCCCATGGAATGTCGGATTTCCTTCAGGGTGGTGCCATGGGCTCCCAGCTCCACCATGCCCATGGCTATGGCGATGCTCAGAGGGGAGAAGAGGATGTTCTCATCCTCCCTGCTGGCTCTCAGCTGGTTGTAAACGTTCACAGAGAGCTCAGTGATGGTTTCATCGGGGAAATTGGTCTTGAAGGCTTCGCTTTGCAAAGCAAGCAGGGACAGCAGTCCAAGGAAATACATGACTTGGGATTTGAAGGTCTGAAAGATAAATTTGAGACAAAGTAAGATTGCTGGATCATTTACAATTCAACTTGAGAGAAAGAAGAGTAATCAACTTTTTAAATCTTTAATCTGAGGAGGAAGAAAATCCCTGGAGTTCAATGCACAATGCAGTTAGTTGGAGGAGACACTATTAAAAGAGAAGTGATGATGTATCTTCACCCAAAAATAACCTCCTCCCTTGTGTAATGGTATGTTTGTGAAATCTTCCAGCCCCAGACCAACGAAACACACAAAGCTTCTACAGAAAAGACCCCAAAGACAGCAACCCCTTCCCTCCTTCCCTTTGTGGCTGTTTAGCAGTGCTGACCTGGCACTGGTTTGTGTTTCTGCACTTTTCCACAAAAAAATAACCCAAGAAATCTGCTATTTCTTTCATTTGACCTTCTAGTAAAATGGAACTTATTTATCTAAGTCACTTGAAGCCCCCAACAGGTAAAACAGTTCCAAGCACTGTGAGAGAGCTCCCTGACACCCGTGACAAAGTTACTGTTCCGTGATGCTGCTCCGTTGCAAAACATGTGGCAAGCAGCCAAAAATTCTTTGAAAGAAAAAAAAGAAAATCAATCATGCCTTAGTTACCAAATAAACCCCCTTTTGTTAGTAAATAACAGTGAGAAGTTGGGTAGCCCTGCTAACTGGGAGTCAACCCCCACTCAGAGGATAAAGGTACTGCACAGTGAGAAAGATCCACCAGAGGGAACAAGGAAGGAAACTAAATTTAAAAATGGGTGATGCCTCTGACTAATCCATCCCCCAAGCTCTGCTGAAATGCTCTGGGGTAAGCAACAGTTCTCACTCTACCCCAGTTTAGCTCACACAACTACTGATAGTAGAATCCCAGCTCCTGGAGCAGGGAATGTGTAACTCCATCCTCCCTTTTTTATTTTCCTTTAAACTCTGCGCTACCTTGGCACGAGACCCACTACTGCTGCAAGCCTTGGGTGAGAAACAGAGCTCCTGTTTCAGCTCCTTCCCTCTGCCACTCTGCCCGCAAGGCACAGCAGAGCAAATCCTCCTGAAGCAGGGCTTGGACAGGACAAGGCTCAGAGCTTTATCCACAAGTGTTTACAAGTTGTTGTGCCAGGCTGCAGGGCTCGTCAGCACAGCCCAGATTTGTGTGAATGCTGCTGCTCCACAGAATCAATTTGCATGCAGGCAGCCCAAGTGCTTCTCCTTATGCTTCCCAGCAATGCTGGGGCTGCATTAGCAGGTTTTATAGACGTGGCACAAAGTGAGCTTTATACAACATTTATATTCTGCATTTCATCTTCAAAGGCCTATGTAGCATTATCTAATTCACTCACAGGGCGCTGAATGATCCATAATTTAAGTGTTATTACTCGCGTTTTATAGCTGGGAAAATACAAAGAACAACAGGGTACACACACGTGCCTTGGCAGCCCCTGGTGCCAGCACTAGTTAAGATTCCTCCTGTCCCCCAGCCTCCATCAGCCTTTTGTTCAGTCCTGAACTGAGAAAATTGAAGAGATGAACCAGCGCAGCAATCCCACATGGTTCGGGGGAAAAGGAGAGCCTTGCCTCTCATCTGTCCTGTGATTCTTTCCACATATGTAAGAAATATTCTCCTTCCTAGATTTCCAATAAATTATCTATGCTGGCATTCCTTCACTTCTGTGCATTACTTGACCGAGCTTCCTCTGATTCTTAGTAAGACAACAGAAATGTCCACTGAAGGCTCTTATTCTATTTAGGAACAGCACAGAAAGTCATAGAGGCCTAAAGCACCAGCTTTAATCCTTCTGCCTGCATGTTCCAGTGCACTGACAGAACTACCCAGCACTCCACTGCAAAACACCAGTCTGACCATCATTATTTATTTCAGAAACACTGAGACACTATTTATAACCCCAAACATTATCAACACACCACAAACTTCCCTAACCCAACTGCTTAACAGCAGTACATTTTTTTTTAACCTACCCATTTATAAATTATTGGCTTAAGGATATTAAGGTTTCTGCTATAGAAAATAACTGGATTTCACTGTGATCATGGGCATTGTAGATTTCTTTATTTAAAAGCCCTGGAGCATGCCTCTGCCAGTGTTACATAAGACTTGAGGCAGCACATCCCCGTGATAGACTGAGCCCAGGTATTATTCTCTTATCCTAAAAGCTGCACAAGGCAAGAAAAGCTTAACAGAGCTCCATCACACAGGTCTATAGTGGCACCAAAAATGGTGCTCAGGAAATAGATAAGCAGGAGCTCATCTTGCTTTTGTTGAGGATGAGCCCAAATTTGGGAGCTCTCCCGCACTAATCTATACAAACAAGTTGTGCAGCTCGGTGTGGATGCAATTACACAGAGAGCTGAAGCTTTCCACTCCTGGATCAAGAGCAGCTTGAGCTCACTTGGAGACCTGACGTGGTTAAAACAGATGTGAAATAATCTGCAATTTTCAGAAAGGGAAGTTCCGCAGCCTTGCAGTTGCAGAGGCAGCTGCTCAGCACTCCATCACTGATCTCTGTCCTATGTGCTACTGCCAGACAGGCTTAAATAATTGCACAGGGGAAGGAGGGGAGAAATTTATACATCTTAATTAAGTGTTTAACATGCAGGTCAGACTGTCTGAAAGCTAATAAAATATTTGTTATTAGACAATGCTAGAACCCCAACATTATATACAAATCAAAATCATATTTCTATGTGACCACTCACCAAAAAGCTCCTCATGTGAAATAACTATGTTATATTACTTTTCATTATTCAGTTGGACAGAAAATAGAGTAAGTACATAGATGGAGACAAATAAAATTTATACTGAAATGCTCTTAACAAGACAAAGTACCAAAGTTATGTTTTTAACTACAAGCCAAATCCCACTGATGGCAACACTGTGCAGAATAGAAGTTCCCAGTAGGAATGAATTAAACCCAAACAATTTTGATTTCCTCCCCAGCCCTTCCACATCATTTTAGTCTAGAGAGGCTTTCTAATGAAGTTCACAGTGAAGTTCCCCATTCAGACATCAAGGGGAAAGGAAGATAGGGAGGCAGGAATGAACACATGGATACAGCAGAGAATTTATCAGCTCCTTTGCTGGCAATGCTCTCCAAAGTGAAAATACAAAAATGAATGAGTCCAATGCAAGGGAAGGTGCTTTAAAGCAAACTAAAGATCTGGGGGTGCTGGTCAGTGGGGAGGAAGCTGTAAAACACCACAGACCAATCCCTGCCAGCCAGTGTGCAAATGGTCTCATCTCATCCATCTAATGGGAAATGTCCATGGCAAATTCCTCAGTTCAATTCCTCTCACACCTCTGGCTCATGCTCACACTGCTCTGCTGACAACTGGGAATCCAGCTCTTAATTATCATTCCAGCCAGAGCTGTTCCTGCTCCTCTGATCCTGCCTCACTGCAGGCTGGATTACTTTGGGGTCTGGGCTTCCTCAGGCAGGAGGAATGGGTCCCACCAAGAGCTGGGACTGATTCTGGAGCAGCAACTTCTCAGCATCTCCCTCCTGACAGAGCCCAGGGCACCCTGGATTGTCACTGCAGCAGCACAGAGAGCGTCTTTGAATTGCCTGGACCCTACTCACAAACACACTTCAAGTGAAGGAAATGAAGCTGAACATTATGTAATGCACATCCAGAAACTTAAACAGTCCCTGGGAGTATCATCAAAATTTGACTCAGTCTTTTCTGTCTTCCTCAGACATCCCCAGTACAGTCTGTCACTGCTGATCTGCATCAATGCAATCTGGTTAAATAATCCTGCAGCAGTGGGAAAGGAGTCAATGTCCCCACTGAACAATGCTTAAAAATCAACAATCATCAGTTTCACATGTTACTGTGTACATTTTGCTTTCCCTGGCTAAATATAAGAATAAAAAAAAGCTGTTAAAAATGCTTTCACTTCTCAGCCATACAGTTATTAAGGCCAAAGGTAAGAACTGCTCATTTGAGGGTGTGTCAGACAGATTCTGAGTTCTGTTTGATTTCATCAATTGATGCATGAACACCTCTCTCCTACCAGGCAATCAAGGAATCAGTGCAAACTCTCCTTGCCACAGCCTCTTCTTGAGCAACCACTGGGTATCACAAATCCCCACTTGCTACAGAGGTTTGTCAGAGCATATCAGTTTTGTTCTGGCTTGCAACTGTTCTCAGGGGAAAAAAGCAGTAAAACCAACAAGATTGCAGATATCCATCCTTCAGCAAGTATTGGCACTGAGGTCACATCTGGTTCAACTCCCAGGAAACTTTTGAATTCAGCATTTCAGAAAACACCTGGAAAGGTATCAGCAGCCCCAAAACTCAGCCCAGCACATTTCCCCAGGTGGCCACAACCAGCTCAGGGCTCCTGCTCACCTGCCCTGGGGCCAGGCCAGATGTGCTCCTGTGCACGGGCACAAGGGACACCCATCCTTGTGATGGCTGAAGAAAAACATTCATCTGATAAATACAGGACTGCTTCTCCAGCTCTTGCCTCTCCCCAGCAGAAGGCTGGGATGACTAAGAGGAAGCAGAACAAATTCGCCCCCTCACACCCACAAACTCTGAACTATTCGGTTCCAGTAAAATGCAGAAGGGGCAGGCGCTCTCTGGAAGCTGAGATATTTTGAGATATCCTATCAACAAACTCCAACTGAGTTCACAGACATGAGGTACCACGGATTTTGAAACAGCGAGACCTGGACTCGGCGTAGGAAGGTGCCAAAAATTCAATTAAGGGTTGAATTCTAGTACCTTGTACTTGTCAGACAGGTTGAAAAACTGGGTTATAATTTCCTTTTCTTTTACACCTTTACAGAGGGTTTTATAAAGAAACTAATTTATGGCTTTAAAAACCTACAAAATAAAGCCGTGATACATTGCCTTGGTTCCTCAGCACACAGAGACTAAACTAAGATTAGTTGCCTTTGAGATTACTCTTGGCTACCTGCAAGCTAAACACCGAAGGTGTGGGAAGTACAAATGAGAAAAACTGCTGATTCCTGATCAGTGAGTTAAAAAAAAAACCCTGGGAGGAAAACAAGTGTGGTAACAGCACTGATTACATTGTCTCCTGTAAAGAGCAGCTGCAGGAGCAGACAGAAGTCTGGCAGAGCAATTTGATAAAGCAACAGACAGATTTGCTCAGGGAACAAGACCTGCTGGGTCAGGGGAAAAACCCACTGTGGATCCAGGCAGGAACTGGGGGATTCTCCTTCCCCCCAGACCCAACCAGAACAGGGCCATGCTTGTGGCAGTGAATCATGGAAGGATGTGAGGTTGGTGAAATTCAGCCACCACTGCTTTGCCAGTTGGTAAATACGACAATTGCTGCAGGCACCTTGACTCAGAATGATTTCTTGTTGACAATCATATCTACCAATAAATACCAGAGAGAGGCACCACCTAACTAACAATAACAGCTCAGAAAATGAACAGAGCTTAAACAAGGAACCCAACTTCCCCTGACAAAGAAGCCCCTGAGCCCCAGCCCAGGGGAGGCAGGAGCAGTTGGTGAGATCCTCAGCTGTTCTCCAGACCAGGAATGGTTGTCATGGCTACCCTGAAGGATGTGCAGAGGAGGCTCCCAGACATGTCCACGATTTGCTCCCAGCTAGTTCAGGCTTGCCTCAGGCCCTACAACAACAGGGGAATGTGGCTGCTGCCACAAACCTCAAGCTGCTCACAAACCCTGATCCACTGCAGAACAACACAAGAATGACTGCTTCGTCCAGCAATACAGCCTCTCAGATTTTTATTTGAAGATTGGGCAAAAATTGCACCTCCAGCCAGTATTGCCGAAGCAAAAGCATTCTCACCTCCAGAACCTTGTGGTTTTTCCACAGCAAACCTCCCAGAAGTAATGTGATGCTCCCATCAGCTGCTCCCCGTGTTCATCCTCCTTTTCCTCCCCAGCATTCAGCCCCTCTCTCCCTCCAGCACAGAACTGTAAAATAAAGCTCCAACCTGAGCTGGCTCCACCTGAGAAATGATTTCTTTTCCAGAGCCAGGACAACAGGCAGGTGTGCAGGGGACAGCAGTGCAAGGGATCAAACAGCCAGCAGGGCTCAGCCAGCTCCCTGGGGTGTGCTCACACCTGGGGCTGCACACAGAGCCTGCCTGCAGGTGAGAGCAGCAAATCAAATACCAAATAAATCAAATACCAATCCTCACATACACAGTGCAGGAGGTGCTACTGCTTAGAACCAGCAGAACACAGCCAAGGAAATGGGAAAAGAACTAAATAGCCATGAAATGCTTCAAGCCACGACTGAATAGATAACCAACTGGCTATCAGGGCCAGTGCAAGCAGCACAGGAAGGGATCTACAAAGTACTTTGGCTATCAGTAATGCAGTCCCTGGGAGTGGTGACAAGCCTGGGAAATTCTACATTCCTTGGACAGCAGGCAGGCACATCACTGCTCACTGTGACATGTGTTCCATTTAGCCAGCAAGGCAGCTCCTTCATGTTAGGGGATGTACTTACATTTTCTGTGCTGCAAAAAAATGTTTATCCCTAAAAAATGTTTGCCCTTAGCCTATGTGAGCATCTGACCTTGTCAAGCAGAGACTCTACAGACACATGTGGAACCACTGAGCTTGTTGGAATCAGTTTGTGGCAGTGCAATGACATCTCTATCTCAAGCTGCACAAACATTTATTAATAAGTTAAGGGACTTTGTCACCATCTGTCAATTATGGTGCCATTGCCTTCTGGAGCAGGAAACCTAGAGGTTGATTTCATTAGAGAGCAGCACAATAATGATATAGGAAATAGAGGGGTGTTTAAAACTCCAGTATAGAGTGACTAAAACAAGGAACAGTCATTCCATAGGAAGTGTTTGGAGTACAGTAAAACCTTGCTCTCCAACACCCAGCCAAGTCATGCCCTTCAGGATTCTTTATTCCTGTTTTTTTAAGTGACCCCATGGCACCAGGAGCATTGAGAAAACCCGAAAGGCAACTGCTACACTGAAAAATTTCATATTGACAATTTTTTTCCATTGAATCCCAAATGTTTTTAAACTTTCATGGAGCTTGGCACTGACTCACTAACCTGCTGAGGCAATTATGCAAGCCAAAGTTGTCTTAATTGCGCTTCCTCAAGCATATTCCCTCAGCTCTAATTAAAAAATAAAAAGAGATGCTGAGAAGCCATGTCCAAAATACTTAAATTTGAATAGCCTAAAGCGAACATCTAAATACATGTCTAGACAATTAAAAAAGGTGGTCTTGTTTCCAAATCTACTGCTCTAAGGCCTGCAATTGGGAGGCCTCATATGCAATTTCTCTGTTTGTTTCTTCTGTCTAGGAGAAACAAATTTTTAGAAATACTTTGGCAGAATGCCTCATTTTTGACAGCTCCAGTGTGCCCCACAAAGTAAGAGCTATAAATAAGAAAACACAAAACCCACAAGCTCTGTGAAGGAGAAGGTTTGAAGCATTATGGAACTTGGGGATTCTAAAAGGTTCAGAACTGGGGGTGTGCCTGTGGCTCATCTGACAAAGTCTGATGGGGAGAGCTTCAAGCTTGAGACTGAAATACTACACAGGATCTGCTTCCAGCAGACCAAAAGGGGGTTTACCTGGCAAGTTCCACAGAGTTACCTCAGTTAGGCACAGCCTGTTTGCTTTTGGTGGTTTCAGCACCCATTTGTGTCCCAGTGAAGGCTGTCAGTCCTGCACAGCTCTCTGAATGAGGTCTCTGCCTGTTTGGCTTTGGTGGTTTCAGCACCCATTTGTGTCCCAGTGAAGGCTGCACAGCTCTCTGAATGAGGTCTCTGCCTGTTTGGCTTTGGTGGTTTCAGCACCCATTTGTGTCCCAGTGAAGGCTGTCAGTCCTGCACAGCTCTCTGAATGAGGTTTCTGTTTGGTTTTGGTGGTTTCAGCACCCATTTGTGTCCCAGTGAAGGCTGTCAGTCCTGCACAGCTCTCTGAATGAGGTCTCTCTTTGGTTTTGGTGGTTTCAGCACCCATTTGTGTCCCAGTGAAGGCTGTCAGTCCTGCCCAGCTCTCTGAATGAGGTCTCTGTTTGGTTTTGGTGGTTTCAGCACCCATTTGTGTCCCAGTGAAGGCTGTCAGTCCTGCACAGCTCTCTGAATGAGGTCTCTGTTTGGTTTTGGTGGTTTCAGCACCCATTTGTGTCCCAGTGAAGGCTGTCAGTCCTGCACAGCTCTCTGAATGAGGTCTCTCTCAGGTACACTGGTGTGGTGGTGAAGATGCTGACCTGACTGCTGGAAGGAGGGACAATGCCCAGACACAGGAGGGGAAGGTGCCTCTCAGAGCTCTCCAGAACCAGTTCTGACACACCCTATCCCTGCAATGACTTTTCAGTGAAAAGGCCAATGCAGTACTCCACTCAGGGTGCAACCATCCAGGGAAGATCCCCCAAATGAGACAGCAGCATTCCTTTTCCTGCCTCAGATTTCCTTAGGGCTATCTGGGAAAGGAAGGGTGAGATCTAATTCTGTAATAGTCTCTTTCCATCAGGAGCAGCAGAGATAGAACACTGCAATCAGTTATTTTAGACACAAGAACAACTTCTTGCCTGCTCTTGCACGTACCACAAATTTCCTTACTTACACTAAGCCCCATTTCTGTTATTTTCCTGTGAAACTCAGCTGATCATCAAGCTCCCACTATAATTTAATTAAAAGGGCAGTAGCTAAGTTTCACCATATGCAACTGCCAGATGCAATCACTGCAGTTGGAGTCTAAAGGCGAGATCCCTGCACATACTGGAGCGTAGTTGTATAAGTGATGAAAGCTGTCACTTATGTCACAGATATTGCTGTAATGCATGGTGATATTACAGCCTCAGCAGCACCAAAATATATTAATAATACATCCTGTGGAAGCATTTCCAGCAAGTGAGTTTGGAATGCAGTGTTTCAAGCATTTTTCTTGCAACTCCCTATTTATACATAGTCACTTGAGATACATTACATTAGTCTGTGTACTTTGCCTGGCATTATACAAGCTCTCACAGCCAATTTTAAACCTTCCAAAGTAGGAGGACTAAAAGGCACAACTAATTAAGGAGAAACAAAAACAGAACAGGAACCCTTCACTACTTAGGGTTGCTGGAATAGGGAACACTGCAGGAAAAGTAACTAGAAATTGGGCATCTCTGGAGGAGATTTTGCTGATGTCTTTTAAAAGCCCATCAACCAACTCAGGAAAGTTTTCAAATACCCTTAACAAAACACAATGAACAATGACAATCTTTAAATCATCCCAGAATAACTAAATAGAAAAAGCATATAGTGTGAAACACCATTTCAAAAGATCAAAGCAGAAGTTAATTCTTCCTTACCTTGTCCAGCTCCCTTCACAAGGACTTCAGAAGAAAAGAGATCAGGCTATGGTATAGCTATGTCAAGATGATGAAGAAAGTTAATTAAAATGCATCAGGATTTCAGAAGAGGAGTCTGTCAGTGCATGGACTGAAGGCAAGTGTGACATACAAACCAGCTTGCTTTCCTACAAAATAATATTGGCTGCAGCCTTGCAATCAACACGGGGCTCCATTTACATTTGGGTAACGTCCCTCTTGCCAGGAGAGTTATTATTCACTTCTGTTAACACTTCTGAGATCAGAATTACTTTCTTACAGTACAGTAATAAGGCAGAGATTGCTTTAGAAAAAAAAAAAAAACAAAAAAAACAAACCCAAAACAATTAACCCCAGCATTCAGAGTAGATGTTATACCCTGATTAATTACCAGCAGCAATTCCTCATCACCAGGACTGCTGTTTGTAATGCATGGACACCATTCCTCCAATGCTGCTCTGCTGCATCCTCCCCTTCTCCACGGCAAACCCAGGGTGGCAGCAGGCTCTGCTGAGCTTCCAGCCAGCCCCAGGCACTCCTGGGAGCAGCTCACACCTCAGAGAGCCAGTCCTGACAGCCCCAGGGCTGAGAGCAAACCCAGCTCAGAGCTCAGCCCCACCAGCAGCCCTGGCACCAGCTAACAGAGCTGTCCTGGCATGGCCAGGAGCCAGGCAGGACCTAGCAAAGCCCAGGTTTAAAAACAGCTGAAAGAGCTGTCCTGGCATGGCCAGGAGCCAGGCACAGCCTAGGAAAGCCCAGGTTTAAACCAGCTCAAAGAGCTGTCCTGGCATGGCCAGGAGCCAGGCAGGACCTAGCAAAGCCCAGGTTTAAACCAGCTCAAAGAGCTGTCCTGGCATGGCCAGGAGCCAGGCAGGACCTAGCAAAGCCCAGGTTTAAACCAGCACAAAGAGCTGTCCTGGCATGGCCAGGAGCCAGGCACAGCCTAGGAAAGCCCAGGTTTAAACCAGCACAAAGAGCTGTCTTGGCAAGTGTGCCCAGCCTGACCAGCAAAGCCACAGCTGAGGCACAAAATGGGAATGGAAAAAGGCTCTAAAGCTGGTCTAGCACAAAGTCTCCAGAGACAAAAGGGTGAGAAAGAAGAGTCACTCAGAGGGGGTTCAGTTCTGAACCAGCAAAATGGACTCACTGAGCAAGGACATTTCAGCAAAATCAGTAACTGAGGGAAAAATTCAGCATTAAGTCTCTCCAAATATTTCTCTAACATAGCAGAATAACATCTGTTACAAATACAGACTTTTTTTTTCTAAAAACTACAGAATAATCTTGATGCCAAATTCAGCCAGTAGCAGGATTTTTTCACTCTGTATTTTTCACAGTGGAAAACCTCAACAAGGCATTCCATAAGAATTTCTTTTTGATCTGAAGGGTGTTGATCACTGATCTTCCCAAAGGAATGAGAAGCATGGGAATTCCACTTGGAGAAGAAAATTAAACTCTTCTTTCCTCCCACCCTAAGGCCAGTTCCAATTCTTGCCTCTCAGGCCTCAGCATCACTGCTATTTACTTTGCTGCTATTTTTCATATATTTTCAAATATTCTCAATTGTCTCCCTTATCTCCATGGTTTCTACAACTCCACAACTCTGGTTTTATATTGCTTGCACTTGAGAGCAGCTCTGCAAATATCTAAAAAAAGCAAGCAACCAGGACATCTGCCCATGACAGACAAGACTCCAGACAGCAATACAGACAAGTCAGATCTAGGCAGGAGGAATGAACCACCCAGTATGGCACAGTGGCCAGAAATGCCACTAAAATCCTCATGTTTTTATCCCCACAACATCATTCATGTCCTTCCTCCCTCTTGTTTCTTCACAAGCATCCATGAACTTACCAACTCTCAAGGAAAAAAAAACCAAAATCCAACAAATGGGACAGGAGCAGCCTCATGCTGTTCCAACTGGGAGAGCTGGCAGGGCATGAAAACAAAAGTGAGCTTGGTGCCCTGCATGCGTTTCTGAATTGTTCAGAGAGAATATCTGGAACAGCTTTAAGGGATAAACTGGAAAGTTAGAAACAGAAAGGCAGGGAGGAAAAACTGCTTCCTGCTGTTCAGGCATCTTATCCACAACAGAAGATACACAACCACCAAATAGTTTTTTCAATCAGAGTAAAAAACAAGCCTCATTTTACTGAGGGGGAATAAAATCCCATTTTTGTTCTGATAGTTTCATTTACCCTGCCCTTGGAGGCTTGTGGCTATTGAAACATCACTCTTGGCCCACCGTGGACAAAACAGCTCAGTTCAGAGTCCAGCACTCAAGCTGTGCCTGGAAGGTGGAATCTGGCCTTGGAGCTCACTTGTGTGCTCACTGTTCAAGCCTCATTGGTTTGTGTTTATGGGAACTGACGCCGTTCCAAGTACCCACTCCATGATGAGCCATTTAAACACCACATGCAGGGAGCTGAATTTGTCTTAATCCTGCTTATTCTCCCACACAGAGGAGTTTGCATTACGTTAGACCTGACTGTAAACGCTGCAGCAATTCCCATGAACGAGAGCAATCACAAAGCACTGGAGGAACAGAGCACTTGTGCTGTGCTCTGCTGGCTCACATCTACACACCCTCCCCGAGGCTCCAGGAACACGCTCGTGCTGTGCTGCTCTGAGGATGGCTGGCGTTGGTTTTGGTTGGCTGGTTTTGTTTTGGTTTTGTTTTCCATTCAGATTTTTAGAATGTGAAAGCTCAATACCTTAAAGAAAGGAACTGAATCATTTCCAACACCCAGAATGAAAACTGAGAGTTGAAACCTCATTGTCTCCCCTCCCCAAACCAAACTGCCTGTTGTTCTCCAGCGAGTCTCAGATGTTTTCCTATGGCAAGTTTGTATTAATTCCACCTTGTGCTAGAAAGGCTGACACTACTCCCAGCTTTTGTGATGAGCTATGATTCATGTGCGTCCAGTATTTTCCACTGGTGGGTAACACACACTTATTTAAAATGAGGTTAATCTTTTTAATTAGCGTGGCTTTCCAGACTAAGTAGGTTAACCTGAATTCTTGTGCCTATATATGAGTCCAAATTTCAAGCTTTACATGGGTTATCTGATTTTTATGTCTAAATTAAGTTGTCATATAGGCAAGGTGGACAGCTGCACCTCAAAGCAAGGAATTCAGACCCAATTTGTGCCAAGCAGTTCCATCAATATGGTCACAGAAGAAAAAAATATTTTATTTTTCAGTCAATCTGCCTCAGCACCAAACCCATTAGGCAACAAGCAGGCAGAATGCCTTGCCTCACACAGACCTCCCAGAGCTGGTGCAGCTGGACGAGCAGCAGTGCCCAAATGACACTCATTTCTTTAGCTAGCCACCACAGGACAGTTATTCCACTGGATCCAAATACACCCCCAGGTGTAAATGGGCAACAGCTCATCCCTCACTGCACCAGGACTCTGCTGATCCTTGAGGCAACACACAGAGATCAGCTGGGCACCTTGTGGACTGCAGCACAGCCACCTCTGTCTCACCAAAGTTTATCACTGGGACACACAAGACACTAAAATACAGCTGGCCCCCTTCAGAGCATGGAATCATCCACCTAAAGTTACTTATAGCTTGATTTCTTCTTTGTTCAAATTCATCCATGGCAGAATATATAGAATTGTACTACCCTGAAGTGAAAAACAACACTGAGTTTTGTTGCTTGAAGCAGTGAAGTGCCTGTGTAGAGGTGACAGCAGCTCCACTGGATCAAGTGTCCAAAGCTGTGGGACATTCAGTGCCATGAATTTCTGCACTTAGAGAGCAACCAGCTGAGACATCAGCGCTTGTTTCCATAAAAATACAGGGAAGCCAACAGCACAAGACATCCAGCCTTCACCAGGAGCCATCTCTTCTCCAGCTCCCAAAGCCCACAGTAACAAAGGCTGCTAACAATGGAGCAGAAGTTCACTACATTTTCCCCCCAATGCTACATTAAAAAGATTGACTTCAAACAGCCCAGTCTTCACCACACAGAGCTGTAATATTTGTGCGCTTACTGTGGCTCCCAAATACAACATTAGTGATGTCAGACACGGCCATGCACTTGCCCAGGCAAGACTCAAGTTTATGTCTCTATAGAGCCAGAAATTAATAGCCTAACACTTGTTTTCCCATGATTCAGAAGTTTTCAGGAATTGTTACAATGTGCTAGGAGGAGCAATGAAAGGCCAAGTAAAATAATGGATTAAGAAAACTCTTAGTACAGCGAGACTTGAAAACACACTTATCACAGCTGTAATTACAAGCCTGAATGGCCACAGCTGATCCCTAACCTCAAACACTTCTGCACTCCCATTCAGCGAGTTTGCATTAGGGAAAAAAATCTTTACCGGGGCCTTATTAAACAAACATTTCCTTGTTCTCATTTTAAAGGTCCTACTCGTTTAACCTGTCTTATACAGAAAGAATCAACCCATGACATGACAAAATTAGAGATTAACTACCTCCAAGTCCTCGGGATGTTCAGATTTTCAGAGGTCTTTTTGCCGAATTGTTTCAGGGAGAGAAATACTTACCTCCTATTTGACACTGGCAACTCCCCACTCGCTCCCTCCAGGAACTGCTGAGATTACTTTATCCAGAAACCCAGACTAGAAATTTTCCTCTGTAATGTCCTGATCAAACTGGGGATTTTGCAGTGTATTTATTCGGTTTATGATACTGTCAAAGAGGTCAAAGTGGTTACTGTGGGGAAAAAAAACTTACATTTGGCAGGCACTCAAGCAGAGCCTTTCAAAAACCAGGAGTATTCCCTATGCCTAAGGAATTTTCCCTTAGGATTGAGTGTGACACAGCCTGGCTGCAAATTCTTTAGGGCGGGTGTTTATTTTTTAATTGGACTAACAATGATGCCAGCTGAGGTAGCCAAGTATGAAATTAATATGGATTTAAAAGCTCAAACTTGGCCAGTTTGGGAATGTTTTATTTCAGCCCCTCTCTTTGATATCAATCACAGAGGGAGAAGAAAAAAAGGCATTAAAATATTGTTCTGATTGTGTATGCACAGTGGATGGGACAAACTGAATTTCAAACTGTAGAGACAATACATCAGGCTCAAACAATAGAATTTTGCTGGCAAACACAAGAAAGCTCTGGAAGAGGTTGCTTGGGGAGGGGTCTCTACCTATAGCCACTACGTGCCATGGGTTTGGATCAATGATTTTGGAATTCTTGGCCAAAACAGGCCAGCATGGTTCAAACCTCTGTTCTGTGTCAGGTGTGGGAACACAGAAATCATCTCAGGCTTAGGAGTTTTATGGCTGGCATAGAAACCTCCTCAGGACCCCAGTTCTGTTCACTGTGCAGCTCTGATTTTACTCAAAAAATCTGAAAAATTAGAATTATTTTCCCCTGGCTTAAACGAACACGACAAAAATAATTTGAGCTGCTCAGAAAATGTTGTGTGTTTAGCTGCTTGATCTGTAAGTGGAAAAAAGCTAATTACACAACCCATTTAGGCATTTAATGTCCCAGGGCCAAGTCACTCTGTGGCCACAGAAAACATTAATAAACATGGCTTATCTCACTTTATGAAAGTTGTGATTACCATTTTTCAATAACTGCAGCTATCAGCAGCATTTTCACCTCTCCTACCTTATGAAACTGAACCCAAACAGCAAAACCTATTTGAATTCAGCTCGAATGTGAATTTATTGGGAACATGTTCTCTTTTTGCTCCTGTGTAAAATGTCAAAATTCAGGGCTGGATTTCTCAAAGTGCAGCACATCAGGGCTCAGCTGGGAACAAACAGGAGCAGCCAAGCACATGAGATCAAATAAGCCTCTAGTTTGATGCCTAAATGAGAAATAAATATTCAAGGATAAAAAAAAAGAGAGAACACAAAATAAGCCTGCCTGCTCATTTTCAGAATTGTTACATTTTAAATCTATCTGTAAAAATGGTCCACTTTGCATTTCAGCTACAGAACACACAAGAAATATTTAGGAAATTTCCTCAATAGAATACAAATCATCTTAGTAATGTGTAGTTATAGTCCAAATCCCATTAACATCAATGCAAAGACTTTATAATATTTTGCATATATGACATTATTACATAATATATATGTGCTTTAAGTCATATATGGGTTATTGATATCCCACTTTTGAAATGTCACCAAGCTGTTGGCTCCCATTCAATACCAACCAACTGCCTCTTCCTTGTTCTGAAGGCAGAGAAAATAATTGCAAATTGGTAGCAAACCCTCATAATTCAATTATGAGTGAAAGGGAAGAGATTCCCAGAAAGAAAACAAAATGAGTAACTTTTCATGCCACAGAGAAATAATGGTTACAGTATAATGTAGCATATAGGTGAGCTTTATGAATTATGTGATAAATTATCTTCAAATGTATGTATTTCAAATATATATATATACATACATATATATATACACATACATATATATATATATATATATATATATATATATAAAAACATGCTGGGTAATACAGGAAGGTCTAAATATCAACTTACCTTGTGATCCCTGTCTGCATTACCAAATTATGACAGGAATTTTTAAAGCATTTTTACCACATTAAAGCCACTGCTAAGACCACCATGCCAGCTCCTTTTCCTAGAAATTTCCGAAACTTAGAGTGGCTCATCCAATGTATGCACACAAGATTAGCTCAAGGATAAGTCTTATGATTTTAAAAGTTTTTCAGATCAAAAATATTCAGACTTTTATTAAACTCAAGAAGGAGATCCCATTCCCACAGGAACCTTAATCTCAGGTGAATCCATTTCAGAATCTGCACTACTCAGGCCTAGAAATATTCCAAAGCAAATGAAAAAGAAAAAAAAAATGGAACTAACAAGAAAAAAATAAGCAATTTCCCTAAGCATTTCCATAGCTTGCATAAAGACATCAATTACCATAGCTTGTCTTCTAAATTAATGATTCACAGTGATGGATTATTCATGCAAGTCGGCCAGCTGAACATTATACTTTGACTCTGGGGAGAAAGTATAGCATGTCTTAATTAACTAGATTTTGTATATGCCAAAAGATACCCAGGAAAACTTTATTTCTCTAGTCAAGCAGGTAAAATGCGAGCAAACAGAACTGATGGTAATCAAAATATGTAAAAATCTTCCACAGTCTCAGAATCCACATTTAAAGTGAACTAGGAAGAGCACATTGCCTCAAGTGAGCTCTGTAAAATAGATCCAAATTGCCATTTTGTTGAATGAACTGACTTTAGATCTGCTCCATTTAAGCGTGAAAAAGATGGAAATTTCACATTAATATGCTGCTTCCTGTCTCAGCACAACCTTGCGAGGCTTCAGTGATGGCACAATTTCTTGTTTCTAAAGGATATCAAGTATTTTCTTGACTGAAATGCCACCCAACACTGAAATTTTCTATGAGTGAATGATAGGTTATTATTCCAAATATTTTCCAAATGAATGCTGTGTTCTAATGGCCTCCTTGAAAATACATAACATTTATGTGTTGCGCAAGTCCATTGATGCTATTTGTTACTTTGATCAGGACGGTGCAAAATACCCTTACAATTCCAACAATATCTGGGATTTGCACTTATTGGCTTTCAAAGTGTTCTTCAATAATGGTATTGAAAGATTTACAAAATAAAAATGGGAAGGCCATGATAAATGTTGCAATTTATCCTTCAAGTAAGTAATAGGAACGATCCAGTGTCTCTAACAATCTATACCAGGCTGTTCTGAGCCAGCAAAGATCACCAAGCCTGATGAATGAGATGCCCAGTTAGTTGCTTACATGGCTTCTATAGACTGAGGTTGTTAAATCACAGTCAAATACACCTTTAACAAATTAACCCCACATGCTTCACAGCCATTACGAGTAGGAAGAGTCTGTTTTCATTTTCTACTGGAGAAACATAGGTTAAGTAAAGATTAAATGACTTGTCCACTACAAAAGATGTAAAAACAAGGAATTTTTTTCCCTTCTTCCCTTAAAACTATCCTATCCATTGGTGTTACCTTCTCTGAGCTCCTGGGATAATCCTAGAGCCTTTGAAAGCAAAAAATTAATTTTATCCTTGCTCTTCTCAGTGCTTCAGCAATATTCCCAGGGATTCCTCCAAAGCCCTGTACTTCCTAAGGAATTAAGTAATAACTCCAGGATAGGACAGTTACATGGATAAGGATTAGGAAAGGATGGTGCAAATCAATTTAATTGGTGTCTGCCGATGCTGAGATGACAAACAGCGGGAACACATTTCCGTACCTCCATCTCCACAGGGCTTTCACTAAAGGTAACCAAGATCCTTATGAGACCCAGCTCCTTGGAACAATTCTTAGATGCAGATTTGAATTTCTGCTCCTTTTCTCCCCTTCCAAATATGAGATGTCTTCATGTTCTTCTTGGGAAATATGCTTCCATCACTTCAAGAAGTAGTCTGCATTGTGACTGAGTGAAAGCCTGTCCCCTTGCAGCTAAAGGGTATTTTGCTGTCACTTCATATATGGGGACCTGCTATCTGTTATGTCAAATCCACAAGTGCACTGTGTTTTAATATTGCATGCACATTTTCCTCCCTCACATTTCTTCTATATGATAAACTACTAATGGCATTTTTTGCTTCATGCATATCATCCCCTCAAAATAGATCTACTTACAGTCAATTTGATTCTTACTCACTGTCATGGGTATCTTATCTGCCCTGCTGCTCCATATCCCCTGTAATTAAATATTTCTGCTTGTTTTTTTTCTGATATTTGTTTTCCTTAGTATCTTCCCCTATATCTAATTTCCTGCTTTCTTTAGTATTTTAACAGAGGCATGGTAGGAAAAACAGATGGGAACTGTCAGCTAGAGATGATGCCAAGTTTCTGAGCAAGAGAGACTCCAACAGCTCCAAAATCCCCATGGGGTTTGGTGACACCAGGACATTCCTTGTGCCTCAGAGATGTGGGGAGGACAAATCCAAGGCAAAGTCCTGCAGCCAACTCAGAGCAAGCAGAGCTGGTGCCTGCAGTGACCACACAGGTGACACGAACTGGGGAGCTGCAGCCAGGTGTGCACAGCACAGGACTGCAGGAACAACAGCCACGAATAAATACAGCCACAAACACCACAAACACAGCTCTGAGTCCCTGTGGTGGTGGTACAAGAAGTCAGGAGCCCTGGGGGATAAAAGCAGCAGGGATTTGTGAGCACAGCCTGCAGGAGCACAGAGCACTGTGGGCACAGCAGAGCATGGAAGGGCAGAGCCCTGGGGATGGAGGGAGCAGGATAAAGCAGGCCAGCAGCTCAGATGCAGAAAATGACCCAGGGGCAGATCCCTTGGGATGGAGGGAGCATTCATGGCCATGGAGGGAGCAGGATAAAGCAGGCCAGCAGCTCAGATGCAGAGAATGACCCAGGGGCAGATCCCTGGGGACAGGCTGGCCATGGAGGGAGCAGGATAAAGCAGGCCAGCAGCTCAAATGCAGAGAATGACCCGGGGGCAGATCCCTTGGGATGGCAGGAGCATCCATGGCCATGGAGGGAGCAGGATAAAGCAGACCAGCAGCTCAGATGCAGAGAATGACCCAGGGCAAAGGCAGAGGAGCCCTCCCAGGCTTTCACTATCACCAGTTGGGGACAACACATAATCCCAATGTCACACTTCCATCAGCATTACTGCAGGATGGAAATGAGATCACAGCAACCACAGACCAGAGCAGTGCTGAATTAAAGGGTTCAGCTCTGAAGCTCCCAGGTTTCATTTCCAGCTGCTACAAGGCTGCTCTTCCCAACCCTTGGCTCACTTCTCTCCTGATTCTCAGACCCTGCTGTCCTCTTCTTCCCAGCTCCCCAGCCTGCAAATCCCACCAACAGCTCCTGTGGACAGACACAACCAGCAGAGCAGATGTGCTGATGGATCCTGTGACTGGACTAATCACAACCAGGGTCCCTTGGCACAGAAAGAAGAAGCTGCTCTATAGCACAGGCAGTCATGAAACAAGATCTTGTTTGTCACTCTAGCCCAAGGAGGTGTAGCAGGCACATTAAGCATTAATCTAAAACTCTTCTGTCATATTCAACTCAAACTCAAGCTTTGTCAAGTGTTATCTGAACCCTTATTTTAGAAGTGTGGAGTCAGCTTTGGTTTTTCAATTTTTTTTAAATCAAAATCCCACTCTCTGCCTGTAATGTTACTGTGAATAAACAATGTTACTTTAGGTTTTTATTTACCATATGCATTTGCACATGTTTTAAAGATAAAATAGAATTACTACAGTTTCTTAAAAGTCCATATCCAGTTTAATAAGAGACTAGTTTATTCCTCTTTAGTACTTGCAAGAGTCATTAGACATCTTTCAACTCCCACTAATTACTTTGTTTTTGGCAGACATTAGTGTTTCCTCCTCCTGCTTTTTTGAATAAATCTGAAATTAACAAGTCAATAAACTGACATATTTACAGTAAAAATAGCTCGGCTCCCCTGTCTTCTTCCTCCCACTTCTCATATCTCTCAGCAGATGAAAAGGTCATCATTCACCTACAGGCTTTACACACACTGGTGGGGACTTGGGCACTTTCCCTTTGCATCAACCTCATCTCAAGTTGAGGACCTGATGTTACAGAAGCTGTTCCTGTCATCTTAGGTTTTGATTAATTACTTTAAATAGTTTAGAAACTGGAGCAATGCTTCTTTTGAGAAAAAGCTATCTGAGAGAGAAAACATCAGTTGCTTCAGTGAACTCCAATTGCTGTGTGAAGTACACAGTCATTAAATGCTCCAGGAGCTTCTTTAATTTAAACGTGGAAGAAAAAAAAAAACAAAAAAACATTGGAAAAGGGCAGTTTTGGTGTACCAATTAAAAAATGATGCCTTAAATCTTTAGACCTTTCCTTCCAACTTACATAACTGAGACGTATGGGGAAAACTAGGGCAGCAAACATCCCCTCAGCCACGGAGCCAGTCCCCAAAGCCTGGCACTTTGCCGCTGTGCCAGGGAAGGAGGCAATCTCCAGCGGCTGAGTGATGCTGAGCAGCTCCGACAGGCTGTCTTTGGCAAAGTACCCACGCTCTTAACACTACCTTGACATGCCAAGGGCGCTTAAAAAAATCCCAGTGAAAAGTAGATGTCCAAGTCCTCCAGCTCACTCCAAACTTCCACAGGAGAATCAAGGCTGGAATGGAAGTGCTGCTCAAACAGCACCAGATGCAGAACGCAACTGGTGAGCGGCGTTTGGGCGTTTTGTCTCGCTGCAAAGGGAATTACCTGAGCACAATTCTCAGAACTGCAAAAGCAAAACAAAGCCTACAGTAGTGTGTTGTGCAGAAAGGTTAAAAAGGTAATGAGAGTTCTCTTTTCTGAGATGAGGAAATCCCCCCCAAACCTACTGCACACACAGAAACGTGCATGACAAAATTCGAGGAAAGGAAAAGCACAGGGACTGCAGCTCTTCCACAGTCTGGGGAGATCAGTGCTGGCTAACAAGTGCTTGGCTTGTACATCTGACACCCCCCTGCACATATGGCACAGCTTCAGTTTTGATTGGGACAGAATGGATCTTTCTAGAAGCAGCACATTGTCCATTAGGCCATCAAGGCATCACGGGGTTGGAACTGTCAGACTCACACGGCAGAGCAGGAACACAGAGCATTATTAAGCAATTATTTCTTTGGTTGTAACTTCAGGGCTGCAGTACACAAAGTTCATAAATTAGTGCAAAGACAGCCAGCCTATAAATTGGAAGCTAGTTGGTTAAAACGAAATACAACCACATTGTTTTAACTTTCTTCTTCTATACAGTAAATTACTTGTCGTTATTGATTCTTCCTGAAAAAGGAGTCTCAAGGTCTGCAAAAATATTTCTCAAGAATTATCATAATATTTAAACACTGAACTAAACCAAAAATTCTTTACAACACATGAGGTCAAATCTCATTAACCCAAAAGCCATACACACATTTAACTCATTAGCTTGTATGAATAAGAAATTTCCTCTTTTCCCATCTCACAGCTACAGCTGCTCTGCAATGACTCCAAAAGCCCAAAAAGGACATGGATAACTCACACAGCTTTTATCCCATTAGCCACGGTCTGCAGTTCTCATAATCATTAGCTTTGAAGTGTATTAAACAAACCAGAACACGACCTTAGAGCTGATATTTTAATCACACCACATAAGAACAATTCTTTATCACAGATACTTCATTAAGGCCACCAAACGAGATGCTATTGAGAGCTACCCAAGCCACAAGCAGGCAAGGAACTATTCTCACATTACTTTATAGCTACAGACCTTCTCCAACACAACCTTTCTAGTGACTGCACTGAGGTATTTACACCTGAAATAAACCCATTCTTAATGGGATCAATACATCTGTACATCCCTGTTGTTTTGTACTGCTTCAAATGCCAAATACTGAGGGAAAATAAGCACCAAAAACTTCACTGTTATTACTGAACTATGGGATTAATTTTTTTGTCTTGAAGTGGCTACAGCTTTATGTCCTGGACTATTTCACAAAGAAATTGACAGGAAAATGTGTCCTCCTGTCAATTCAATAATTCAAGACTCAGAAAGTATTTCCCTGCCTCCTGCAGGAATACCTGGTATGTTATTTCCCCCACCTCTACAGTCTGCTAATGTTTAATCATCCAGTGCACAAGACCACGCTGAGAACACAAACCCAAAATTTTTAAGGGATTCCCAAATTAAACTACTCTGTTTTTTCATACATACAAAGTATGTATATATTCATAAAGACACATTTATCACTAATTACAGCTGACTATACAGACATCTTTCCCTACCATCTGCCCATATATTGTATCAGAGACATGCAAGCGATATAAAATAGAGAAAACCAAACATTAACTTTGGAAACCACGCTTACACACCAATTTTTACCGTTATTTTGAACACACAGCTTAATTCAGATAAGGACAGCCTGAAGACTCAGTCTAGGACAGATGTACCCCATATTAATTCAGCCTGTCCTTTACACAGACAGAATAATGTATTGCCCACACAGAACACAAATTGCTAGAAATTATTTTAAAAGGTATTCAGGCATGCCAACAATGTGTCTCCAGGGATGATGAGCAGACCAAAAAATAAATTTGAAGTTTTGAGAAGTATAACATTAGTTGCAAAAGCCTTTAAAGAGCAGGGAGTAGTCAGATATTGCTGCGAAGAATTCTACCAGCACTAACCCATTTTCATGGCTACGTGCTGTGATACACAAGGTTATAAACTGAACTAAGCTACACATAAATACAACATTGACATCAACAGAATAAATTTCAAGAGAGTTGTTACAACAATAGTGCTCCCAGAACTGTTCACCCCTGAATATGAAAGGAGATGACTGACACGCTCATGAATAACTTTCATCTACATGCGAGCAAATCCCTGACAATGGCAGCTGAAGAGACAAACTCAGAGCAAATTTAAAAATCCCAAATCAAATTGGACTAGAGGATGTGAAAATACAGGACAGGCAGTCTCATGAGGTCAAATTTTGGAACTCATAACTGCCTTTAACAGGAAACTTTACACTTCCACAAGCCTTCACATTGCATTACATCCTAGGATGCCCTGTGTAATTCTGTAGACAACCCACGCCTTAAACAAAAAGAAAAAAAATCACCCTTTTCTGCTCCCTCCCTTCCCTTGGCAATTATTCCTCATCACACTCAACCAAGCCAGAGAAATTCTAAAAAATACAATGGATGTAAAATAACAAAGTGTGAATCTGGTCCAACCCCAAGAACTCCAAGCAAGACCTGACAGAACCTGGAAAAGTATCACAAAATTGATGGAAGAGGTAACTATCTTAAGTTTTAGCAGCTCTATAGCTTTATTTAAAACATACTAATTTCATTGAAAGGATAAATAACCATTAAGCAGACATTTGGCTCAATCTATGCTACAACATTTTACTAAACACCTCTCCCCTACACAGAAGGGCGCAATTCTCCGTTAGGCTAAATCACCAGATCAAAATGAGGGGAGAATTGAAGAAGCTGAGCTCAAAGGTGATTAACAGCACAAAACTCACACGCATTATTTGCTGCGGGGTTTAAACAGCCCTTTAATACCAGGATGCATAGAGCATTTGATATGTGAGAGATCACCCACCGATATGTGAGAGATCTGATTCAAACAAAACAAGGTGGTGTGGGAAGGAGAAAATTCACACCTGTAACAATCCAGGTGCCTTTTTTCCTGTTTTTCCCCCAGCCAGAGCCCTTGCTCACCGCGAAGGAGGAGATGTGGATGGGTGACACACACGGACACCTGCACATCGTCCCTGTGTCCCCAAAGGCACCCAACTCTTCCCACCCTGCCAGCAGCACCGCAAGAAGTTACAGCCGAAGCCTGACAAGTCTAACGCTTCACTCCCATGTTCACACTGGGGAATCCGTGTGGCTTAGCATTAGGTGGAAGCGATCTGCATTTTTAAAAAGTGAGCGATAACAGCGACACATCAGAAGTGCAAATTCGGACCTAGAACCGAGTTGATGCTTTAATATTAATATTAAATTTTAACCGCTGAGCTCTTCCTACGATGTAATTCGAAACTCCAAACCTCAAAGCTCACTAGGAGCAGAACCACCCCGACAAATAATGCCCGAGTTTAGTTCTTTCCACGGCCAGCACCGGGGCGCGCACACGGTCTGCGGCGTGCCGAGCGAGCCGCCGGACGGGGCTGCCACCGGCGGGCAAACCCCTCACAGGCGGGCTCCGGAGCCCAGCTCCGGGCTGGGAAGGGTCTGTGCGGCCGCAGGGATCTGCGGGACACCGCGGGCGGGTCCCGGCACCGCGACCCTTCCTTCCCCCGAGCACAACTCCGCCGGGGGCCGGACGGAGAGCGCGTCCCTCCCCGGCCGCCCGCAGCAGCCGAGCGAGCACCGGAGGGCTCCTGGGCTTGCCTGCCGCTCCCCACCGCTTATCCCACGCCGGAGGAGCGGCTCTGATCCCGAACGCCTCCTCTCCCGCCGCAGCGGGCGCAGCCCGTCCCTGCCTCCCTCCCTCCCTCCCTCCGCCGGCGACCCCCGCACGGGCAGCGGCTCCTCCGCACCGCCGCTCCTCCGGCACGGTGTGAGAAACGAGCCGGAGCCGCCCGGCTTATTCGGTCCCACAGCCCCGCGAAGGGACGGGCGCACTCACCGGCACTCCCGCCACCGCCGCCCCGCCCGCTGCCCGGCGGTGCTGCCGCCGCTCCGCGCTCCGCCGCGGCTCTGCCGTGCAGGGAGGGCTGTGCTCGGCTCCTCCGAGCCCCGCTCCGCCCGGGCACTGTCCCCGCCCCGGCCCGGCCCGCCCCGCCGAGCGCTCCCGCCCCCGCTCCGCTCGGCATTGTGGGGCTTGTGGTCGCGGAGGGCGGACTACGAGCCCCAGGGCCCCGCGCGCGGTTCCGGACAACGCCTGGTGTGTGGTAACACCGCGGATCTTCCTCCTCCTCCTCCTCCTCCTCCTCCTCCTGCTCCTCGCGGGCGCTTCCGGCGCGGCGGCGGCGGTGGCGAAGCCCCTCGGGAGCAGCGGGGGCTCGGCGGGCCGGGGCAGGTGAGGTGCCGAGCCCTGCCCTGCCCGGCTCTCGCGGGCTGGACGCGGGGCCCGCCGCGCCCTGCGGGGCTGCGAGAGGGGCGGCCGGGCTGAGGAAGCGGCTGAGGGCGGCCTCGGCGTGCGGGGAAGGTGCGCGGGGTGTCCCTTCCCCTCCCGGCCGGGCGGTGACCTCCTTCCTCCGGCCCTGAGGCAGCGCCCGGGGCTTGTCCTTCTGCCCGCCCTTCCCGCGGCCGCGGGGCTGGGGCCCGGCCCCGCTCCGGGGTTCCCGGCCTGGTGCTGGTTCGCTCGGCCTGGGCCCGGCGGGCGCAGGCCCGGATGTGTGTTTATTTTTGTGTGTATTTATTTTTAGCTCGTCCTCTCGGAGCGGAGCGCTGTCAGGTGGCTGCGGCGGGCAGGGAGAAAGGGCGCCTCGGCTCCTTCCCCCTTCCTGCGCCAGGGGAGGTGTAGGTTGAACATTAGGGAGAAATTATTCGCAGAAAGGGTGATTAGACAGCGGAATGGGCTGCCCTGGGAGGTGGTGGAGTCACCGTTCCTGGAGGTGTTTGAGGAGAGGCTGGACGTGGCAGTGGGTGCCTTGGTCTGGTTGACAAGGTGGTGTTTGTTCAAAGGTCGGACTCGGTGATCTTGGATGTCTTTTCCAGCCCGATTGATTCTGGGATTCCTCCTCCGCAGGCTCCCCCCCGGCTGTGCCCCCCTTGGGGACTGAGCACTCGGGGCTGGGGTGTCCCATTAAGTCTCTCACTGAACTGGTGAGTTGGGTTGGTGTCTTTCCTGTAGCTCACACATACTGGGTGGCTGAAACCTTGTGCTGTTCCTGTTATCAGAGGAACTAATTCTCTGGTATGTGTTCACACGTTGGAATGTATTTTTGTACCTTTGGAGCTGTGTCATACCTGTTTGTGTTTGGTACAGCAATGGCTTCACTTTCACATTCCCAAAGAGGCGAAAAAGAAAGAGAAACGGGGATATGTTGTTTTTATCTATTCCAACATTCATGGCCTGTTTCAGTTATGCTGTGTAACAGTTCTGGTGTTGCTGACTGCTGGAACTGGAGCACAGGCTGTAGGGTCTCATGTGAGACACACACTGGGTGTATTAGGACAGATTAAATCACTTCCATTTTAAAGTCCAGCAAAAGAACACGGACTAATTATAAGCCTGACTTCAGGCTAGACTGGGTTTGTGTTTTTTGAGTTGATACGGTTCTAAAAATAGGCATCTTGGATTTATCACAGGTCTGTGTCATTTCTGAATTAGTCATAGAACTCCTCTAACAGTAATCAAATGCACAAGCAGTTCTGCTTTGCCAGAGTGAATTTCACTGCAGGTGACTGTTACACGTGTGTGGGGATGTTTGAAAACTGCATTTCTGTTCTGGTGAGAGGCATTTGAAGACATTTTCAACTTCAATACTATGCTGGTGACATTCCTTTTATTGACTCTGCAGTGAAACTGTTTGGTGTAAGAATCAGCAGGATGTGGAATCAGTTCAGTGGGATGCTTATGCTTTTTAAGTCTCTTTTTATCATTGCTGATTTTAAAACACAGATTGTTATCCTAATACTTGATCTCTATGCTAATCCCAGTGAATCCACCCATACTCAGTTTTAAAAAGAAGGAAAGTAATTCTGTATCTGAAATACAAAGCTTTGAAGCTTTGTATCAAATAATCTAAGTTATACAATTGGAAATAATTGCAACTGATAATTAAAATACAGTGGCAGGTGAGGTAACATCTGACTGAAAAAGAAAGATGTGTGAGTTAGGTTTTTTTTTTAATTCAGATGACCATTAATGATAGAAACAGAGTTACCAAGACAGGTTGTGTGGGTGTGTGTATAATTAAAAGAGCAAATTCTACAATTTTTTTTTTACTTCCATAAACTTTACAACAGCGGTAGTAAATTATCTACACTCCCTCCTCCCATGCACATTGCTCTTACATTTTGATTCAAGCTCTGCTTCTGAATTCAGATGGAATTTATGCTGTTATTTCCCTTCCCCCACTCTTTCTTCCAGGACTTGAATGAATTTTTCTGGTAACTCGGGGATCTCAGATCAGGTTAAAGGTGAAACCTCTTCTTGGATCCTCCCTGCAAAAGTGGAGCAGAACCTCTTGGCAGTAAGGTAGTCTTTTCCAACAGGAAGGGAGCAGTGATTTTTGCTAGAAGCCAACCGCTGAAATAATAATATTTGTGATCACTGCCTTGGGCCTTGTTCCTCTGTAGTACTTCTCTATAAAAGAATATTAATATCTGAGCACTTACCAGATCTAGGGTAGATGGAGCCTGGAGATGGGAACAGAGACATCATCAGTGCAGAGGTAGATGTGCTGATGACAGAGCTGAATCCCTGCCAATTGATACCAAATATTTCTGTTGGTTTAGCACTTGAAAAGTTGAAATCATGAGAGTCTGCTCTCTTTGCTTTAAGCACTGCTTCAGAAGATTGTGTTACACAAACACCTTTCTTTGATGGAAACCTCTGCAGCCTGGCCTAGGAGCAGGTGTGGATTTGGGGAGGATCCTGCCTGCTGTAGTTACAGGGGGATGGTTGTGTTCTTATTAAGCAGCTCTGCTTGATTTAAGTGCATGACCAAAAGTGCCAGTAAATGACACACATTAGAGAAAGCAGATTGTCACCTTAGACACTGACAATGGTGGTTGTACATCTGGGAAGTGTGGTGGTCTGTGCTCTTCACCCTTCTTGGCAGGAGTTGGATTTTTGGGGTTTTTTTTCTGCTAAAGTTCAGTTGAATGATTTAAAATGTCATTGGGTGGCTATGGGGGAATAGGCCTGTCAAAGAACCTTTCCAAATCTATTCCTCATCTAAAATATACCAGCTCTCTCCATGTTTGCTGACTGGCTGGGATCATATTTTAGTGCTGAGACTTAAAGGTTAGAATGTAAGATTTATCCTGACAGTGAAAGCACGTATTCCATGTTTGTGCATCTCTTGGAATCCAGCCTGATGTGTTTGATGGATCAGGACTGAGCAGTAAGGCTTGTATTAACTGGTATTTATTTAGTTAGTTGACAAATCCAGATTCTGTTTCAATTCCCTGCATCATTCTGTCCATTCTCTCATTGCACACCCAGAGATTTGGGTCTGTGGGGTCCCTGGAACACAAGGCAAGATCAGGCTGACATTCAGCTCTGTGTTTGGCAGTGTCCTGCTGCCTTCTCCTCATCTGCACACCCAGAGATTTGGGTCTGTGGGGTCCCTGGAACACAAGGCAAGATCAGGCTGACATTCAGGTCAGTGTTTGGCAGTGTCCTGCTGCCTTCTCCTCATCTGCCCTCTCAGACCAATTAACAAGTGTGCCAGCAGAGTAACACCTTTTCTACATCTTACAGTTTTCCAGGATTTTCTCAACTCTTATCACTCCACTGTGCTGTCCTAATAAATCACCTTCTCATGGAATCTTATTCCCACCTTTTTTGAGAATGTAGAATAAAGCAGATGACAGATGAAACTAGGGTAAACTCTCAAAGAAAAGGCTCTTTTGGGATTGGAGGAACTGAAGTTAAGCTGTTACAAGACACTGTCAGGAAGTCTGGCAGCCGTGCAGAGCTGCTTTTGATCACATCCTAAAAGAAATGCTGAAAGCTCCTCCTTGCTGCTGATAATGTGCATTAAACTGCCTTGAGTCAGGCCATTTTGAAGGTTAGTGGACTTGCTGATAATTGATCTAATTAGAACAGAAACTTCAGTTTTCATGAGGATTTGGTCCCTCATCAGGATTGAGACCACTTTCAAGGGTATTTGGATGTGGTTTAGTGCAGCTATGACAAACTGACTTTCAGTAGCACAATGAACACAGAGTTTTTGTGAAGATAATTGTTCTTTCTATTTAACTCTAGCAAAGACTGAAGTGAATAAGTTGCATCCAAAAGATGTACAGTTGATTCCTAACTGTAAAGATAAATAGTTTGAGAATTTTAGCAGTCAGGTCCTTCATGACACTGTGATGCTTCCTGGTGTATCTTGTGGAAAACAGGAAGATTTCTGAACTAATGAACAAACAGTGTGATAAATTGAATATATTTCTTTTCATACCTTGGCAACAAAAGCATTTGGTGTTCTTAAATATTTCTTGTGTGCACAAATAGATAAACCAACCTCTTCAGTTGCAAAATCGGTATCCTTTGTGTTAATATAAATCCAAGAGTTGAATTTTTTTTTTTAGGAGTGTCAGTGTCTGGAAAATGGGTACTAGATAATGTATAATTGTTTTTATGTGAGGGTTTTAACTGTACCATGGATTAGTAACAATAGCTTATGGTTCTTCAGGAGAAAATGAGTTCTTCATGGTAGCTCACAGTGTAATAGGTTTTCATCATCATAAAAATCCATCATTTCACTTAGTATTTCCTTTTGTGTGTGTGTGGATACTGCTAACCCATAAAAACAAAGTAATTATATCTAATGGCAATTTTGTCCTTTTTTGCCCTTCTTCCTGTGATAAAAATCTTTTGGGTAGAACAATGTTCAGTGACCTGATTTAACTATTTAAAAAACTTACTCTGAGACTACAGATAAAAATGTGCTATAAATTCATCTGTGAATACAGGTGGTGCTTGTCAGATGTGTGAGTGGACATTCACTGAACTTCCAGAAAGGAGGAATTCAACAGCAAAACAAGCAGATCTCCATCCAGCAGGGAATACACATGGATAATAAATAGGACAGCTTGTACCTGCAGTAGGGAGTGAAAACTTGTTCAGACAAGTTCCCTCCCCCCATGTGAGCAGACCTGGCATGAATTTATGTAACTGAAACAAGTTCCTGGGAAAACACTCAACTTTTTGAGGAATGATGAATATTCACTTGTATTCCTCCATGTTCTTGACAGCTGTAAAATACCAAGGTGGGGTGATAAGGTTGTGAGACCCCTGATTATTGCTGTTCCATCCCTGTGGATGCATTTCATCCATCCAGAGCCCTTTCTAAAGCCTCAGGAATCCTTCTCTGGGGCTGGAGGAATCAGCTCATCTGTGGCACTTTGAGGCTGGAGCAGCAAGAGGCACAAAGTGAGGTTTTGCAGTAAGCAGTCCATGTTAGAAGACTTGTATAAAGCTTTTACTGTAGTCACGTTGAATTTTTCTTCAGCTTTTACTGTTCACAAAAGATTAATGTACAAGATTTGTAGTCATCCAGTTTCTTCTCTGTGCTGACTGTAATCAGTAACAAATTTCACTTGTATAATTATGGCCAAACAATTATAGATCTGCTCTGGACAAAAAATACCTGTTCTTCTCTTTAAGCAGCCTGACGATCTTTAGCCAGTGCAGAGCATAATGAGGGGTATGGCTTCAAAAAATGTCTTGGCATGTTCTTAACCTGTTCTTACTCTCAGGAAGTGATATTGATTGCTGGAGTAGTTTCTGCTGTTTCTTACCATTTCACTCTTTTCACTTCTTACTAAAATGTCAGTAAATTACACAGACATGCAAATGCCAGGTGTCTGGAGCTTGCTAGGAGAAAAAAATCCCTCCTCTAGTGAATTAAATCCTCCAAGCAAATATAAAAATTAAAAAGCTTAATATCTTTCTTTTTATCTTTATTTCTGACTTGGACTTCAGGTCTTTAAACTCAATTATGTCATATAAAATATTTTTTAAAGAATCTGATTAAGAGAAAATACAGCAGCCTGGAACAAGGGCTTTTTATCAACTGTGAGGTGACCTTTTTTCTTTTCCACATAATTTCTGGGTCTGAGCAGTGATGGATATGATGAGCTGGGCTGGGTGGAGAATTCCAAAACAGAGGTTCAGTTACTGGAACAATAATTTTCCATTGAGTTAACATAGCTGGTGGCACACCCTGAGTGGAAACATGACTTCAGCTTATATAAAACCAAAGATGTAGTGTTCACGTTCAGATGGGTGGAAAGTAGGCACTGATCTCCAGCAGAATCACAGCTTGATGCGTGTGCAATATGGAGTATATATAAATATACCTATTTATAGGTAGTTTTAATAGTCACAATGCATCTGGATGAGGCTTGGGCTGCAGCATGTAGTGCTTTCCAGGTTTTTTCCTGGATGGGAGTTGCTGCCTATGAGTAGTGGCAAGATTTTTGTAAATAGCACATAAAATCCCTGCTTTCAGGATTATTGATTCCATAAGAACTTGAAGGGAAAAACACTTGGGGTAGCACCTTTTCTTTAAAATATTCATTTATTAGATTTCAGTTAGGGTTTTGAAATTACACCAAGTGGTCATTCCATGTTTACTTGACTCATGTAATAAGAAATCTCTGGTTTCTACACAGTGGAACTCCCATTGATCTGTGCCTTGTCATTTTTAGAACTTGTCCCTCTCGAGCATTTGTAATTGTGTGTTTGTTTTCTCTTTTCTCACACACCCCAAGGACAATAGATTTCCCAAGTTCTTCAAGTATTCTTGCACAACGAGGAAAAAGAAGAGACATTTCAGTGAATGAGGAGTTTTTTGCTTCTATAGTGTTTTCCTTGAGAAGTGGCTCTTTGAATGAGGATGACAATGGAAGAGATGAAGAATGAAGCAGAGACCACTTCTATGGTTTCCATGCCTCTCTATGCTGTTATGTACCCTGTCTTTAATGAGGTGAGCTCCAGTTTACCCTGGAATGCACTAATCCCCTTTATTTTGGGAAATGAGGCCACAGGAACATGCTGTTCATCTTGGGAAAGCTTTGTCTAACACATCTTCTCTCTCTGCATTGTTTCACCCTTCCTGCCGTCAGTAGTTTCATGCTCCTCAAAGGTTGCTGGTTGTCTTGGTCCTGAGCTTTTCTCTTACCTTTAACACAGGATTTTGACAAAAATGCCAGCTCTGGTTTTCTCTGGCAGGAAATAACACACAGTCAAACCTGTGAACAGCTTGATGCATTTTAATTTTACTGCTAATGGTTGTAATTTAATATTTGTTTTTCTCTGAATATCAGAGATTGCCAAGAGGCTCTCACAATCTTCTGTTGGACTTTTGCTGCAAAATACATCCAGTGATTTTTGTTTTCATTTATGGGGGGAGCTCTTTCCTTTGGGATTAACTTTATAGTATCTCTGAAGTCAGACCAGCAATTTTAAAGCTTCTGTCAATCCCCCTTTCCATTCTGCTTTATGGGGCAAGGTGTGATTACTTAACTTGTTTTGTTCTGATAACAACAAAATGCTAATAATTGATTCTAAACTTTTATTGCAGCTAGAAAGAGTAAATCTGTCTGCAGCTCAGACACTGAGAGCAGCTTTTATTAAGGTGAGAAGTAACTTGCATTGAAAAATGGTTGTTTCAAAAGTAAGCTGTGTAAGATGAAGCTGAAAGGTCAGCTCTCTTGTTTCCTTGTCTTTTTATCTGGGACTTCATCCTTGATCCAGTAGTCTAAAAATAAAATGGACAATTGCATGAACTGGAAGTTTGAGATGTCTGCAGATGTCATGAGTAGAAATCTGAATGAGCAATTTTAAACAGACTCTTCTCTTGTCCATATAGAACAAAAGCTTAAATGAGGGAGCAGTCAATGAATAAATAATCAACTTAGTCTAAAATCCACAAGATTTGTAGAACAGGCTCTCATGAGCAATAGGCACGTAGCAGACTTTGAAATTGGTTTACAAAGTGAGTGGTAGTGGGATTTTTTTTATGGAGGAAGCTCAGTGTTTGTGTAGAAATCCAGCAGTAAATGGAAAAAAAGATTCTTCTGACTTTTCCATTGTATTCTTAAGGAGTGAAAATACAGATATTCCTTTACATTGCTTTATTGAAGTGGTGTTCTTTTCAAATATTGAAACAAAATAATGGCAGGCATGACATATCTGAGCTGTGCAAATCTGGGATACTTCCCTGTTCCTGCACTTAAATCTAAATGTGCCTCGATGGGCTGAAGTCTCAAAGTGAGCCCCTACACGTGTGGGTTGGTTTTGTGTGTTTTCACAATTGGTGGGAAGGAGCTAAGCTGGATGCAAATAATGTTAAACTGAGATGTTGGTAAAAATGGTAGTGCCAGCTAAAAAACCCACAGAAGCTCATTTTTCTTGCACACAGAGCAGATTTTTGGTAGCAGCACAGGTGATGTGAACAGCTCCAGTGTTAATCCAGCTCTGTACTTAGATATGTCATCAATCAAAAGCTGGGTTTTTTCTGAAAGAGCAATTCCCAGATGATGTCTGAGCATATGATGTGATTCATGAGAGGCACATTTATAAATGTCATGGGGAAGGTGGGGGAGTAGCACCTGTGTTGGAGTGAATTAAATTCCAGGGGATACCATATCTTTGTCTCAAAGCTTGGTGTTTATGAAAATATTAAAGGATAGAGGCATTTATTAAAACCTTTCTTACTCAAATTAAAATGAGTGCTTTTTATTGGAAAAGCTGCTTATACAAAATCAATGATGTAGTCCAATAAAAATGAATTTTGTAGTGAAAAAATGTTTTTAATGTAATCTACTGGTCTAAAGCCCTTAGACATTTAAAGTTCCTAGCAAACTCCTGCAGTATCTGAAACAATTTACATGAAAAGCTTGGTGCTTGCAATGTCCAGGTCTTGCATATTTAAAAACATAAAATTTCTCTGCTATACAGGCTGAAAAAGAAAATCCAGGTCTTACACAGGACATCATCATGAAAATTCTGGAGAAGAAAAGTGTGGATGTGAATTTCACAGAGTCTCTTCTGCGTATGGCAGCTGATGATGTAGAAGGTAATAAAGCCTGTGTTGGATAACTGTATTTTTAATTACACTGTTAACTAGGAACATGCAATTCTCTATTTCTTCCTTTTTTTTTTTTTTCAGAAGAGATTATTTGTTTCTTAGTTGAATTTTCTCAGCATGGTGGAAGAAAATTTGTATTTTTGAATACTGCTATTGGAGAAATTAAATCTGCCTGAACACCACACTTGACTAATAAGAGAAGGAAAGAAAGAAAATGAATGTTCAGAACTATGTTTTTATGGGTGCATAGTTCACCTTTTGCAATGCTAACAACCAGGAAAAGGCAAATATGTAGTGTAACACCCTCTTTTTTTTTTAATTCCTACTTCAAATTAAAAGCAGCAGTTACACTGTCACAGAAGGAGAATATACTGCAGGCTTTAAGTTATTTTAATACTGAATTTGATGACTTTAATGTCTCAAATAAAGTAAGATGGGCTCTTTTCCCACCATGCAGTAATGAAGGTGATTGTTGCACTGTCCTGATTCACACAGGGGTTATTCACTGCAGTTCTGTGCTGTTCACCTTCAAATTCACCCTGGCAATCCTGCTGCATTTTGTGTCGTGTTTTTAGCTGTCACTGCTGACTTCAGGACAAACTAATGGTGGTTTTGAATATGTTCTTTTTGCCAGAGTATATGATTGAAAGACCTGAACCTGAATTCCAAGATCTTAATGAAAAGGCACGAGCACTTAAACAGATTCTTAGTAAGATTCCTGATGAGATCAATGACAGAGTGAGGTTTCTTCAGACAATCAAGTAAGTACAATATGATAGATTTTGCTGCAGGTGGAGAGGTCAAACTTCTTGTATTTAGGGCTGAATGTTGAAATTCTGTAGCTGTAGCAGCATTGTTCCCATTGCCAGAGAGCCTGATCCCACTAGAAATGATGAGGATGTTACTTGACCAAACTTGCTGAATTTGGTCTCCTCCATCATGTCTGACACCACCTCTGTGGAGACTGCCCTGAGAAATACTTGACTGCTGAAAGGGATTCAATTCCAGCATTTCATGGCATCTCCTGAGGATATTGAAATTCTCTTTTTCTTGCCCAACAGGGACATTGCAAGTGCAATAAAGGAGCTCCTTGACACAGTAAATAATGTCTTCAAGAAATACCAGTACCAGAACCGGCGGGTACGTGCACCAGCTCTTCATCCAATATTTCTAATAACAGCACAAGAGGCATCCTTTGATCCAAGGATGAACAGCAGAGCTTAGCTGGTCAATAAAACCATGCTTTAACAGCAGAATTGTTGTATGATAGGTCTCAGGAATTCTAGAGAAAAAATTATTCTTCTTTGTTTCTTCTAAAGGAAAAAAAAAAACCAAATTTTTTTTTCCTGATGTAACATTAATTAATTTTCTGATCAGTTTAACCTCAAGGTTCTCACTGTACCCAGAAATATGTGAACTAAGACTCTGCTCCTGGTGTTTTTGTTTTTGTAGGCACTTGAGCACCAAAAGAAAGAGTTTGTAAAATACTCCAAAAGTTTCAGTGATACTCTGAAAACCTATTTTAAAGATGGAAAGTAAGTATGCTTTTGTCCTGTTGTTTCAACGATTTGCATAATGACTAACAGGAAAATAGCACAGGCATAAGCTGCCTCTTTTAGGAGTTGCCTAATTATTTCCTTACCTATGTCCCCTCATTACCATGGCTGCTTTAAAATGCTGTTTCTTTGCCTTTGAGAAAAGGGAAAATTGTTAAAATCACCACCACGTAACACCCATGTGCGGTTGGTTTTGAATTTGAATGAGAAGTTAAATTTCCTGGCCCTGTGTGGGTTTTCTCAATGCATATACAAGGACAAAGAAACTATGGATTTTTTTGTTGAGAAAAGTAATTTACCTATTTGAAGTATCATTTGCAAATATAAAACATCTGTGCAGCGTTCTCTTTGATTTACATTTTTATTGGCCTTTCTTTATAGACCCTCACAGTATCTGGAATGATTCAGCTGAATTTTTTTCTAGCTGAGCATTTTAGCCCTCAAACTGAGGCTTTTTCCAGGCCTTCACCTTGGGTTTTGCAGTCACTATCCCTGTATAATTCACTGTAGTGATTCTTTTGGAGGATGAGTGGATCCCCCTCAGATTCTGACAGTGCCAAAATGTTCTGTTTTATAGATGGAACCAACTTTGATGTCAGCTCTTGCTGAGCTTGGCAAAGGCTGAGAGCACCCAGGAGATGGTGCGTTATAAAGGAGAGAAAAGGCTTGAGCCCAGCTGGGAGTACAATCCTGCTCCCATCAAAGCATTCTTATTTTTCTCTCCTTTTCCTGAAAGTGGGGCTAAATTTGATACTAAAATGCGAAGTTTAGGCTTTAGTAGCTTTGATTCCTGGGCAGAAGTACTGTGTGAGCTTAAGCTTAAAAGTGTGTTAATTACTTGCAGTAGTGTAAGAAATTCCATCGTGTATTTCCTATCCTTGGGAAGTCAGGAGGAGTTTCAGTCTGAGCTGCACATGGTGTGAGATCTCTGCTCCCCCCAGCACTGAACACAAGCCATGCTCAGACGTCATTCCCGAGCTGAGAAATTCTGTGACCCCACACCTTTCTGTGCAGAAAGGTAACTAAAATAGTGTGTTGCTGTCACATGTGGGCACGTTTAGTATTCCTTGAGGGAAGAGTTGCCAATTCTGGAAATCCTGGGGAGGTGAAGAGCTCAGCTTTGGAAAGGTGTTTAACAGTCAGAGTCAGAAAATGGCTGTGACCTTAAAGATCATCTGGTTCCAAACCCCAGTCATCTGCTCCGTGGTTTTCCTTTGGTGATCTGAATCCCAGAAGGAAAGGATTGAGATGTCAGTGATGATAGAGAGCCAAATTCTTTTTAAATTCCTGCCAAATCAACACAGCCTTCCTGGGATTAGCTATGCAAATGAGGCTGGCTGGCTGCCAGCAGGGAGCTCCAGGTAGGTCAGCACAGGGTGGAACATCCCTGTGCTTCCAATTCTAGATGCCAATGATGCTGGGTTCCTCCACTGCCATGTTTCTGGAAGTGTCTGAAGCAATATTCTTCTCTTTCCACAGGGCAATAAATGTGTTCATAAGTGCCAACCGACTAATTCATCAAACCAACTTGATACTCCAGACCTTCAAAACTGTGGCCTGAAAACTGTATATGTTGAGAGTTGTACTTTTCAATGGTGGATAGGGTACCTTTATATGTAAATTTTAAAGTTTTGACTGTATAAATTATCAGCCCCTCTCGAGGGGCCTAATGCAGGATTTTGAATGGGATTATTGCCATCTTACACCATATTTTTGTAAAACATTGTAGCTTAATCATAATCTCACAAGAAAGATTTTGCATCACTTTTTGCTATTATCATTCTTTTCAGAATTATAAGCCAAAAGAATTTACGCCTTAATGTGTCATTATGTAACATTCCTTACAAGAATTGTAAATATTTGGTGTTCTGTTTCTGACATTTTAACTTGAAAGCGGAAAACTGCAAGATTATGTATTTAACAATATTGGTGGCAAATATTCAATAAATAGTTTACATCTGTTAGACTGTCTTTTTGTATGTGAACAAAAGTGCATAACTCATCTTTCTAGAACTGCAGAACATTCATTCAATAGAAAAAGAAATTAAAATTATTTGGGTGCTTAAAGCTACCGGGAGTTCAAATCAGTGTAAAATGAGGGGTTTTCCTTAAAACTGAGATTTTGGCTGTTATCTAGACCAGAATATCAGAATAATTATATTAAAATGTCTTGGAGAAAGTAATAAATAAACCCAGAAGTGAGATGTGCTTTTGTTTTTGATAGAAACTAGATCTCACTTCTTTCTTAGTCTCCTGTTAGTGGCGAGTTAACAGGTTTTTTTTATTCCTAGGCTTTTCCAAGGTTTGGAGCACAGGTTTATTTGAAATATATGCAGCAAAGATTGAATTTACAACTTTTCAGATGAGTGGGTTTGAATTTGTCCCCATTGGGAGGGAGGAGGATTGGAGCTAGAACTCTTCCAGGTAGCACTAGTGATATCTATACTATGCATGCCATAAGGCAACTTTGTTTTTTCAGGGAATTGAAATCATGTGAGACCTCGACTGACAAACCTTGGCTGTGTAGATGGTTAAGAGCTGCTGCTGGACAGGTGGAAATTTTCTCTTTGTGATTTCCTGGTGATGTTTCACAAGTTCTGACGAATCCCTTGGAAGTGCACCTCGAGCTGATTTGGAAATAGAATAAACCTCTGGAAGTTTGCAAAATCTATGGCCATTACTAGGAAGCTTAGGGAAGAATGTGAAGCAGCTTCTGAAAGCTGTTGCAGGAGGAGCACTCCAGGCTGAAAGAGCACAATTGCTCCAGAACTATTCCTTGTTTGGCTGTAAATGGTGAAGAAAAGGTCCCTGCAGATTATCTGGCACACTGGCCTGGTGCTGTACTGCTCATCTGGGGCAAGTGCCTTATCCCAGGTACAACAGCTGGGTCCTTGCATTTGCTGATCTGAAAGGATCAAAAAGGGGGGAAATGCAAACTGCAGCCTCCCAAATAGCACTGGATGTTCTGCTGTCTGTTTGTGCATGGAATTGTTTCCTCGATGAGAGCACTGACTGTAGTCAAATAGAACAATGTGAAGGAGAGTATTGTGTAAAAATGAGTTCTTTGGGAATGTATGTTGTGCAATGTTTGGTTACACATAGAGCTATAAGCAGGACGTGGTCCTTAAAGCTTGCTGGTCAGCCTGTTCTCTGTTCTGACAGTGGTGTCTTGTGTCCTTAGCAAAGTGAGCTTAGTAAAGGGATGCAGAATCAATTTATAGTTCAAACTTTCTGGTATTTCTTAAAGCTTGGCCTGCTGAACTGTCATTTTTTGGCAAGTGGTAGAAGAACAGCAACGTCGGAGCTGATGAAATTAGAGTGATGTTTAACTTGCATCTTTGCATTCTGTAACTAAAAGGGTTGAGTAGTCTCCTTGTGGGTGATTCTCAGTTAAGTCATAGCTCCAAAGGGCTGCATGGAGATCTGTGAGTCAGGGAGAAGGAAGGGAAAGGCCCCTGGAGTTTGTGATACTTCATCTGTCTTGGAAAGAGTGTTTGGTACTGGAGGGGCTGCAGCAGTGGCTGTAGAGAGAGAGAAACACAAAAGATTGAGTTGTGGTTTATGAATTGGACCTGATTCCCATGATATTCTGAGTTTTCTCTATTTTCTTGGATTGAGCAGGACTGTAATTAGTGCTGGCAATCAATAGTTGAATGAGACAATGTCTATGTCTATGGGTGGTAAAAAATACATATAAAAAATCCACTTATGACTTGTGTCCCACACAAGCTGCTGTGTTATGTCCTGCCAGTTGGTTCCTTGTCAAATCAGAGGCTATTTCATCAAGAAATGAACTGTTCCTGTTCATCAGTTCTTCCCAAAATCTTTATTGGGTAAAAAGGTACCAAATACAGGGCTAAGCTTCAGGTTGTCTGGCCAATGTGTTCTGTTTTATTTATAACCTCATTGTGATTTCTCTATGTTACCCTTAAAAGTAATGGAAAATTATTCATTGTAATCAATGTCTGGTAATGGGAAAACTTGAAAACTGGTGTCTTCAGGTCACACTCTTCTGTTGTGTGCAGTGAATCCATATCTAGTGGTCTTATAAACCTTTCTTTTCCACTGAATATGAGCTGGGACATATGTCTGTCAAATTTTATTGTGGTTTTGCACTTTATTATTCAAGTTACCTGAGTAGCTAAAAGATAAGTTTCTCTTAAGGATTTCTGATACAGCAGTTAGTGTTGCAAAATGCTCTTAGAAAATTTCTGCTGTGAATGTGGGTTATAACTGCTATGATAATGTTAACATACAGAAAACCAATCTAATAAACAAAATAAAACTTTGTATATTTGTTAATGAAGCAAAGAACCGTCTTAATCACTTGTTTTGATTTTCCTCAGCCTTTAAAGAAGTGAAGGAAAGCTTAGGCTGGCTTGTTTTTGGCTGGAAGCTTTAATCCTGATCCCCAGATTTGTGTCCGAGTCTGTGAGAGGTGCCAGGTGCCCAGCTCAGAGCGAGGTTTATCTTGAGCTGAGGGGAAGTGGTGAGTATGAAACCTCACAGTGTCCTGTGTCAGACCTTCCTTGGCTCCAGCCAGCACCAGCAGGTAGTGTCAGTCTGGATTAAACATTATTTTATCTACATCACCACCAAAATGCTCTTTTTAAAGTGCTCTTCAGATCTCACACTGTGTGCCCAGGGCAGTTTGTTTGTTCTGCAGGTGCTACCTCATTTTACAGAGGCTCTGCCTCTCTCACTTGGGTGGGGAAGGAAAGGAAGGTTGTCAAGACAAACTTGCCACCGATCTAAGCTTTAGATTGCCACATTTATTTGATTTCCCCTTCAGACTGGAGTGATGTTTGCAATGGTAATAAGTGGATTGGGCACAGCAGTGATTATCCCTTGCCCTTGGAGGAGGCCCTGGCAGTTGTGCCTGAGATTCTTGCTTTGCCAAGCTCAGCCTGCCTCATCTTGCCCCGGGACTGCCCTTCTGGGGAAGCACCACAGGCAGAGTGTGCTGGGAGCTGTGCCTGATCATCCTGGGCGTTGGCACTCTTCACTCCTTTGCTTTTCCTCGTACACATCTGGCCTGATGTTGCCTTTGAAAGAGAACTGTAGGGAATGTGGTTCCCTAGCAGCAGCCTTGGTGCATAAAAACAGGACTGAAAAGATGCTCCTGGGTCATTTGGCTGCTCTTACAGAATTCTTACATTGGAGAATGTTGATCCTAAATCTGCCCAATTCTCTTCTAAAGCCAGCTTCTTTGTCCTCATTCCTTTTCTTAAATGTCATTTTAGAACAGTCTGAAAGGATAAAAAACCCTTCAAATATTAAGTTTAATATGCTGCATAAATTTAATTTATGATGAAGAATTCACTAACCTTGGCCGCAGCCAAGTGTTCTTTTTTTCCCCTTTTCTTCACTTAGTCCTGGAGTGAATTTTGTACCACTTCACTTCTTGCAGATGCAAAATCCCAAGGGTTTGGACCTCTAAACAGAACAAGGTATTGGGCAATGCTAAATTTGCTCCTTTGAGGCTGAGACAAAACAATTTTTTCCTCGTGCTGTAACACAAGCTTGAATTTTGCTACAAAACTGCTCAGTGCTGTTGTCTCCAAGGCAGAGGAGGAGGTTTGTCTCACCTGGAGATGTCTGTGGAGGGGCTGTGACAGAGACAATGCAGGATGCTTCCCCCTAGGTTTGCTTGCTGGGTTTCCTGAGCATTTTCTCCCTGACTCCTGATTTTGCACCTTGTCCCCGTTGCCCCATCCAGGCTGGCTGCTGTGACAGCTCGGGGAGCAGCAGGGGCTGGGGCAGCACATTGTCACAGCAAGCACTCCTGCAGTGAGGGGACAGCACAGGACTGACTCCTTGCTGGTCACTGGCATCTATTCCCCAGTCTAGTTTGACATCCTCACAATTATTTTTGCCAGATTTGGGCAAGTTCATGGCTTCAGTGTTCGTTTAAGGGTCAGGAGTGGAGCTCAGCAGCACTTGAGGGGCAAGGCTGTGAATTTGGGCTGCACTGCCACACCTGGGCACTATCTGAGTCTGTGATTATTTGATAAAGGGTTTTATCTCTTCCCTCTCTCTGCTACCTGGCAATGCTGCTTATCACCATGTGAAGATCACAAAGGCTTTTCCTGGCAGCACCGAGCCACAATTTGCAGTTCAGGAGTTGAGCATCCCAGGGAACCTTGTTGGGTAAAGATCACTGTGCTCAGACAGCTTCAGTGAAAAGTTTGGTTACACTCTGCTACTGCTGTTCCTTTGCAATTTGTGTCTTGCTGTTAAAGGTTGATGAATCATGAGGATTCCTTTGCTGAGCAGTGACCAGAGGTGGCCGTGGGGGCAGCTGGAGTTGTTTTTGGGGAGACTGTCAGTGACATTTCAAGCACTGAGAGGAAGAGACATTGAATTCCTCCAAGAACCAAGAGGAAGGGAAATTGAGTTCTGCTCTCTCTGGAGACAGAACTGTTCTACTTAGTGTATCCAAGAAGGAAAAGTGGTTTTTTTAGTGCTGTAATCCCATTATTGGTGACAAGGTAAGCAAAATAGATTTTCAATTGCTGATTTCTAATGCACGCTCAGATCTGCTGTATAAACACTTGTGAATTTGCATTTGGTATCACAGTCAAAGGAGTGATTCCACCTGATGGATAGAGAAATTTCAGAGAATATTTTGTACTGTTTCACTAAGCTGAGTATAAAACCCTATATCTAAATTAGACGTGTCTTTGACATTTTATTATTTCATAATTGTAACTCCAAGACTTTCCATAGCAGGTAATTGCTTTTTTCCCTGAAGCTGCCTTAGTCTCCAAGGATAAATGATGGGTGAAATAGATGCCTCTGTTCCCGAAGTTTTAAAGTAAAGAGAATAAAGTATGAGCTAAAAGTATAATTCACTTAGTTTCCTTTCTTGCTGCTGGGTATCTAATCTGCAATAGAGCCACAGTGAAAAATGCTGTGAAAAAAATTAAAAGACTGAGCTACAACCTTTAAGAAAAGGCATGGTGAGTGAATTTCTTAACTAAAATGTTAATTGGAAGGATTTTACCTTGCTTGTTGAGGAAAATGTGGCAACCAATTTTTCCCTGCTGTTTGCACAGCCCTGTGGTATTAATAATTTTGTGTGGTTCTCTACAGCTACTTAATGAGTGACAAACAGAATTTTCTTAAGTGGTTTGGAATGGGAGAGCAGAAATTCCTTTCAAGGCTGTAACACAGTAAGGATAATAAATATTGCCTGTGAAGGTTTAGAAGAAAACCTCTCACAGAAGTGATGAGGTTGGAAAAGAGCTCCAAGGCTGGACTCAATCTTTGACTGATCCCCACCAGCCCAGGGCACCGAGTGCCACCTCCAGGGATGGGGAATCCCCTCAATCCTCTGGATCTGCACAATCTCTGCAATAGCCATATCTAAATAAAACCCCCCTGTGATCCTTTAGCCCAGCCCCAGTATTTAGGGAGCCTGGGTAGAGTCTTGTCAGACACAAATTTAATGCACTCTGAAGCCCCACAAAGAGCTGTGGTTGCTGCAGGTAATGGGAGAAAAAAATCCCACCTTATTTCTATTCAGTAAGAATTACAAAGCATAAGGGGCAAAGAAAATGTAATTCAGCTGCATTTTGCCTGCCTTTTTTACATGACTTTAAATATAAACCCAAAGCAAACGTTTAACAGTAAGGCCTTGTGCAAGTCAGTATTTTTTATTTGAATAAGAACTGAACTGCTCTTTTTAAAACCAAATGTCTGCATTACCAAGACATAAAAGCAAAGTATGGGTTTTTTTTTTCCTTCCAGCATAAGGAGAGACTTTTTTGTCATGAAACACGAGCAGTGCCAACTGCTGACAGTGCCAAAGTAAGTGAAGCTCAACCTGTTGACCTCTTGCTATCTGGAGCTTTTTCTCATGAACGTGCAATAATGGTTCTGTAATTCCCTGCCAATAGAAGGCAGCAAGTTGCATTAGCAGAGTAATGCATGAGGAGAGGAGAGCTGAGGTGTGAAAGCTCCTGTTGTACTCTGTCTGGCAGACAGCAGCTAAACAGCAAGGCTGGCACCTGCAGCAATTAAGGATCGAAGCTGCTCCTCGGCCAATTCTCATTTCCTGAGGTGTCAGGTGTGAGGTGTAACCTTGTCCCAGGCTGTGCTCCACAAGGATGAGGAGCCCAGGGGGACAATCCTGGTGTCCCAGTGAAGGAGGAAAGCAAAAACCCCCAGTGTGAGCTGGTGCTGCTTTCTTTACCCCAAACAAGCAGCATCCACATCCTCCTCCTGCAATTTTAAAGTGGTAGAGAAGGAGCAGGTGCAAAACCCCCTCCTGACAGTTTATTCAATGAATTTGGTACAAAACCGTCCTTTATTTCTACAGGCTGCAAAGTAAAGCTGTGGGGTCACTGGGTGTGGGGCTGGAGAGTGCCCTGTGTCCCTGCCCTGCCCTCAGCCTTAGCTCAGGGTGCAACTTCCAGCCCAGGCTTTGTGTTTATTCCCAAAGCCTTTGAGGCTGCTGAGGATGGATGGGGCTGCTTTGCACAGGAACACCTCCACACACATTTATTTCCACTGGGCTGTGTTCTGTGCTCTGCTTCCATTCCAGCTCTTCCCCAAGCCATCAGTCACTGTCCTTCCAGCCCAACTTCAGCAGCAAGTGGAAAAGTTCATCATCAAAAATGCCTGAAGTAAATGGATTTTGCTAGGAACGGTTCAGCTGCAAACTGCTGTTGCTTCTGTTCATCTCTGGATTGTCTGTCTCTCCAAATTGAGGACCCAGAGCTCAATTTTACCAGCTGGCAGCTTTGTAGGTTTTCTGACTCCTTAAAAGCCAATTCAAAACCTGCACCTCCTGCTGCTTGTCTGCCTTGCAGGCAAGACTTGTTACTTCTCTCTTTCCAAAATTCACTTGGAGGAGAATTATGTGGTAGGAATTAATTAAAAACATGGACTTAACATTTATTTTCTTGACCTCTGAAAACTATCTCAAGTGGTGAGCATTAGTCTTGTGGGTTTGTTTTTGTTTTTTTTTGCTGGGGGGGCAGGGGATGATGATTACAAATTAGTTAAACATTTAAATAATGTCTCAAGAGGTTTCCATATTAATTAATAAATGTGGGGTCACTCACCACAGTGGGAGACGGGTAAGAATTTTGGATTTATATATATTAGATATGGTTCCTGTTGCTGGGATGATGTTGTTGCCCTTCTCACTGCCAGGCTGTCCCTGCTTTGCTGAAATCTCCCTTTCCATGGAGCAAAGGAGTTGCAAAAGCTGTTGCATCCCTCAGATTTTTGTAGCCGAATTAGCAGCAGAAAGCAGAGAGATCATTCTGTATGAATTTTATCCCTGAGCTATTAGAGCTGGAAAAGCCAACCCTGAATCTGCATCTCTCACACATAACACACCTACAATTCTCTGTCAGTCTCCATGGTAAAAAGCTGCTTTTAGGCTGATTTATCTCCATGAAATAACTTCAAACTGGACACAGGAACTCACACTATGAGCAGTGGAGCATGAAAACTAGAAAGGCAGTGCTGGAAATTGTGTAAGGAAGTACTAAAATGAGGTTTGACATTTTCCTTAGACCAGGTGTGGCAGCGGAACATCATTCCTGAGAGCTGCTGCTGTTGGGATGGAAACATTTAGGGGTCTTCAGGATTAGGAGGAGAATATTGGAGTGTGGGGAAATCTGCTCTGGTTTGCTGGGGCTGGGACTGCTGCTCTTGCTTGCCCACAACAATTCCTTCCCAGCAAGGACCTCAACAAGCTGTCTCTTTGCTTTGCCAGCACTGCCTCCACCCCTTCCCAATGTGTAGAACATCCCTCAAAAGGCAACTCTACACATAAAAATAATTAAAAAAAAAATCTGTAATTTGCAGTTTCAGAGAGGATTCACTTTCCTTTTCTCATGGGTCACCTTTATTCTGAAAAATCCATCCTCTGTGCTCCCATGTTCATCAGTGTGGCACTTGAGAAATAAATACCCAGCCCTTTTGGTATCACTGGCAGGGGACAAAGGTGGCCTTGTCCCCAACAGGGACGTGGCTTCAGCCAGCCCAAACTTCACCTGACCTCCACCACCTGCTGGATTTTCTGTGCCTCAATCTCCCTGTGCCTCAGGTAGGGACTGCACTCAACAGGGTCCTGAGTTGCTGTAAAAAGAATAATAATGATGTTAACATTAATAACAATGATATTATTATTATTATTATTATTATTATTATTATTATTATTATTATTATTATTATTAATAATAATAATAATAATAGTAGTAGTAGTAATGGCATTTTCCAAGCACAAAGGAAAGCTTTGCAGGCAGGGAATGTCACATTTTAGAGTGCTGCAGTGTTTGGAATGCGAACCATTTAATGTGAGCAAAGGCAAATCACTCACAGTGTGGGAACACTCCAAAATTAGATGATATCCACTAAATATTTCAGAATTGCAATGAAATAAATAAGTCAGTATCTTTTTAGCTAAAGAGCTGGGATAATTTTCTGCATGGATTATATTGCCAGGAGAAAATGGGAGAAGGAAGTACTGGGGGAACATAGTCATAATTTGTAGAAAATGATTGTGTGGAAGGTGAAAATATTAACTGTTTCACTCATCTAGATGCTGAATGTTTTCTTGCTGGAGCAGGAAGATGCTCAGGTACCTTAAACTGCTCCTTCTTCTCCCGGGCCAGAGCAGTGGCATCATCCCTGGACACAAATCCTCCTCCCAGGCAATGCTGCCTCAGGTGCTGCTTTGTTCCAGGTGAAACTCTGGGCTGTTTTATTTCCCTTTTGCCAGAGAGAGGAATGGAAACCCAAAAAGGGGTTTCACCCACTCTATACGCTTAAATAAGTTTTATTTACCTCATAGATAGAACTTCTGAGCTATTGAGCATAAAAAATGAAACTGTGCTGCCTATCTTGGCAAATCATTGCTCTAAATATGTAATAATTAAAAATTACTCTATTTTTCCTTTACTACAGTAAAATTCTAAGCAGCCTGACCATGGTGCACCTCAAGATGAGACTTGGAGGGTCCCATGCTGGAAAAATGGCTGATTTTTTTCCACACCTGGTACACACAGAGCTTCTCAGGGATGTATTGATCAAAGAACTGTGATATTTTTGGGGGCCCCTGTGTCAGGAAGGAAATGATGAATGTGACTTCATGTTCTTAGAAGACTAATTTATTATTATATTATATTATATTATATTATATTATATTATATTATATTATATTATATTAAAGAATACTATACTAAAGCTGTACTAAAGAATACAGAAAGGATACTTACAGAAGGCTAAAAAGATAATAATGAAAAATTCATGACTGCACATCTGGATGGTGATTGGTCATTAAGCAAAAACAATTCACATGAAACCAATGAAACAATCACCTGTTGGTAAACAATGTCCAAACCACATTCCAAAGCAGCAAAACACAGGAGAAGCAAATGAGATAATTATTGTTTTCATTTTTCTCTGGGGCTTCTCAGCTTCCCAGGAGAAGAAATCCTGGCAAAGGGATTTTTCAGAAAATATGATGGTGACAAAGCACCACTGTGGTCACTGCTGTGAGAAAGCCTCCCGTGGTTTTCTTTTGAAACAGGGCAGACGAAGCACCCTCAGAGGAGTCAGGGAAGTGTTTTATGGCAAAAAGGGACAGTGGATGTATGGAACAGTGGATTGTCACAGTCATATTTTCTGGAAAAATCCCTTTGCCCAGGATTTTTCTCCTGAGAAGCTGAGAAGGCTCAGAGAAAAAGGAAAACAATATTATCTGATTTGCTTCTCCTGTGTTTTGCTCCTTTGCGATGTATTTGGAGATTGTTTACCCACAGGTGATTGTTTCATTGGTTTCACATGAATTGTTTCGACTTATTGGTCAATCAGGGTCAAGCTGTGTCGAGGCTCTGCAAAGAGTCACGAGTTTTCATTATTATCTTTTAGCCTTCTCTAAGTATCCTTTCTGTATTCTTTAGTACAGTTTAGTATCCTTTTATATAATATAACATCATAAAATAATAAATTAGCCTTCAAGAACATGGAGTCAGATTCATCATTCCTTCCTGCCATGGGGCACCCCGCAAATACAACAGGGGATGTGTGGAGCTGATGGGATGTGTGGAAAAGTGGATGTGGAGAGCAGTGAATGTGTGGGACCGTGGATGTGTGGAGCTGATGGGATGTGTGGACCAGGGGATCTGTGGTTCTCCCCGGGATCGTCATGACTGCAGTGGGAGCCAGGGAAGCGCTGCTAACGAGATCAAGGACCTTGATTAACCTTTTTGTGATGAGAGATTAAGCCCTTGGCTCGTTCAAAATCTATTCAAGCTCATAAGAGAGATTCTGAATCTCTCCTCCAACATTTGGGGTGGGTAAAAGGGGAGCTGCTGGGGCCAGGAGCTGATGGGATTGTGGGGTTGAGCTGCAGTGGCCGGGCCGTGCCCACAGCTCCTGGCACAGGGAGATTCTCCTTTTCCTGGGAGAATCCTGTGTTCTGCTGGGAAAAGGAGCCCAAATGGCTCCAAGCTGGGAGTCCTTGGGAACCCTTGTGAAACTCAGGACAGGAGATGAGATCAGGTCTATAAATACCTGGGGCTAATCTCCACCCAAGGCAGAGGTTGAAAGGCTGCTGAGCCACTGGAAATATTTTCTCAGTGCCCATCACAGGCCTCAGCTGGGCACTGGCAGGGGCCACCCATCTGCTTCTGCCCTTCTTCACTGCTGTAATTTATTTTTTATTTATTTTAGGGCTCTGTGTGTGTTGCAGGGGGAATGTCTGGGCTTTTCTCACTTTGTTTGGCTGCAGGAGTCAGGGCAGGGGGGCAAAGTGCAGCAAATGCTGAAGCACCTGGGTAAAGTAAACTCATTTTTTGTGTGTGTGTGTATTACAGCAGCAATTCCCTTCCCTCCCCCCTACAGAGGTCCTGGAAATTGTGAATTGCTTGGAAGGGGGCTGGGACCTGGGGGAGTGCTGATATAATGTAGGGATCAATTGAAGCTTCACTCTTAGTGAGCTTCTTCAGCACAAAATTCTTTTGAAATAAAAAATGTCACTTTGGACAGATTGCATCTAGCTCTAAAAATGGATCAAAGCTTGTAGTTAACAAGAAAAATAGATGTGTGTGTATGGGGAGAAGGTTATTTAAAAAAATCAAGATTACTTAGCTCAACATTTGCAGAAGAAGGTTTTATCCTTTTTTAAAAAGAATTAACTTTTAGGCATTGGTTTTTATTTCTTTAAATCTGAATTAAAACATCTCTAGCAGAGAAAAACTCCTGATCCAGCTTGAAGATAATGTAATATAATGTAATATAATGTAATATAATGTAATATAATGTAATATAATGTAATATAATATATATCATATATATAATATGTTTTTAAGGTAGAAATATATAAAAATATAAATTATTTTCTTGCCATTTTTTCTTGCATTATTTGTAAACCTAGAGGGTTTTTGGTAAGTCTTTCCTAGGCTGAGGGAGGTTGTGATGGCATTCATTTATATTTTGGGTAGTAAAGGGTGTGGGGAAAGTGTAGCTAGGTAAAAGTCCAGCACTAGTACAGTTATATATATATATATAAATATATAAAAATATCAATTGGCCCTGAATAATTTAGGTGGGCAATTCTTATTAGAGCAGCTTGTCAGTGGTACAGCTGTCCAGTGGGAACTGTAAGAAGAAAATAGAAATTACCAAACAGCAAGAAAATATCCAGTTGATGTTGGAGCAAAGTGAGAGATGATTAACTTTTGGGGAGGACTCTGAATTTTGCTGCTCACAGCATCAGAGGCTGTGGAGGTTTGTTCTGGTGCTGTGTGTGTGCATGACCTGAATGAAATGCAGCGGTGGGAAGGGAATTTATCACTGAATCACGGGGTGATGGGAACCACAGGAGGAAAAGGAGCTCTCTGCTGTCATTTAGCCTTTCCCTTGGCACATGAACATGAGCTCAGTCTCCCTGTTTGAGCTGTTTCTAATATTCAGGGTGAATTGCTCTCATCCTTGCTGCATGCGTTCCTCACACGCAGAACCATTGTAACACACCAAACAGGGTTTTTCTCTTTGTGTTGGCTGCCTCCAGTGACTCCCAGGCTTTGTCACCCCCTTGTTTGTCCCACCCAAGCTGGGCACACTGAGCTCCTGCAAACCCCTCTGCCTCCCCAGGGAAAACAACCACAGCAGAGATATGGAAACATTAAAATGCAGATTTCAATCTGCTGGGTGAGCACTGCTGTAAGGTGGGATCTCTGTGCTGCAGTTGGTAGCTGCAGTTTGATAAATGCCCTGGTTGGAAATTCCAAGGCTGACAAGTCCTGGGTTTCCTCTTCAAGTCCAAATCAGCGTGGGCAGGGCAGGGAGGGGATTCTGCCCCTCTGCTCTGCTCAGGTGAGACCCACCCGTGCTGCTGCCTCCAGACACCAGAGAGACCTGGAGTGAGCCCAGAGGGAGCACAGAGCTGCTCTGGAGCCAGGCTGGGACACCTGGGGGGCTCACCTGGACAGGAGAAGCTCCAGGGAGAGCTCAGAGGGACTGGGGACAAGGGATGGAGGGACAGGACACAGGGAATGGCTCCCAGTGCCAGAGGGCAGGGCTGGATGGGAGATTGAGAATTCCTGGCTGGGATGGGATTCCCAAATTTGCTGGGGCTGCCCCTGGATCCCTGGCAGTGCCCAAGGGCAGGTTGGACTTTGGGGCTTGGAGCATTTGGGACAGTGGAAAGTGTCTCTCCATGGCAGGGGTGGCACTGGGTGATCTCTAATGTCCCTTCCAACCCAAACCATCCCAAATCAGCCTTGCTGTGCCAGGTCTGAGCTGTGCTCACTGCTGGGGTTCCCTTTTTGGAGAGCAATGGATCAAAGGCTCCTTCCCCTCAGGGTATCCCACTGCTCAGGGGCAGGTCTGGCTGCTGGAGCCCTGGCAGGTTCAATCCTCCCCTGACCTGTGAGATTTGCTTTTTTTGCCTTGTTTCAGATGAGAAATCTTCGGGGGCAGATCCCCCCAGGGGAATTTCAGCCGGGGCTGAGCTGCTGTCCCTGCCAGGAGCCTGGAGAGGCTTTGCAGGGTGTCTGCATGGTGTGAGAAGTGGTTCCAGGCACGAAGGCAGTCCCTGTCAAACAGCTGGAAACCCAAGGCTGTGCTTGTTTCCAAGCAGCTTTAGCACTGCAGTTTTCATGGCGTTTTCTGAGCATCCTCTGCGCTACCATGAAGGAATTTGTTCCATCTCAGCTCCTGCTCCTTTCCCCCACTTTTCTCCTCTATGAAGTTTATAATTTGTCTCATAGTTTGATGTTATGGAAATTACTTTAACATCACCTTTTAGTCAGATGTTCCCTGAGGAGCCTGACTTACAATACAATTTAGTCAGAAACGAATTTGTCTTTGTAACAAACTGCAAATTACCAAGCTCATGAAACACCACTTCTCATAAATGCCTCTTACAGCCTTGCAGATTTGAGTCCTGGAGCAACAATCAGGCTCCAACCCTTCCTTATTTGTCTTTCTGTACAGACTGCAGAGCAAAAATTACAAAGGCACTTGGCTTTTGAGTGGAAAGTTGTGCATTTTGAACCTGTTGTGATCATCCATAGAGGAGCTGTGCCTTTGTGGGAGAATAAGAAATGTTTGCTGTAAGAGCTGAAATGAGGGATGGGGGACTCCAGGGGCTCTCCAAAATGCAGTTTATTGTATTCAAAATTCAGTTTATTGTATCCAAGAGGTTCCAGCAGCCCAGGGTGGTGGGTGACAGAGCTGTGCCCACAGCTGTCAGCTCCAGCTGCAGGCAGGCCTGGAGACCCTTTGGTTTTGGTTACAATGCAGTATATATTTTAATTTTGGTTACAGCGCATTATAGACTTTTCTTTTGGTTACATTGCATTATAGACTTTGCTGAGCATCTTCATACAGTAGAACCAATCTATACCTTAACTTTTATCTCTAGCCTATCATAACTACTGTAATTACCATATTCATGTCACTGTTCTCCAATCACTAAAAGTTAGTACATTACAGTTTAAGCTGGAAGTTGTTTTTCAGTTTTCTTGCAGTGGAAAATTCTGAGACCTTTTTCTACTTGCCACATTTGCTGCCTTGTTTGCCTGTGCTCTCTTTCTGCTTGGTAAAAACATCTTCTTGTTTGGGGTGGGTTTATCCTTTGCTCTAAGCCATAAAAACCCCTTCTGACTCACACACCCTTTGCCTCCTTGGTTATCCAGTAAGACCGGCTCAGCAATTCTTTCCTTCTGTATCAAAACTTGCTTCCATCTCTATTCCTTCATCAGACTCTACATTTAAAAATCTTTCTGCTAAGCACACATATCTGTGAGACTTTCTTGTCAAAATTTCATCCTTCCCAGCAGTTTGTAAACAGTGGTACCAGGTTTGCTGTGCTGAGGGAAGTGTGCAGCAGCACTGACAAAATTCATGTTGTTGAGGAGAAATCCCTCCAGAGCTGCATTTGCCATGAAATGGGAATGGCATTGATCAGGAATGGTTTGGAATGGTGGTTCCCAGACTCTCATGCTTTACCCCAGCTCCAGAAGCTGTATCCCACAGGGCAGGGCAGTGTTTCCCCTCCCTGGATCCCTCCCTGGTCCAGCGTGACGGTGTTCACAGGGGTTCTTGGATGAAGGCAGAGACGAGGATCTGACTCCATGTTTCAGAAGGCTTGATTTATTATTTTATGATATATATTACATTAAAACTATACTAAAAGAATAGAAGAAAATATTTCATCAGAAGGCTGGCTAAGCTAAGAATAGAATAGGAAGGAATGATAACAAAGGTTTGTGGCTCGGCTCTCTGTCCGAGCCAGCTGGGCTGTGATTGACCATTAATTAGAAACATCCAAATTGGGCCAATCACAGATGCACCTGTTGCATCCCACAGCAGCAGATAACCATTGCTTACATTTTGTTCCTGAGGCCTCTCAGCTTCTCAGGAGGAACAATCCTAAGGAAAGGTTTTTCCATAAAAGATGTCTGTGACAGCCCATTCTGAGACAGAGGAGCTCCCACACCTTGCATGCTGGTGCCACTGGGCTCCCCCCGGAGTGAGCACCCACTACCCAGGGCATTGTCAAATTCAATGTATTGCACCCAACACGTGCAAAAATCCCTGTCAGCTCTCCAGAACAGATTTCAGCACGTGAGCAGCCTGGCATTGGAGCATGAACAGTGGGGAACTCCCAGGATCCAACATCTCCAGGTGTGATTCCCACTAAATGCACTTCATGATGGGCAAATTCCTCCATGGCCTTGCTGCCAGCCTGCAGTGAAGTTTCACATCTGTTAAAGTTATGTGTCTGCTTCTATGGATCAATTTCTTGAACTGCTTTATGGTCGCATGTAGTTCTTCCTTAAATGCCTTCATTTCAAGTGCAGCCAGGGATATTAATGCACTCCTGCTGGTGTGGAGAGAGTCCTGTTTACAAGAATTGCTTTTCAGGATTGCCCAGGGAGTTCCACAGAATCACAGAAGGGTTTGGGCTGGAAAGGACTTGAATATCACCTCCTTTCACCCTGCCATGGACAGGGACACCTTCCACCAGACCAGATTGTTCAGAGCTCCATCCAGCCTGGCCCTGAGCTCTTCCTTTCCACTCTCCTCTATCTCAACTTAATTGTTATGCTAAAAGCTTGAAAATGAGTTCTCCCTCCTAATTTACCATGATTTATTGAGATGACTTTGTGTGTTGTGCCAATATTTTTTCACCTGTGTGTGTGTCAGCCATCAGAGTGAATTATTGCATCAGTTAGAGGGTGGCTGTGATTTCATCTGATAAATCAGCTTGAAAGAAAAGGGAAGATGGAGTCTGGAAAACAAGCTGGGTGAAATTACACATAAATGAAGGTGAAATTAAAAGAAAAAGAGTTATATATTGTTACTACGGTAAGAAATGGCTGCATTTATATAACAGATGAAAGATGTCATCCACTCATTTCCTGAGAAATGGGATATCCCACAAGGTAAAATCTCTGTCTCTCTGGACAGCAGAATGTGATCCAGGCAAGGTGAGTGCCAAACCCTGTTTGATTTCTGTGCTTGCAGGTTTATTCCTTGTCTGCACCCAGTCATTGATCCCTGCCAGCCAAGGGAATGCTGCAGGAATGTTCCAGGAGTGCTGCAGAGATCCCAGCCCAGCCCCTGCAGGATTTCCTCTGCTCCATCAGCTCCTTGAGAGCTCCTCACAGCACACCCAGAAATCCCAGCATGAGCCTGCCTGCCCCTGTATGTGCACACAGACCGTGCTATTCCCCCCTGAGCCTCCTGCATCACCCCCGGGTGATCCCACAGGGCATTTCTGCTGGATCTCCTCCTCAGGGGCTGCACAGCCCCTGCCTGACACTCCCAGCTCTTTGGAGACCCTTGCAGAGCGCAGGTCTGCCAGTGCTGATGTTCCAGCTCCTCTCTGATAATTCTGATTTCCTTCTGAGTGTAAGAGCTGGAGACACAGACACAATAGAGGCTCTGCTGCCTCTGATTCACCTGATTGTAAAAAAAAAAATAAAATAGGTTTTAATGCAGACACATCACGTGAGAAAGGCACAGACTGTGGGGAAGGAAATGAGTGTGATTGATGAGCTGAGAGGCACAAGTGTTGCAAGCCACAAACAACTCTGCAGCTCCTTCCTTCTTTTGTAAAGGAATCTGAAAGCCAGAGAATAAAATGTGCTGGAGTAGGAGCAGGATACTGCTGGAATAAATGTGTGTTTATGCAGTGAATAATAGTACAGCAGGACCCTGACTGTTGACACAAAACAAATAACAACTCTTTATAGAGCCAACCAAAATGTGTTTAGTTGCAAATGAGGAAAATAATAAGCAAGGCAGACCTTCTGCTGTGTGAGCTATTTGCTCCTGAATCCCATTCTGAGGCAAGACCTGGAGATAATTGGTGATTTCTTTGTTATGTTCACAGGTGTTGAGGACTGGGGGCACTCAGCATCAGCTGTGCACCCAGAAGATTGCTGGTTTCCTCCCAGAGATCTGAAATCCCACTCTTCTCTCTGTCCTAATGAAGCTCAGAGGTGCCCCTTCATCTCCCCTAATAACGAGCTGATGTACCTGCAAAGGAAGCAGGGAGCTTGCAGCAGGGTCAGAGGCAAAGCTCTGCCTGGATCCTGGGCAGCTGGGTCCTGAAGCAGCAAAGGGGAAAAGGCAAAAGGATGTTCTTCTGCATTCCCCTGAAAAACAAAAAAAAAATAGAGTTTGAAAGGGTGTCACTGGAAAGGGTTTCAGAGATGTCAGAGGGGTGAAAAGAAACAAGCCCTACCTTTAACGGGAAATTATCTCATGATCATAAATCACTGAATGGATTGGGTTCAAAGGGACCTCAAAGCTCACCCAGTGCCAGCCCTGCCATGGCAGGGACACCTCCCACTGTCCCAGGTGCTCCCAGCCCTGTCCAGCCTGGCTGAGAGCATCCCTGGGAATCTGCTCCCTCTGCACAGAGGGCTCTCAGGCTAGAGGGGAAAACGGCTCTTGAACAGGTCTCTCAAAACAGTAAGAAAAGATTACTTTGCACTCTGCTGATGAGGAGTTCTGCTGTTGTTTCATCAGTGGGGATCCCAGGGCTGGGGCCCCTCTGGAGCCAGGCTGGGACACCTGAGGGGGCTCCCCTGGACAGGAGCAGCTCCAGGAGAGCTCAGAGCCCCTGCAGGGCCTGGAGGGGCTCCAGGAGAGCTGCAGAGGGACTGGGGACAAGGATGGAGGGACAGCACACAGGGAATGGCTTTAAGCTGCAGGATGGTGGATTGAGGTCGGATTTTGGGCAGGAATTGTTCCCTGTGAGGGTGGGCAGGGGCTGGAATGGAGCTCCCAGAGCAGCTGTGGCTGCCCCTGGATCCCTGGCAGTGCCCAAGGCCAGGCTGGACACTGGGGATGGAGCAGCCTGGGACAGTGGGAGGTGTCCCTGCCATGGCAGGGATAGAATGAGACTATCTTTAGTGTCCCTTCCAACACAAACCATTCCATGACCCCACAATTCACAGGGGAACAAGGTAAGGTGTTGCTTTGTGGTGGTTTGGGAATGCCACCATTAAACACCACAGCTAATCCTGGCTGGAATGAGCATCCTGGCTTTGCCATGAAATGTTGGGCTTCCAGTTCATTTTTCTGAAATGAAATATTGCTCCAAGAAAGCTGGTAATAAAGTAATACCCACGTGAAGGAGAACAGAGTCATCTCAGCAGAGCTGTAAATACAAGCCTGGTAGTTTATTTAGATGAATCAGCTCCTTCTATAGAGCAAATCTGTCTCCCATCTATAAATGGATGTGATTTAGATTACAGATTTATTTCCCTCAGAGGTTTATAGTTCTTAGTATCTAGATTTAAACCTATTTTCTTGCCCTGTGGCCTGTGTTTTTTATTACTAAAGCTATTTTTGCTTTTTAGTATCTGGAACCATGGTTGTGAAGATGATAAATACATCTAGGGCAGGTACCTGTGAAACTTGTGTTTTCTGGGCTGCAAATGTGCATTTTTCACCCTCACTGCTCTATTGGGCTTTGATATTCCCTGTCCTGTGTTTTATTTCCCCCTCTGCTATTTAACATTCCAATTTTAGATGCTGGTTTTCCTGAAGAACTGAGCAGTGCCTGTTGTCCATCTGTGGAGTTGGGGGCACGTTCAACACCACCCGTTGGTGGACACGGAGCTGGATTTTATCAGAGCTCATTTCTGGGAATGCCACCACACTCAGGGCTCAGCAGAGCTGGGGGATGCTCTGCTGCTCCCTCTGCACGGGCAGGCCCTGCAGAATCTGAGTTTTCCACTTGGGATGCTCCCTGCCAGGTTTAAAAGGCCAGATTTATCTGCGCAGCTGGACACTGAAAATGGGTGGCAACCGCCAGTAAATGAGTCACTAAAAACACTTTGAAATTGCTTTAAAGGGGGGAAAACCTTGTGTAACCTCTGCTCCAGAAAGCTGGGGTTTGCACAAGCTGGGAAGAAGAGTTTGGAGTTTGGGGCTCAAATCAAAGCTGCCTTCAGCATGCTGGGTGGGAGCTTGGATGGGAGAACCTTCACAGGAGGGACCAGCCTGCTCACGTGGCTGGGAAATGCTCGTAAGGGCAAGGAAATCCTGAATTTTACTGCTTTGGTAATTAAATCTCACCACAGCAACAATGAAACTTCAATTTCTAGAAGTTATCTGGGGCTGTGACCATAACTGTCCATTCCTGAATAAATTTCCCCGCCTCACTGATTTTATATTGGGGTACAACCACATTTTCTGGTTTATTATACATTTTACCTGCAACAGCAACTTCCAGTTCTCAATGTAAGTTCTTATAATTTATATTTTTGCTTATTTTTCCCCATTTCTTCATTGCCAGACATGAGCTTCCCTCTCACACTGGTTGCTCAGATTACCTTGGGTGAGCTGCTCCCCAGCCTCTGGTGCTGGCCACAGGGGACAAGTGGCTCTCATGAGGCAGCCCTGGGCCATTAAAAGTTGTTCTAAAATATCAGAAACTTCAGGTAATGGAGTCTTCATTAATTCCTCAAATAATTTCTTCTAGCCTTCTGTTCTAAAAAATAAAAAAAGTTGTAAAAAGCTTCTTCTGGTGTCTAATTGGAATTTTCCTTGCTGCAGTTTGAAGTCCCCAAAGTTTTCCTGGACACACATAATGGGGAATTCCCTCCTTGCAGTGCAGGAGGTACTTGGGGATTGTTGTCACAGCTTCCCTCAGTCCCCTCTGAGCTAAAACAACCACACAGCTCTGCCTTGTTGTCTCCTTCATCCACAGATTTGCTGGACCCCTTTCCAGCACTGTAAATATGCATAAATGGGTGTATAAATATTTATGTATTTGAAAATATCCTTAACTCCTGTGTTTTGTGAAAGAACAGCATTTAAACAATCCTAATCTCTAACCTGGCTGGCAGGTGGAGCCTCCCAAAGCTGTGTCACCAGAGCCTTGCCATCACCCAGGTGGCACCTGGAGCTGCCTGGCACCAGGGTGTTTGTTGTTTTTATTTTTGAAAACACCAAAAACCAACAGGTGCTGAGCTCACCCTCCTGTGAGGGTAAACCTCAATCACCCCCTGCTTTGCTGCAGGGTTTAATCTTTACAATTCATGTGCAGGCTGCCCTGGAGCAGAGGCTGGGCAGAGTCCCAGAATAAAGCAGGGATTGATCCCAAGGATCTCCTCCATGGATCCACCTTGGGCAGCACCAGAGCCCAGCCAGGGTTGCACCCAAGATGACCCAAAATGGCCCCAAAATGCACGAGCGCTGCCGGGGTCTCTCCCTGGGATCAGTTCTGCTCCATTTGCACCTTGCAGTTCATTGTCCCATCCCAGCTTTAGCCCCTGCAGTCCCACCCTGCTTGTTTTTCTCTCTCCAGCCCACGGGGTTTGTGCTCCTGGGCTGAGATTGGGATCATTTGTCCTTGGTGCCCAGCTGGAGCAGGAATTGTTTTGTCTCCCTGCTCTGTGCACAGAGCTCACCATCCCCTCATGTGAAGCTCAGAACTGCACACTAAAGCAGCACAGAGTCTGAAAAACATAAAAGTTCAAACCTGAGGCATCACAATAATGAGGAGAACCTGCCTAGAGCCCAGATTTCCCTGTGCTGCTCTGGCTGTGGCCATGGCAGGAGCTCTGTCCTTGCTCAGGGTGTCCTGGGCGCTGCTCACCTCCTCTGCTGGCAGCCCACTGACATCATTATGTTATTCCTGATTACTTTTTTTTTTTTTTCCCTGGATGGAAATAATGCTGTCATGTTGTTCTGTCCTCCCTTTGCTGGCAGGCAGGGAGAACAATTGCCTTTTTCAATTTCCTGCTCCTGGGCTGTTTTCCATGGTGCCTCAAGGAGTTGTTGGGGTCTGAGGTTCAGTGCTCAGACTCTGCAAACATCTGTCTGCTCCCATTATGGTCCAGGGACAGCCCTCACCCTCCTGTCCTTGGTGCTAACTCCCTGCTTGACATCTTTAATAAGACTAATTAAATAATGGATTGAACATTCTGGCCTTGGCGTTGCTGAAATCTTTCTCCAAAGAACCAACATTTCCCCCTGGTTTCCCTCTTGAATTTGCTCTTGCTTTACTTTGCCTTGGAACAAATTTTTAAATTATTTATATATATATATATTAAATATATGTGTGTATATATATTTTTATATATAATTACATTTATATTATATAAATATACCGTATATTATATATTATATATAAATACATTTTATACTTTTATTATTATACTTATTTTATACTATATATTTATGTTATTTATATATTTATATTCTATATAAATATATAAATATATAATATATATTTTTAGTATATACTACAAATTTTATGTATATTATGTATTATATATTATATATTATATATTATATATTATATATTATATATTATATAATTTTTATTTTATATAGATTATATATAAATAATATATAATATATATGGTTTATATTATTTATATTATATATTATTTATTATTCATGTTTGTGCAATTGTACTTTTCAACGCTCTTGATTCTGCTAGTTGCTCATAAAAATTTATATCTATGTAGATATATGTATTAAAGCTTCTGAAATTAGTGATAATATCATGATAGTTCCCATGATTTTTTAAAAATAAGTTTTTTTGCCCCATAACTTTTCCAGCATATTTTTGCAAAAGTGCATGATTCCTTAGTAGATCAAATAATATTTTCTCTTTTTTTCATCTTCTTTTTGCCTTTGAGCACCCTGTACCCTCTCAGTATCCTTCAATAATCAGCAGAGAGCTCAGAATGCATAAGAAAATACCAACATTCATGTAAAAAGGAAATTTAATTATAATCAGAGCTTAGTTTTGGCTCTGCTTGAGATTCTTTTTTAAGGGCAGAAGCAGACTTTGTAATTGGGGAAGTATGAAGTGCATTGCTACTCAAATGGGCTTCAGTAATTAAATAAGAACTTCTAAAGGGCAGCATCATGCTGCCTCACTTCAATGAATTTTTCCAAGGATACAAGAAGAGATTTCTGATGGCTTTGACCAGATTTTGCTGGAATAGATCAGTGTCATATTTACAGCTTTAAATGATAAGAGCAATGTTGGTTTGTGCTATGAGGCTTCAGCAGTTTTGTTTTATGTGCTGGCTGCAAACCTTGGGATAAATTCTCAGGTTTCACTGGCACAGGGAGGAAATACAACATTTAAATTTGGATTTTAAAGCCCCAAGAAACAGTGAGAAGCTTTTGGGAAGAGAATTTGGGAGGTCATCACAGAACCATGGGAGGTTTGGGTTGGGAGGAACCTTGAAGCTCATCCAGTGCCAGCCCTCCATGCACAGGGACATTTCCAATGTCCCAGGCTGCTCCAAGCCCCATCCAGCCTGGATTTGGGCACTTCCAGGGATGCTCTTGAGCATCAAGAGCCTGTCAGTTCTAATTTATAAACCCAGGATCACAGCTGTGATGGTGCAGTCAGAAATGCCACGTTCTGCTGGTGATTCCTTGGCTTTGGACTCAAGGCCAGCAGCAAACCCAGCCCTCTGAGGGGAGCTTGAAGCAAACACAGGAGATTGTGGGGCAAAATCATGGAAAAAAAAACCCAATTATGATGTATTTTAAATGAAACTTCTCCTGATTTTTAACTGTGATCTTATCAATGAATTCTCAGTTCAGCTGCTTAAGTTCCATTTTCCAGGGGCTGCACTTGTGGTACAAAGGAGTGACCCAGCTGCCCCCTTGCAAGCTCCACCACTGTGGGATCAGAAATCTTCCCAATGCATTGAAAAGGTTTGGGGAGAAAAATGAAAAATCAATGCTGAGTGCTCCGTGATGTGCATTTCAGCTTGCAGCCCTTCCCAGGTTAGAGCACAAACGTATGAGATGATTTTAATGAAGATGCATCAAGGCAGAGCCTCTGTTTGAGCAGCGCCCAGGTAATGAGCTCAGGCTCAGAGCTGGAGCTGCAAAGGTGTGGGGAAGCCCATCCTTCTCCTTTAGCCCTGCAAGGTGTTTTCCTGTCTCACAGTTCCATCCACACTGGCACAAAACCGCCGGACCCCAGGGAATTGTTCTGCCCTGCCTTGCTCAGGAAAATGCTGAACTGTAATGCCGGTGGGGAAATGGGGCTTGGTTTTCTCACTCACCTAAACCCCAAGTCACTCACAAAAACCTGTAATCCTCGATTCAAGGGCTGGGCAGCATATGGTAGAAATCCTGCTGGTTTTAACTCAATTATTTCCAGCTAAACGAGAGAGGCTGTGTCAGAAACCTGACAAAGGCTCCGTGGGTTTGCTGCCCTTTCTGGCAGTGCCCAGAAAACCCTGCATTGTTGGAGACTCTTGGAAACCCCAGCAGGAGATTGAGGGGGAGAATCCTCAGTGAGAGACCTGGCATCAGGCATTTATCCCTGCCAGAGGAAGGTTTTGCAGTGGGATCTGTGGTGGTGCCTCCCCTGCCTGTGCGCAGCCAGGCGCTGCTGTGTTAAAAAATAAATAACAATTAACAGGTTTGTAATGCATTTCTGCTTCTGGACGTGCCTCACAGGCAGAAACTTCTCTCCCTAATGAAAATTCTTTTAAAATGTTCTGTTCTCATTGCTTTGCTGTACAAAGATCCAGCCTGAGCCCTTCTGCCTTTCCCCATTATCCAGGAGGCTGCAGCTGAGGTTAATGTGAATTAAGCTCTTGGCTTTGTCTAATTAGAAGTGATCTCACAGGAAGGTTATTTCAGAGAAGCCCTAATAAATGGTAATAATAATATGCATTTCCTGGAAAAGAGGCTTCTCTTAGTGCTCCATTAGGGCTTGTCTAAATACAAAAGTTCTGCCTTGGAACATTAGGTCTCATCAGGTCTTCTGAGTATTGTACCTGCTTTCCATTTCTACTTTGAAAAAGCTCATTACAAAACCATAGCCCTGCTTTAAATAATAATGAAAAAGCAGGTGCAATGGCGAGGCTCTTCAAAGAATAATCTGGAAGTTCAAATCTTAAGAACAGTCAGAATTTTACATTTCTGTCCAGAAGCTGAGGTTGAGTGAATCCAGCAGGGAAGGAGCAGCAAGGGAATTCCTTATCTCAGTTTTTCCTGTCCTGTAAATAAAACTTGAAGATGGAGTCCCCCCTGAACCTCACAGACATAAAACAAACACATGCAACAGCTTTGAAATCGATTCATGCCATGAAATATGCATATGTTGGAATTCCAGCAGGTGAAATGCACTCCAGCTTATAATGGCAAACACCTCCTATCTCCAAGTCCTGTCAATTTAAATTATCACTGCATGAATTAGACTGCATTTAAATGAGATGTGCTACCAGTGTTTCCCCCAAACTGCATCTTTTCAAAAGCTGTTTTAATCTGCAGGAGCCAGACTGTAAATTAACCAAAAAACAGCCTGGGAAAAGCAAATATTGGTACAGAGCAAGGTACAGGCTTTATTTTTATTGGGTTTCAGCTTGATGTTGGACTAGTGCTGGGAAAACTGTTATACAGATAAAAAATCCATTGTGAGAGGGGTGTGATGTGGCCACAGTAGCTACTGATTTATCACCTGGCTTTTCTTTGCTTATATATTTTTTCCTTTGTTTTTTAATTTGCTATATTGACTCTGAACACAACAGAGCATTTTTCGACCCTGCCTATGCTACTTTCTTCTTTTTTTTCTTTCTTAATTAGCAGCTTGATTTCATAAAGTTGGTGTTGGAAAGTGCAGATCTACTGGCAGTAAAGAGGATGAAAAGTGTGATGTGCTGGTGCAGGTGCCTGTTATAAGAAAAAGCAGGCAAAGATAGATTTCTGAAATGTATTGTTTGCCTCAGGAGTGTTTTTTTAGGTATAAAAATCTATCAAAGCTTGTTTTCCTCCAAGCTGAGTAACTCCCTCGGCTGGTTGGGAACCTGGTGCAGGAGGAAGGTTGGGGTCTGGCTGCACATCACTAAATTGCTCTAAAAGCTGCAGCACACTGAGGAAATGCCTTCCCAGATCTCTTGCAAATTAAGGCAGCAGCTGTCCTCAATAAATCCCATTTCAATCCATGGGTCAGTCCATGTTCAGGTGTTTACTGCACTCAATTGACCAATATTGACTTCCCGAGGCTTTGTTCTCTCTGCTTTGCAGTAGACAAGAAAGGGCATTTTAAAATGCTTCAGGCCCATCAAAGCACTGAAATGATGAAGGGCACCTCTCTGCTAGGTTTTTATGCCATTATTATGAAAAACATTGAGGCATGATTTCCAAACATTGTATTTGTAAACTCAGAATTTCCAGGAATGGAGATGCGGCTCTGGCTAAGGAGAAGACTTGCACTGCAGTTGTTCAGTGAGAAGAGGAATAAAAAGGAATAAATTGTTTTTGTGCCCTTGTCTATTTTCAAACTCTCCAAACAAATATCTTTGACTTTTAGGACTGAAATTCAGGAAGGGAAACAACAGGTATTGGGAGGGAAATGCCTTCAGTGCCAGGGGTGTGTGCTGCCTCTCTCTGTGCTTTGTAATGTGTATTTAGAGTGTTTGCTGGGTTTATGGAATAACTCCCAGCTGCTCCCAGGGATGGGAACAAACTGCTGCTGTCCACATGAGCCTGCACAGGAGTTATGGCTCCTGAGCAGCCAAAACTCCCTCTGAACCTCTGCATCAGGGATGTTTGCTGTGAACCAAGAATAATGCTCATCGTTATGTTGTTTGCAGCAGAGAGCTGGGCCTAAACTTCACCTCATTCAAACTGCATCACCCAAATGCTTGTTCTGATATATTTTTTCTTTATTTTTGAACTCTTAAAGTGAAACTCTCTTTTCTTTGGCGTGGTCAGTAGAAAGTCGGTGATAATCTACATTCACCAAAACACTCTTGCACTCTGTAAAATATTGTTGTAGACAGACTAAATTCTGTTGGTATTCTGCACATGGAGCAGCACTAAAGGTCTCTATTTTGGTGAAGATCAACGTATTTTCCTTCCTACCAAGCCATTGAACACTGCCACTTTTCAGCTGGGATCACTTCACTGACTCACCCTTTTTTCCTCCCTAAAAGCAAATGGGGAAATTAAAGATAAGAGTTTTGTTAGTGATTATTTCTGCTTCCTATTTCTATCAGGCAAAGTCTCATTTAAATTCCCATTGGTGAAAAGGCAGCCATCTGGTTTTCCCTGATTGGAGCTGGGCCATGCCCACCTGTATCTGACACAATCCTGCCGCTGGGGCTCCTTGGGGAGACACAAATTTCTCTGCCTGGTTCAGTTTGTCTCTCTCCAATCAATAGATAAACAGCAGTGGAAAGAATTTCCCCCCTGAAAGGCTCCACTGGACATTCCCTGGCTTTCTCAGAGCTCTGTGTGAGTGCTGACATCCTGCTGGGCCTGGATCCCTGGGAAAGCATCCACACCTCCTCAGGGGGGAGATTTTTGTCCCAGCGATGAGGATCTGAGTCTCCTTGAGGTCAGGGTGTCATTGTGCTTGGCTGGTAACAGCTATCACGAGATATTGATATGATTTCTGTACCTGTTGGGGTCCCTGTAGCCATGATCTGATAAGAACATGCTGGGAGCCTGTTCAGCGCTGCCTTTGCAGCAGCTCCTGCTTTACCTTTGATTTGTCAGCAGGCAGCACTTTTATGGCAGCTCTGCTCAAAACCCAGCTTGACCTATTAGAAACAGTAATTGTGCTTAAGCCAGCGCAGATAAAACACTCCTGTGAACTAGTAAGGTGTGACTGGATGAATTTCTTTGAGACTGGTTTATTTGTACATCTTTTATGAGGGTAATTACAGCAATGGGAAGCAATTGTCTGCTCAGGCTGGAGGAGGGGAAGGGGGTCAGGAGCAGTGTCCTGCCCTAAAATTTGTGCTGCATTTTTGCTCCAGTCACTGAGAGCAGGATGGATCCATTATCCCATGGATCAGTGGGATGTCCATGGGACAAGGGATCAGTCCAGCAGTGATGGATCCATTGTCCCGTGGATCAGTGGGAATCTCTCCCTGTTTTTACACATCCATCCCAAGGTCCTGGCTGGGGCCAGGTGTGACCAAATCCCAGAATCCCAGATGGGTTGGGTTGGCAGGGACCTCAGAGATCAGCCCATTCCACCTTCTGCTGTGGGCAGGGACACTTCCACTATCCCAGGTTTCTCCAATTTCTGTGCAAACTGGCCTTGAACCCTTCCAGGGATGCAGCAGCCACAGCTTTTCTGGGCACCCTGTGCCAGGGCTGCCCACCCTCACAGGGAACAATTCCTCCCCTATATTTAGCTGAATCTCCCCTCCCTTAGCTTAAAACCACTGCCCCTTGTCCTGTGGCCACAAGCCCTGATAAAAAGTCCCTCTGCAGCTCTCCTGGAGCCCCTTTAGGCACTGGAAGGGGCTCTGAGGTCTCTCTGGAGCCTTCTCCTGTCCAGGTGAGCCCCCCCAGCTCTCCCAGCAGAGCTGCTCCATCCCTCTGCTCATCCTGGAGCCGCCTCTGCATCTCTGCAGCAGCTCCAGGTCCCTCCTGTGCTGGGGCAGCTCTGCAGGTGGGAAATCAGAGGGGCAGGGCAGAGGGGCAGAATCTGCCTTTGCCCACCCTGGGGTCAGCCCAGGGCAGGGGTTTGGGCTGCCAGGCCATGTCATGTCCAGGTTTCCACCCTCCAGAGCCCCCAGTTCCTCCTCAGGGCCACTCTCCTCATTGATCCAGGATCATTTTGGGTATCAAGCACAAATGTGCATTGGTATTGAGTTTGTGCGCTGTGAACACAATTTTTTCCCCCCATATAAGCAGTTTTTTTCCCCAGAGATGTGTGGGATGTGTGTGATTTACAGTGCAGGGATTAACAGGGACAGTTGGTGCCTATCACTGTGCCGCCATCAGAATTTTTGTGTAGCCCGTTGTGCATGAAAATACAATGCACACACACAAAAAATTAAAAATATTTCAAACATAGTGCTCTGTGTAATCCTTCCCCTCAATGATTTCCCTTTGAATGAGGGTGTTTTAGGTATTTTAGAGGGTGTTTTAAGTACTTTAGGGGTGTTTTAGGTGTCTCAGTGACCTCCTAGCTCAGCAGCTCCTTGCAGAGCAAACAGCAGCTGAAGCATTCCAGCCTTTCTTTCAGGTGCTTTGTGATCCTGACAATTGCAAGTTCCAGTTTTGCTAATGGAGTTGGCAATTGCACAGGCACTGAGAGGAGCCACAGCCAAAGCTGCTGCCCTGGCTTTAAGGAGCCCTTGGAATTGTCCCTTATTCCAGGTCTAACAGGGCAGTGGGACATGCTGGTGATGCACAGGATGGCAAAGCCTTTAACACCCATTTCCTGCTTCCTTAGAAAGCTTTTAGCAATATTTTAATAATCTTATCTTTATACAAACCACATTTTCCCCCCCTTTTTGTTTTTTTCTTAGCGACCAGCATCAAACCCATGTGGATCTGCAAGTTCTGTTTGCCTTAGAAAGGGGAACTTTCATAGAACACATGCATATGATAAAAATTTATATCTTTTTTTTATTTATTTCTGTAATTTCAGCTCAAGACTGGCTGATTCATTGAAACCTCATGTGGTTCCTAGGAGCTATGGTGGGAAAGCTGTTTGGAACAGCAGCCTGGGAAATGCCAACCTTAAGCTGTGCTTCAATGTTCTAAAGCCTCTGCAAACCAGGTGAGAAAGCAACTCATCCCAGAGATTTTGGTGAGAACCCGAGGTGAGTGCTGTGTTTTCCTGTGCATATCATATCCTGGGAGGCACTAAATTACTGATAATCGAGTGCAGCGTGGGGAGGGGGTTATTTACAACTTTGTCCTGTCAGAGTGACAAAAAGCAGCCTTGAGGTGCTGCTTGCTCTGTTCATCTCCACACTTTCAATATTTCCTCAAGGCTACTGCTGCTGTCTGCTGTCACAGACCTACATCAGCATTTCCATGCCATTACCTTCAGCGAGGAGCATTCCCTTAATTCCTGCCTTGTTTAGTCCTGGGCTATAAATAAAACTAACGGCTCAGGAAAGCAAGCCTTGCAGAGCCCTGCCCTGGAGGCTACTCAAAACCTGAAAATTTCATTGGTTTGACAGTCTTTACAGACGATCATCTAATCTATAATAACCATAATGCCAGTTGGAAATCCATAATTAGGGCCCACTCTGAGCTGTGGCACAGCAGATGAGGAATAATGCCGAGCGCTCGGCTGGAGGAAGTTCACTCAGGCCATTTTCTCTGTATGATTCTTATTCTGGCTCTCTCTCTCTCTCCCCCCAACTCCCCAGCCAGTATGATGAGAAAATAAATACAGATATTTATGCCCATTTCTGGGAATGCAGTTGTCTCAGCACATACAGCACCCAGGAGGGCTGTAAGAAATAAATTAGTGCTCGACGGTGCGGATGTGCCAGGCAGGATGCATGTCTGTTTGACTGCTGCTAAGGAGCTGAATATTTCACAAGAGGAAGGTTTACGGTGCTGTGAATGTCACTGATATGTCAGAGGAACAATAAGCTTGTGGAGCTTTTAGGGGTTTATTCTTCACCCTGCTGCTGGGAGCAGTTGGGCTGCTGGTGCTGCGGGTTCTGCAGGCCCACGGAGCATCCCCAGAAGTCATGAACGCAACGTTCAGGTGACAGAAATCTGTCAAATTCTAAAATATCAGAATTCAAACCAGTGTGGGCAGCAGGTGAGGGAGGGAATTCTGCCCCTGTGCCCAGGTGAGACCCAACCTGCAAAGCTGCTCCAGCACAGGAGGGACCTGGAGCTGCTGGAGAGGGCTCAGAAGAGGCTCCAGGATGAGCAGAGGGATGGAGCAGCTCTGCTGGGAGAGCTGGAATTGCTCACCTGGAGAGGAGATGGCTCCAGGATGACCTGATTGTGGCCTTCCAGTGCCTGAAGGAGCCAACAAAAAAGATGGAAAAGGACTTTTTATAAGGGTCTGGAGTGACAGGACAAGGGAGAACGGCTTCACACTGACAAAACGGGTTTTGGCTGGACACTGGGAAGGAATTGCTCCCTGTGAGGGTGATGAGGCCCTGGCACAGAGCAGCTGTGGCTGCCCCTGGATCCCTGGCAGTGCCCAAGGCCAGGATGGGGCTTGCAGCAGCCTGGGACAGTGGAAGGTGTCTACCCAGGTGGAACTGGATGATCTTTAAATTCCCTTCCAAACCCTTCCATGTCTCTATGAACATCCTGAGCTGGAATGGACCTACAGGGATCACAGGGTTGCCAAGCATCCCTTCATGTGCCTGGGAGTGTTTTCCAAACTCTCCTGGAATTCTCCACCTGTGGGGCTCCAGAAGGAGCCAAGCCAGGAGCTCAGGTCTGTCGGGATCTCTCGCTGGTCAGAGTGACCCCAAGAAAAGTTCAAAAGTCTCTTTTCCCAGCCCAGTGGTCAAAGGAGGAGTCAGAGCTCTTCAGTTCTCGGTCTCAAGGTTGTTTATTGCATCTTATCTATAAAATTCTTTCTCCTGTCCTGCTGAGGTTCGCTCAGCAAGACAGTCCAGGCACTCTGCCTGCCCCCCGGGGCGGTGTTATGCCTTTATACTAAAAACTGTATACAATATTTAACATTACTTCCCAATACCCATCACCTATGTTAGACAGTGAGCTTCTACTCTAAACCAATCCAGAAGTGCCACCATCACAGCAGAAGATGGAGGCCAGGAAGAAGAAGGAGAAAGGCTGGACACACCCAGTTCCCTCCATCTTGCCCCCTGAACCCCCATACCAAAACCCCAAAATCTACTTTTTCACCCCGTGATAACTTCACTATTATTCTACCTAAACTGTTGTGGCTTGCTGATCTTCATGCAAGGTTGGTAACTCGCTCCACGGGTCATAATCAAACCACAGGGGCATTTTGGGCTCTGTGCCAGGGTCTCTGAGCCCCCTGGCAGGGGTCCTGGCCATCCTGGACAGCCAGAGGGATGTGCTGGGTTCTGACAGAGGTCCGGCAAGGATCAGGCACCACTTCCAGCTGGTGTGGACACAGATCCTGGGTGTGGTGGCCGGGGTGTGCAAAGGTGCTGTGCTCCTAGAGAAGGGCCTGGAAGCCTCCCTGGCCACCATCTGCTGCCTTGTTTGTGCAGTTTGATCATTCCTCAGTGAATGGCTCCTCTGAAGCTCCCTGATTAATCTCCGGGATCCGAATCCCTCCAGCAGCCCGAGGGATGGCAGGGTTTAGCTCGTTAAAATAAAACCCCGTGAATGTGCAAATTCTCCTCAAAAGAGACCGGGATTCATGAAGCAGCTCAGTACAAAAGTGGGGAAATGAGCTGTGGCTTTTTGTGCTGCCTATTTACAAACACAAGCTCCTTGATAAAAGCTGGGAATATCTCTCGGAGATGAGCGGTGACTAAAGCAGCCCCGTGATCGTGCTCAGAGGACTTGTGGAAGGCACACGATGTCTGAAGATGATTTTAATGAGTGACAACAATTTCAGGGAGCTGTTAGGAGGCTTTTCTCTCTGGATGGTGGAAGGGAATATTTCACTGACAGGTGTTTTAAAGTACTTCCTGTACAATGAGTCGGCTCAATTTGTCCATAATGAATAAAATGAAATTTAGGGATCATTTAGGGGTTATTAATGGCTGTGATGTATTAATTATGCAGCAAACTTTAATTGTCTCCTCCTTAAAAAACCAGTTCAATTAGAGTCCTTGGAGTTTTTAATAGTGTGTTGAAATGGCTTTTCAAACAACAAAGCATTAAGTCTCGTTACGGATCCATTTCTCTTTTTATGGGAAACGATTTGACCATAACTGATCCTGACAGGGAATTTAAATAGTCTAAACCCAGCCTGGCAACAAACATAGAATCCTAATGTGTGCAGCCTCCAGCCCATGGAATAGTCCTAAAGACACTGAGGTTGCACAGGATGTTTGTGACAGCACATTCTGCGTTTGTGTGGGATCTTCAGCAGAATTCCTGTCTGGAGAAAGTGAAATAAATTCTCTGTTGTTTCTCTTGGCCATTCTTTGAACCTGCACCATGTGTCCTCTTTTTCAAATGTAAAACAATTTGAAAACATGCAGATTTATTTACTATGCTCAAAGAAATCTGTCCATTGGGCTGTTGATGTATAGTTTTTCTCCCTCCCCATCTACATTCAGTTTCACCAGGTACTTTCAGTCCTATAAAGAAAACTGTTTACAAAGTGAGATTTACTTTGGAGCACTGTATTCATGAATAGGAAATAAAGGCACAGTTCTGAAGGAAGCTTGTTTTCTGCTGTGACTCTTTCTCATTTTGCACTGTGCAGGGAAATGAATCCTTCCAGCAGCCACCTGCAGGATGCATTTCCTGTGGAGGGAATTGATTTGCAGGTTTGTCCCAGCCAGTGTTTAAGGGATGACTGGAACAATGAGGTTGTGCACAGCAGAGGCTGCTTCAGTGCAGAATTGCTCTGATGCCTTGAGAATCTGCCCTGGAGCAGAGGCTGGGCAGAGTCCCAGAATAAAGCAGGGATTGATCCAAAGCATCTCCTCCATGGATCCACCTTGGGCAGCACCAGAGCCCAGCCAGGGCTGCACCCAAGATGAACCAAAATGGCCCCAAAATGCACGAGCGCTGCCGGGGTCTCTCCCTGGGATCAGTTCTGCTCCATTTGCACCTTGCAGTTCATTGTCCCATCCCAGCTTTAGCCCCTGCAGTCCCACCCTGCTTGTTTTTCTCTCTGCAGCCCACGGGGTTTGTGCTCCTGGGCTGAGATTGGGATCATTTGTCCTTGGTGCCCAGCTGGAGCAGGAATTGTTTTGTCTCCTGCTCTGTGCACAGAGCTCACCATCCCATAATATGCAGCCCATAGCCACACACTAAAGAGCACAGAATGTGAAACATAGAAAAGCTAAACCTGAGGCATCAGCTCAGCCCCTTCGGTGTTGGAGGAGAAATCTGGAGCAGCAAACTGTGCTCCCATGGAAGCTGTGCAGTCCTGGAGGGGGCTGAGGGCAGGGTGGGATGCTCAGGCTGGAGCTCCAGGGTGGCCACTGATCAAGGCAGACAGGATCCCCTGATAGATCAGGCAAGGGAAATTATGGAAAATGCAGCCAGAGTGCAAGGAAACCGGACCAATTATTTTTGTTCCCTACAAGCCAAGGGCAAATCAATCAAGTTTCACTTGTAGCTTTAATTTTTGATATTGTTTTGTTTGGTTTGGTTTTAGCAAAGGGAAAAATGGAGCAAAGCTTCAAACTCCAGGTCGGAGCTGCTGAGGGAAGTCCAGGGATCCATTTCAATCCAATGAGTGCCCAGCAGGCAGCTCAACAAAAACCATTTGATAAATCAGATGAGGAGAAGACTTTGCCTTATCAATCCTCCAGACCCAGGATTACAAACAGCAAGTGATGGGCCTTGGGAAGCTTCCAAACTTTTCTGGATATTTCTTTCCTGAAAAATGTTTTTTCCAATGCTGGGTCCCAGCCCCACTCTCTGTCCAACTCGTGTGGAAGGCTGGAGTACCTTAGGAACAGCTTTTCTCCCTCTTTAGCAGCAGCTGGGTAGAAAGATGAACTATAAATAAAAAGCAGCTGTGGTCTGGGAGTTATCCTGACTTCTAAAAACAACACTTTTAAGAACCTCTCTGGTAGAAATAAATACTATGGCTCTGCAGATGTCCCAGGGGAGGGATGTGCTTTCTCCCTCTCTTTTTTCTTCCAGGAAAAGAATGACAACTGATATATTTATCTGTAGGAGAGCCTGCCGATTTTATTTGAACACTACAAGAAATTATTCAAGCTTCAAGCAAAAATTTCATCCTTTTTTTTTTTTTTGGAAGAAAAATCAGCAAATTGAAAATCTTGCTTGTCTTTCACAGGAAGGATGTTGCAAAAAACAAGCACAAGAACAAAGGCTGATGAGGATGAAGACAAGAAGAAAAGCAACTCTTTTTTTAAGAGGAATCTTCAAATTTTGGAGATAAACTGTTATTTTACTTGTAAGTAACTTATACAAGGAGGGTATGCTTTGACATATCAAAATTAGGTAAAAAGCCAAAAAAATAGGATGTTTCAGAATAATTTTTTTAAAGGATGATGGAAGACAAGATTTGATGTTAAAATAAAACACTTAAACTGCCTTCAATTTGAACCATTTGTCTGTTAACATGACAGAAATTAGATTTTAAGTAAATTCTTGCTTTCTCAAGTTTTCTTTCACTTAGGAACTGAACCATCATGTGATGGGCAAAGAGGAAATGGGATTTCCCAGAAATGGGATTTCCCAGCTCCATCCTCTGAATCATCAAAATGAATAAGAATTGAAGGGGATTTTCTTACATGTGGGGTTAATTCTGTATGGAATGTTAGTTGAAGTCTGAGCAGAAGTAAAAGGAACATGGAGTGAAAAGCACTTTTTGTACACTTTCAATCCAGAATCCAATTCCAGAGCATTCTCCCTTGATTTCATTCTATAAAGCTGTCAGAAATCACACCTGAATTGTAGATTTTATTATTCTATTTATTTTATTATTTTGTTTATTATATGAAAACAGAAAATGGCCCAAAAGGTGCATTTTTTCCAAGGAATTGCCATTTTTTGCCCATTTCCAGCCATGCCAGCCAGGAGCAGAGGTGTGATCCCCTTCTCCCACTTCCCAGCCCAGTGGGAACCCTGGCAGAAAGTTCCTTCTCTGAGTTTTCAGTGCCTGCAAGAGAAACAGATGAACTTGTTCCACTTTTGGTGCATTCTGACCAAAAGCACATGAAGATGAAACTGGCTTCTGGGTGTTCTTGTAAATATTTTACTAGGAAGTGGCTTCACGAGGGATTCTCTCTTTTGTTGGAGCCAGATTCCTCAGAAATAGTGCTTTTAGTAAAAATTGCTTTGGGATCCCATCAACATGTCCTACTTTCCAGCTCCGTAGCAATGTGAGGTATTTCTTAGAATATGTGCTTTTTTTGGAGACATTTATGGTAATGCAGAAACCTCTAGACCGGTTAATAATTTTTCCATAATTAAAATTTAATTTTAAAAAGATGATTAGAAGCCTTATTATGTAAGTTGGACTTCTGGCTGACTTGCTAAACATCTTGTATTTGTACGAGTAGGCTGTGATTTGCAGATTGCTCCTTACCTGGCCTGAAACCCTCCAAAATAGTGAAGAAACTTTCTCTTGGATTTAAAACATTCTTGGTGTGACCTTAAATTGCTGCAGCTGGATTTGCTGCTTGTGGTTGATGCTGTCCTGGGTTATAAAATATGTGTGTATTCTATTTGCCAGCTGTTAGAATCAGCTGGGCCAGTTCTCTGCTGTTCTTTGGGCAGTTTTCTTTATCTCTCCCACAGCCAATCCTCCCTCCAGGAGATCTCTTCTGTTAAAGGATCATTAATTATTAATTATCTCTGTCCATGGCCAGTGAGTGTCCCTGCATGGCTGATCCAATTCCATCATCCCATGGGGAGATGCTCCGCCCAGGGGAGGAGCCAAGCATTCCTACCTGGATCCAATCTGAGCTTTGGGACACCCCAGCAGCCTTTGCCCACTGCACTCCCAGAGGAGCAGCTTTCTGCTGCCCTGCACTCCCAGAGGAGCAGCTTTCTGCTGCCCTGCACTCCCAGAGGAGCAGCTTTCTGCTGCCCTGCATTCCCAGAGGAGCAGCTTTCTGCTGCCCTGCACTCCCAGAGGAGCCCAGGCCCATCTGCAGCAGCCCTGGAGCTGCAGAGGAAAACTCCCCCCTTGTGCAGGATCCCTGCTGCAGCAGAGCCACAGCTGGCACTGCAGGAGGGCTGAGCCCCCATGGGATGGGGCTGTGACACCCCCTGACACACAGGGGTCAGCTCCTGCTCTCACTCTGGCAGTGCTGTTTTGTATTGCTGCATTTTTATTTTATTTTTATTTTATTCCCTATTAAAGAACTGTTATTCGTGTTCCCATATCTTTGCCTGAGAGCCCCGTATTTTCAAAATTATAACAATTCAGAGGGAGGGGGTTTACATTTTCCATTTCAGGGGAGGCTCCTGCCTTCCTTAGCAGACACCTGGCTTTTCAAACCAGGACAGATGGAAAAAGCTGCAGAGCTGCATGTCCCATCCCTTCATCCCCCTGAGGAAGCAGAGGCCGTCTCTGAGAGGAGAAGCAGCTTCTTGCCCAGGGAAATTGTGGATGCTCCATCCCTGGAAGTGTCCAAAGCCAGGCTGGACAGGGTCTTGGAACAACCTGGGATAGTGGAAGTGAATGAGATGAGTTTTTAAGTCCTCTCCAACCCAAACCATTCCAACTCCTCCTTGGCTGGCAGACAGAAACCTTTTATCCTGCGACCTTTCCTCAAGGTCTGCTCCAAGCCGTATTTCTGTATATCCATAACTATATCAATACTTTGAATAAATATATAAACTCTGCATCTACAAAAAATCTCCCCCCAGATGCTCTGCAAATACAGATGGACCTCACAGTTTAAAGCTCAGGAAAGCACTGAAGGTGACAGCAAAAGCAGGACCTAAAGAAGGGCAGGCTTAGGAGGGAACTGCTCCTGGATCCATCCCCAGGGATCCTCCTCAGCCTGACCTTCAGGGAGGCACTGCCTTCCTTCTCCTGCCTTTGGGGCCTCCACGAGGGCTGGGACCAACAGGAAGATCAGATTTATTTCAGTTCTGCAGCTGATTTCACAGCATTTCTGCTTCTGGAATCAGGATCAAACTGAATCCCAGCCGAGCCTTGGCGTCTTTGTTTCAAGCGGCATCGAAATATCTCAGCAACAAATGATGTGTTGCACCTGAGTTTGACTCAGGATGGAATTGTTTGCACAAAACAAAGCGGTAATTAGCACTATTAATTATCTTCAAGAGGCTGGCCCAGTTTCCCTGCACTTACCTGTGTTCATCTTAGTTGGGAAGAATCCCACCAGAGCAGCCAGTCTGGGCTTTTTAACTGAAGGGGAAGCTGGTTTTAGGAAAAACCTGGAACATTTTATTTCCCCTAAAAGGTAATCAGGAGGAAAACACCCCAAACAAAACAGATTTTTACTCTGTTTAGAGTTTGTGAACGCTTTTTGCCTGTAACTACATCATGTGCCTGGTTGCAAAGATGAGATTGGAGAAGTTAAGTCAGAGAAGCACAATTCCATTTGGTGTTCCAGCAAACCTGGATTTGAAGGGTGTGTTTGGGTCACTGTGTGCTGGAGCCCTCAAGGAGACTGATGGCATGAACCAGTCTGACTTTGTTCCTCTCCCTGAGAAATACTTTGGGGAAAGGACAGCAGAGCAGTGCTGGGAAAATCTGTGTCCTCCCAGGCTGCTGGAAAATAAAGAGACCTTCATTATATTCTCATTACTCCAGCTCTCAGCACAGAAAGACAAAAAATTGTAAAGGTCACTAGCTTTTACCATCTGTGCTAAAACGAGATGAAGGTAATAGAGAACTCCAAGATTTATTGCTTAGCAGCTGATTTGAGGCTCCAAGTTAGTGGTGAGACTCTTAATCCTATCTCAACACTTCCTTATTTTGTAAAGGGATGTTCCAGAACCCCCTGAATTTGATGGAAACATCAGAACTTCCTTCATCAGCCACTGGACCAGACTTCACAGGTTAATTGAAAACACCAGTCTGGAATACCGGCTCCTGAATGGGTTTGATTGAAGAAAAAGGATTTTAATTTGTGAAATACGTGGGGGTATGAGAGGAAAATTACATCTGGGGGATTGCACCAGGTGATTTCTGCTTAATAAGATGAAAGACTTCCCTCAGATTTCCCTTTTCATTTGGAAACCACTTGACAGGGTCTGTGCAGCTGCTTAATTGGATGCATTAAAGCATCTGACTGGTGCATTCATCAGTGTCCTTGCAGCCTCCAGGAGGCTTTCTGATGGCTTTGGAATTTTGCTTGGCACTTCCTCATCCTTAGAAAAGCTGCTCTCCAAAGCTGACAGCTCCCAGCCTGCCCATGGTGGGAAGGATGAAGGATATGGGCACATCCAACACTGCAGGCTGGAGATGATCCCAGGGCCGTAGATCCCAGGATCAGGAATTTGGATTTTTGCTGTGAGACATGTTCACTGTGGCTGTAGATCCCAGGATCAGGAATTTGGAGGTGAAAATTTGGATTTTTGCTGTGAGACACGTTCACTGTGGCTGAGATGGATTTCAGAGGTCGATAGCTCAGCCCCCAGAAAGAAATGAGGTGAAAGAACCTGATTGTGTTGGACACCCTGCAGCTGACTCAGCAAGGCCAAGTGTGCAACCTCTAAATTAAATACTTTGAAGCTGATTTAATTGTCACATGAGCTGTGAAGTTTTTAATCGGGTGCTTGTTTCTATCTGAGCAGGGGATGCTATTTCTGTGTAGGGATGATAGCAGCAATGCTTTCTCTGCTTTTCTGTGGAAGGCCAGGTGTAAGCATTGTGTCATTTTTATTCAGACAATTCCAGCATTTCAGAGCTTTCTCACTAATTTAGTTTTAATTGTCCAAACCTTGCCCTCATCAAGGAAAAGAAAAATGGGTCTGGCACTTCCACGTTACCATGAGTTGCTCAAAATGAGAGATAAATGAGGGATAAAGCCATTAAAATGATGTGGGCAGTGCAATTTTAACAGCCAAACTCGAGTGGAGCGTGCTGGTTGTGTGTGAATATCCCCATTACCAAAGTAAATAAGCCCAGCTGTTGGCAAATCTGAATTTCAGCTCTAAATGGCCTTGGCTTCTCAGTGACCTCTACAGAGAGGGAACAGCTGGATTGTTCACACAAATCCCTGCCACGTCGGGCCAGTTTTTATGTGACTGAATATTGAGGTTTTTCCTGCTCTGGCTGTGCTGCAGATGTGGGCACTGGGAGCTGATTTGCTGTTTGAGGCTCTGAACCATCACTCATTAAAGCCACTCCGCTGCCTTTAGCATCAGGCTAGCAGTAAATCTGTATTACATCCTTTTCTGCTGCTAACTTTAACAATTCCCAGTCAAAAGCTTTCTCATTTGAGGGTGTGTTTAAGTGGCTATCTTGTATCTTGAAATTAAGTCCTGGTAATGTATTAATTAGCCTTTTTTTTTTTTTTTTCATGGAGTTAAATGTACCTTTTAATTAACTGAACCCAGAAACACCGTTTACACATTTAAAATCCTAATCTTTTAAATCGTCGCAAGTTTTGTCCTAAACCTACAGAAATCAATAGATAAAGTCCTGTAGCTTTCCCAAGAGCTAAATGCCTGCAGTTACAGCTGGCAGGTGAGATCCCAGAGTGGGGACAGAAAGTTGCCTGGGATGCTTTGCTGTTTGTCCCCTCAGCACTGAGGGCTCTCCTGCCTGGCCAGTAATGAGCAGGGCTCCAGGAGCGCTGTGTACTTTGCTTTGATTTGATTTAATGCTCTCTGCAGCGCTAACAATCACTCGGGCATCGAGTCCAGCCTCCGCCTGCTGCTTTCCCGCCTTGTTAAATGCAAGTGCACTCTCAGCTGAAGTGGCTGCAGCAATTTGAGATCTGTGCCCGTTCCGTGCGCATCATCTCATTAACAGCATCCGAAATTCCCGGCCAGGAGACTCCTCAGGCTCCTTTCCCCGGGAAAGCAGCACAGCCCTGCCTCCCACGCTGCTCCTGAGATGCTATCAGGTGTCATAGTAACAGCTCAGTGGATATCATTGAATTCTTATTCATGAATTAGTCTGGCTTCAGCAGGAGGGATCGGTGCACGTGAGGAGAAGGAATCTTGTCCGGGACTGGAGGGATCCTTGGAGATCATCCCTCTGTATCCATGTAAATAAATGGCTGCAGGCTAAACCTGCTCAGTCATGCAGGCCTTCAGGGAACAGTTTCAGAGCTCTTGTTTCAGCAGAGGATAATTTGATTATTTTTTTCAGTCCTTAATGGCAGGATGGGAGCTTTAATAAATTAAAGGAGTGGAGACTTGGAGGAGGAAGGGGGGGAAAAAAGCCAGTCCAGACTCCCTGAGTTATGTAGGGAATTAATTTGCCCCTGTGCAAAAGTCAAAAGCAAAGTTCTGCTTGATACAGGGAAGGTTTTGGTGGCACATGAAGGTGGGAGGCCTCTCCCTTGGACGTTTCAGGATCTGCAGCCGATTTTCAGTCCAAAAGGGAAGGAATAAAATGGAATGAGCAGTCACAAAAGCCCTGCTGAAGGCACATTGCCAGGGGTTTCTCCCTTGAGATGGACTGGTTTGATTTTGGTGCCCAAAGAGGAGCTGGCTCTGGGTGAACATTGCCCAGGGAGGGCTGCTCCACATCCATCCAGTCTCTGCATTCCTGCTCCGTAGGAATTCTGCTCCCTGAGATCTTCACCCTTCTGTGTCTAACGGTGAGCAGGGGGTGGTTCTGTATTGACCACCATGACCTTAAAGGTGTTTTCCAACCATAAAAATTCCATGATTCCATCCCATCAGATGTGCCTGACCTGCCCAATGAACTCAAAGGGTGTGAGGCAGGGATGGATACTCCGTGGCCCTCAGGGCTGAACAAGTCTCAGTTCCCTAACTGGGAGAAAAATCCCCAAAAATCCAAATTTGTCAGCAGAAGTGGAAGCAGAAAATCCAGTGTTTTCCTTGGAGCAGGGCAGTGCTTGAGCTCTGCCCCTCTCATTTTTCAAAATTCTTCCTGCTGCCTGGTTTTCACAGTGCACCTCACCAAATGTTCCCCTGGTTTTGATGTGGAATTCACTCCTGTTTTGTAGCCTTGAAAGCAATATTTGATGAGAAGAGCCTGTTCCCAAAAGAAATTCATGATCCTGAACAAAACAAGCGAAGCAACTCTGTCAGCGAGTGTGGAGGAAAAAATAAAAAGAAATAAGCAACAAGCAAAGCTGGCAGAAAAATAAACGTCCTCTTCCAAAGGAAGGTGTGTACACAGAATGCAGATCCAGGGAAATTGTCTTTGCTCTGTGACATTAGTTTTTTTCCCCTTTTTTCTTAGGAGCAATATTTCCAGCCATTACTTGGGATCTCATCCTTACCCAGCCTTTAGGATCCCTCCCTCCAGCTCATCCTGGGTTTTTCAGCAAAGAAACCAAAATCAGGGAGGCCACTTTTATGCTTTATTTCTTGTGGTTTGAGTAATTTCCCTGATTTGAAATCCAGCTGAAGTTTCCAGGCATTCAGATGCTCTTGGAATGTTTTAAAACCATGAGAGATCAAATCCTCATCTGATTTAAACCAAAGAGTTGGAGTGAAGTTACTTCTCAGTTATTCGCTTCCAAATGTAAGGTTTCCCCTGATTTCCCTGTTCTAACCCAAAAAAAAACCAAATGCCAGTGTGAGCCCAGAGAAGAACTTGGTGTTTGCGGGGATTTTCTTCCCTGGATTGTCCCCAAGGTTTGAAATCAGTAATTCAGAGTAAGGAAGTGCTGACCCCCAGCCTGATCTCCCCCTTGTACCAACCCATCCCTGTGTACCAGGGAAGCCACATGAAAATGGAATTAGCAGCTGAGCTGAATGCTTGATTGGATTAGGTGGTGGCAAAGCATTAATCATGGCAATCGTGGATCTTTTCAACTAAAAAAAAAAAAAAGGAAAAATATTTGGTGTGTCTTTGAATATGAAAAAAAAAAAACCCACTATTCTGGCACTGGTTTACTCTAATTTCCTCTTTGAATCTGAAGGGCAAGAAATCTCTGTAGACAACCTAATTTCCTCCATTTTCCAGCTTAATACCTGTTCTGGATAAGTTTGGGGGAAGTAATTGGGGATTCAGTGCTTGCCTAAAGTGACAGCAATGTTTTAAGAGCTCCTTTCTCTAAAAACTCCAGCTTTAATTCTTTCTCTGCCGGGAACTTTGCTGTTCATTAAGGAGCAAGGTCAGACTGTAGGAAGAAAACAATGAGCTGCTTTCCTACCTCTGAGGCAGCTTTTGCTCAGGAGATGCTGCTCTCTGCAGTATCTGGTTGAGTGTTTGTCATCTCATTTCTCCTGGAAAATATTTTGTTACTAGAAAATGGGCTTTATTCAAAGTAATTTACATATCTTACTGCAATAGTTACTATATTGGCTCATCCTCAAGTTTAAGTCAATCTGCAAAATATCCTCTTGTAGAATAATTTGCATGTGTAATTTGCCAGACCAAATCCTGCAGAGATTTGAGTCACGCTGAATTCAGGAGGACTATTCAGGTTTACATATGCTTTTGAAAAAACAAATCCTGAGTGCAGAGTTGTTTACAAGGTCAAAGCCTGTTTTTTTCCCCAGTATCACGTAAACTTCAAAGCAAATAAAATCTCCTCCTGCAAGGACACGTTTGCAGAGTAAAGTGATAATGGGTGATGTCAAATATGTGTTCATTAATTCAGAGCCATTTTAGCATCAGTGCTGTGGATATGAGAGCCATGGAATGGTTTGGATTGGAAGGGATCCTCAAGTCCATCTCATTCCAGGGACACCTTTCACTGTCCCAGGATGCTCCAAGCCCTGTCCAACCTGGCCTTGGACACTCCCAGGCATGGGAGTTTCTGTGAGGCAAAGCAAGCTGAGGAGAGTTAATTGATTAAGCCAAAGACTCGAAGAATAGAACTTTAAGGTACTTTTGTTCCTTTTCCCAGAGCTGCATCTTATCTCTCCCGTCTGTATTTTCTCTGATAATTTTTTACAGCTCTCCTGTGTTATTGCCTTAACGACTTTAGGACCTCAATTACACGCAGAGTCGATGCTTGATGCTTTCTAAGTGGTGAAAAATTATCCTTGCTCTGAGCAACTCTAACTTTGAGCCAGATAATTAAAATAATCCGAGGGCACAGGGAAATGATGGAAGCAGTTCCTCCCCCAGGTGTGTGCCTGGGGTGGCAGGGTGGGAGCACAGGGGCTTTGGCTGAGCTCTGTGGGGTCACAGGGCATGAGGGGGCTGTTCTGGAGGTGACAGAAAGCTGTGTCTGCCACTGCTGAGGAGCACAGGGACCTTCTCTTCTTCATATCAGTTAATTTCAAACCTGAGGATGTTAAAAGAAAAGTCACCATTTAAGGAGAAATACACCATTTAAGGAAAAACTCCATTTAAGGAATGGAGTCACCATTTGAGGAGGCGAAGGGGAGATGTGCACATCTTAGGGGTGATGATCATTAGTCTCCAATTTATTGATCAGGTTGCATACTTTTATAATAGTGTTAATAAGCTCATACATATTCTGTAACCTAAGCATTCTATTCGTTAAGCTATACATCAACTCTTCTTCATTTTTTCAGTCTTGCATTCCACTTTCTCACGTCTCTCTGACTCCTTGTTATCACATTTAGAGATGTCCAAAGACACAGTATTTTCGCAGGTGCAAGAACTCAGATCAGAAAACTAAACACAGTACTTTTCCAGCTTCTAATAATTAGCATTCCCACATGAGGAGTTTCAGGCAGAGGCCAGTTTTTAAAAATGGGTATCTGCTGTAGCCATGGCCTTTCATGCCTGGTGGGAATGGAAAGCCAGCGTTGCACACCTGCCCCAGATCTGCTGTGCAGGGCTGAGGTGAAAATGGGACACGGCTTTGCTTGGCCCTGGGACTTAGGCCTGATTATTTCTGTCCTCAGGGCTCAAAATGAAACCTTTACACTCTTGAAGAATTCACATTCTCACCCTCCCACCCTCCCACAACTTCTAGTCCGAGGAGGTGGCAATATATTGGACTTTAAACCAGTGCCACCTTTATGCACAGAAAAGCTTTTTGCTCAATTTCAGAAGTTTCTAAGCCATTATTTATGGCATTCTCTTCCCTTAAAGCTTGAGCAGGCTCAGATTTAAAACAGGCAGAGTGACAATGAATGTTTGTAAGGAGGCCACAAATAATGTTTGTGCACAGAGCCGGCACTCGCAGGCTGGGTCATCCATCACTGCGTCACACCCAGCTTGCCGTGCCTCCTGCAAGTGACAACAGCCTTATCTCCAGCCCATCCAGATTAAAAGCTTTCGAGATGTTCTATCATCTATTTCCAGTGCTTTTAATGTCACAGTATTTCTCTGGTTTAGATTAGATTGCTTTTAGCCTAAAGCTGTTTTGTTCACGTTCAGCTGGTGATGGAGTGAGGGATGGGTTTGCATGTGCAGGGTAAAGGCTGGGCTGAGCCACAGCCCTGTGCTGACTAAGGGGGATTTCTCAGGCTGCTTCTGACTCCTTTTTCTATGGGAAGGAAGGAAGGAAAAGGGCACAGGACAGAGCAATTCCTTGTGGGAGCCACGCAGAACAAGATTATCACGAGCCCTAGGTAATGTATTAGTTACAAATGCAGAGCTCTGAACTCTGTTACAGAAGAGGTTGCAAAGTAAACGAAAATGTCAGGTAAATTGAGACAGAAATGAGCATTTCTTAAGGCCTCCTAATCTCATTAAACTGAAACCTTGTTCCCTCCATTAATTTCTTCCAAAGGCAGCCCTGACAGCCCAGCGTTCACTGCCCGCCTGTGGTGGCCCTTGGCGCATTAATCAAATTGTTTTTCATGTTAGGCTTATCTGTGTCCTTGTTTTGGGCTTTATTTTTCAAGGCAAACCTGCTTGAACACCGACCAGTGGAGAGGTGTGACAGTGTTTTCCAGGTTGTGCATGTCAATCCCTCCCAAGGCTTTTGGGAACAGTTAATGTGGCAGTGATGGGATTCACGGGACAGAGCTGCAACAGCAGCCAGAGACAGCCATTAACAGAGCAAAGTTAAATATTTTTAGTGGTGTTTGGTATTCCCACTGCCTAAATCTGGGTTAATTTTGCTTAAGCTTTTGGAGAAGGCTGAGCTGTGTGTGGGCTTCTGCTTTTTCCCACAAGACCACTGAGTTCCTGATTGATGTCAACAGAAACTTTGGAAAACTTGATTGAATTAAAAATATATTTATCTCTGAAACTTAATGTGCTTGGGCACTGATCCAAAGTCCATTAAAGCAAATGGGAAGAGTCCCTCTGGTTTCATTCCTTTTCAGCTGATGCCTTTAGGACAGTGCAGGTGATAAACAGCAGGATGGATTTGGGGCAGGATTCTCCCAAGAGCTGCTGAGATGCTTTTAAAATCCCCTTTTCAACTCCCTGATGTGATTGACGTTTATACTCTGGGTTAAGGCATTACAGAGATCCTATTTCTTTGTATCCTGCTTGTCCAGCAATAAATAAGATCCCCATGAAAGAAAATAAATATGTTGTGGCAGGTCTTTGCATGGAAGAAAAGGGGGTGTGGGTGTTGGTGATCCTTTTGAAGTGGAATTCTAAGTCAATATCTGAATGACTTTCTACAGGAAAGTTTGACTTGGCTTCCCAAGGATCAGCAAAAAAAACCCCATTTCTTATTCTTTAAATTTTTGCCAGCATTTTAGTCATCTTGACTTAAAAATTCTGAAGGGAAGCACTACAAAATTGTAAGTTCAGGGTTGTATTTGCCATGAGAGCCACCCTCTACTTGCTACAGAGTGTTTCTCAATGGTATTTCTCAAGAATTGAAATAATGTATGGGCTTGGTTTTGTGTGTAAGACTGATACAACATTTGTGGATAAAACATTTGTGGATCAAACATTTGCTGCTCAGATCAGGGAAATGAGACAATCACTGAACTTGTTTCACAGGAGGAAAGGAACTCTCTTATTGTGTCCATGAGTGGAGCATTTAAAGGCATGTGTTCCTTATCCAAATAATACTGATAAGAAAGCCCTAAATAGGAACTTTAACTCTCCTTGACATGGATTTTTGTGGGATTAGATCTGGCACCCATTCAGATACAGGAGTTTTCATTGGAAGGCTGATTTACACCCAGTCCAGCCAACTCTCCCAGAAGATGCAGGCAACTTCCTTCTGTGAGTAAAGACAGGGAGCAATAAAACTTCAGAAAATTCAGTAGTTTTATCTAATTTTCTCAGGCAAGAGCAGTACTTTGAAGATAAATCACTTCCCTGGTTCCAATAATTTAATTGGTTTCAATCATCTGGCAGGGAAAAAGTGCAATAAACAGTGTGATAATGCCAAGTGTGTGACAGCAGAGCTCTGCTTCTGCTGGGATGTCCCTGCTGGGACCCTGCCCCTGTCCCTGTGCTGCCAGTGCTGGGACTGGCTCTCCATGGGGCTCCTCAGTGCCTTGGTGCTGCTCCAGTGCCTGAGATGGGGCAGTGAGACAAAGGAGAAGCTCTGAAAAGCAGCTTTGAGATGATGGCGAGTGTCTCCTGTCCTGCTGCTGGCTGTTCTCTGGCAGGGATTTCCTGCTGCTGCCATAAACTGCAGCACATTATTATTTAAAAGTGTGTTTTTCACATGGAACAACTACAGATCTATGTAGTAAATAACTCTAAAAAGGGAGGTGGTTCTTCTCACCAGTGATGGGATGAGAGGAAACCACCTTGAGCAGCAGGGCAGGGGCAGGATGGACAGCAGGAGGAATTTCTTCATGGGAAGGGTGATTGTCACAGACATCTTTTATGAAAAATCCTTTCCTTAGGATTTTTCCTCCTGAGAAGCTGAGAGGCCTCAGGAACAAAATGTAAACAATGGTTATCTGCTGCTGTGGAATGCAACAGGTGCATCTGGGATTGGTCTCATGTGGTTGTTTCTAATTAATGGCCAATCACAGCCCAGCTGGCTCAGACTCTCTGTCCCAGACACAAGCTTTTGTTATGATTCTTTCTTTTTCTATTAGCCAGCCTTCTGATGAAATCCTTTCTTCTATTCTTTTAGTATAGTTTTAATGTAATATCTATCATAAAATAATAAATCAGCCTTCTGAAACATGGAGTCAGATCCTCGTCTCTTCCCTCATCCTGGGAGCCCTGTGAACACCGTCACATGTGGTCAAGCATTGGAGCTCAATTCCAGCTTGCACAGGGAATGTGGAGCTCCCCTGAGCATCCCAAACCAGCCTGGGACAACCAAGGATCTTTTCTGTGGCCAGGCTTGAGCAGGCAGGGCAGGATCTGAGCCCAGGGCTGCTGTGTGTACAAACTGTACCCATGAGCTCCTCACTCAGATTCCTGGGGGGATTTGTTCCTACCACAAGAGACTTCTGGTGTCAGATTCTGGTCCCATGTCAGAAATTTGCTGTAGCTCCATTTTCTTCTCAGCCTTCTCTAAAAAGTGTTCTCTGCTGACTTGTTTCAGCCAAGTAAGGCAGGCAGTGAAAGATTAAAAAATTACTTCAAAAGGCAATCCCACAGTTTTTGATAATACTTTTTCAATGTGTGCAACCCGTATGGCACAGATGGATTCATGTTTTAAAAGCAGGACTATTTCCATCCCAAAAGGGGATCTTAGAAAGGCAATAAATCTGCTTTAATTGGTTTTATCATTCTAATACAATCTCAACAGGTACAGTCACAGATTTGCACTTGGAATAAGAAGTATTCAGCACATTGAATGCTGCTTTGAGCTGTTTCCTTCCACAGACCTTTTTAAACTCTCAGAAAAAATTAACTTACCAAGGGACCACTTGGCTTTCCCCAAGTTATTGATTGTGCAGAGGTTTGTGATGCAGGCCTGGCAGATGATTTGTAGCTGATAGGATTTGTTTCCGCCACCATCAGAGATATGTGAGCAGGCAGGTTGCAGGAAGCAGCAGGGCTGTGAGTGCTGCCAGGTGTCCCCGGCACTGAGGGCTCTCCTCGGGCTGCCTGCTGGTACAAGATGGTCTGAGCAGAGCTCTGCCTGCAGGGGCCAAAAACACTGAATGGATCCATGCTGAAAAGGTACTAAAAAGGAGTCTCAGAAGAATGGAGTAAGATGAGCAGGCAGCTGAAGAGAGGGGAAAATAAGCTGTGATAAAGTGAACTGATGGAGTGGCACAAAGCAGCTTAGCTGTAATGCTGGTGACATCAGTGGGAGTGCTCTGGAACTGCAGCTGGCTCAGGCTTCCCAAATAAAAAACTAATCAAAAAAACCAATCAAAGAGCTGAAGACTTCAAAACATGGGTGTTCTCAATAAAAACAGCCAAAGTGATTTAAAACCCCACCTGTGTCCCACTGCTCCTGCCCCTGTGCTCAGGTGAGACCCCACCTGCAGAGCTGCCTCCAGCTCTGGCTCCCAGCACAGGGAAGAGGCACCAGGATGATCACAGGGATGAGCAGCTCTGCTCTCAGGCTGGGAGAATTGGGATTGTTCAGCCTGGAGAGGTGAGCTTATCACAGCCTTTCAGTACCTGAAAGGAGCTGAGAGAAGAGATGGAAAAGGACAATTTACAAGGGCCTGCAGTGATAGGAGCAGGGGGAATGGGTTCCCACTGACAGAGAGCAGGTTTAGATTGGATATTTGGGAAAAATTCCTCCCTGTGAGGGTGGGCAGGCCGTGGCACAGATTCCCAGAGCAGCTGTGGCTGCCCCTGCATCCCTGGCAGTGCCCAAAGCCAAGTTGGACATTGGGGCTTGGAGCAGCCTGGGGCAGTGGAAGATGTCCCTGCCCATGGCAGGGGTGGAGATGCATTATCCTAAATGTCCCAACCCAAACCATTCTGGGATTCTGTGAACATTTCAGCTCCTGACATCAATTTATTAGAGAACCAGAAGATCTCACTGGCACACCATCTTTAAATTGCTTTTTTCCCATGTGTTGCTTTTGAAATGACTTTCATTGGGTATTACCCTTTGAAGGAACTCATGAGGTTAACAGACAGATTTACCATGCTTATGCTGAGCTGCCTTTTAATTTTTTTGAGTGGTCCCTGAGCCTGTTTGTGATGGTGAGTGCATCATAGGGGAGGGAGGAATTCGGTCATAAATCACTGCACAAGTCTGAGCTGCAGGAGGATGGATTAGGGCTTAATTCTGAAGGGGTGGCTTCGTTTTATTTCTCACTCTACTCCTGCAGGGTCGATAGCATCCTCAGCAAGCCATCAGGTTGTGTTTATGGGAGGGCTGTGAGTGGGGGAAGCATTTGAACATCACCAGGTCTGTCATTCTGGCTGGCTGCTCATCTTGAGGGTCACACATGGAGGAATTTCACGTGGGGATTGCTGGGATGCAGGCAGAGAGAAAAATCAAGTGGGAGGAAGGGGAAAGGGGAAAAAAAGAGAGGTTTTCTCTCATGTTCTTTTCACACTCTTGTCTTTCACTCTGTTCTCTATCCCCCTGCTGAGGTTTGCCACGGAATGACAAGGCAGCCTCCGTGGTGTGAACCTGCCAGGAATGTTGCCAGTTCTCACAGACATCTAATTTCCTTCCCCATCACCTTCCCAAAGCTTGCTCTAAGGGGCTGTTAGGGAGGGGAGAGCGTTATTGATCCCTCTCAACTTTGTGTTTCATTAAAACAGAGCTCTGGGCACGGAGCCAGCCCTCAGTTCTGCACGGCAGCTGTGCCAGGAGCTCCAGGGCCCTCGGGATGTGGTGTGGGGTGGATAATGTGGGGATGGAGAGTGGCTTGGGGACTCTGGGTGGGGTTTGGGATGGATAATGTGGGGATGGAGAGTGGCTTGGGCACTCAGCATGTGATTTGGGGATGAACAATATGGGGACGGACAGTTGGGCACTCTGGATGTGTTTTGGGGATAGATAATGTGGGGATGGAGAGTGTTTTGTGCACTCTAGATGTGGTTTGGGATGGATAACGTGGGATGGATAGTGTTTTGGGGATGGATAGTGTGGGGACGGATGATGTTTTGGTCACTCTGGATGTGTTTTGGGATGGATCATATGGGGATGGATAGTTGGGCACTCTGGATGTGGTTTGGGGATGGATAATGTGAGGATGGAGACTGTTTTGGGCACTCTGGATGTGTTTTGGGATGGATCATATGGGGATGGATAGTTGGGCACTCTGGATGTGGATTTGGATGGATCATATGGGGATGGATAGTTGGGCCCTCTGGGTGTGTTTGGGGATGGATAATGTGGGCATGGGTGCTGTTTTGGGCACTCTGGATGTGTTTTGGGGATGGATAACAACCCCACCACAGTTACTTCATGTTCCTCCCATGCAGGTGGTGATACCATGAGTGTTTTTTGGGGGCTGAGGAATTTTCTCTGCTCCAGCCACTTTTGTCTGACACATCATTTAAAAAAAAAACAAACCCAAAAAGTTTACATTTACTCTTGCCAATGTCCTCCACCTTCAAGAAGGATTCATCGGGAAAGGATGGTATTTCCATGGCAACAAGGGATTTTTTTCAGAGAACTGGTGAATTTCCAAGGCACAAAAGCTTGTTCAGAGCCCAGAAGTACCTGGATGGAAAACAAAACAGATGGTAAATCCTCTACAGTTTTTTTTTTTCTTTTTTTTTCAGAATATTTTTTTTTGCCAGTTATTCTCCACTTTCCCCCATGTCCTAAATGTTTGCTTTGCAATGAATTTCTGATCTGTGATGGATCCAAGGCACTGCCCAGTGGAATTGGAAGTCAGCAGCACCAACAGCTGATCTGGGAGGGACAGGGACTCCAAACTGCTCAGAAAACATCTGGGATTTTCTTTAGATTCCCAACCCTCAGAAACATTTCTTAATATTGTCATGCAGAGTGATGTTTTATAAAGCTTGGGGAATTGGGACATTGGGAATTCACCAAGCAAAAAGTTTCTGTCTTGGAAAAGTCTCTAAGGATGGACTTGAAATGTTTATTCCTGAGATGCTCTATTTTTCCCAGAGAACAAGAACTGGTATTTTAATCGAAATGCAGTTCACCACATTTATCAAATATCAGTTATTTTCTTCTTTATCATCAATTACCGAGCAAACCTTTTTGCCTCTATTTGATCCCTTTTTCTCACAATCATGGGAATGATCAGACTTTGCAGCAATCCCAAAAAGAGGAGGGGCTCAGCTTAGGCCAAACAGCTCAGCTGTGGGAGTGGTAGGACAAAGGAATTACAGTCCAGCTGAGCCTGGCTTAATGAAGTTCAGGAGGAAGAAAGAAAAACTCTTAAGTAATATGTATTTTTCAATTTTACTTCTTTTCATTATATTTTGTTGTTTGTCAGTGTAAAAATGCAAGGCTTGACAAAGAAATTGCAAGGATGTCTATGGTTGTTTCTCATAATTTAATCTAAAATAAAAATTGGAAGAACTTCCAACTCCAGGACACCCAGGACTGCTGCCTCCATTTTTCTGTTACACCTTAGAAATGTAAATTTTGCTTTTAAGTTCATTTCTGTTTTAGTTTTCTGGTTCTTTATCTGCTTTTCAACTTGTTTTAAAGCTGAACAATGGTTTATTACATTCAGCAAGGGTGCTGGGAGGGAATTGGAGGTAATTTAACTTTATGATGGAGTTTGCCAGTATCAAATTTTCATTGGTAACCAGCACATTTTCAGTTGTGAACCCCTTTCCTTGAGCATCTCCACTGTCATTTAGATGTCCATTACTTTATGCCATTTTATGTTTTCCATTTGCCAAAGGGGTGCTAAAAGGAAACAGAAAATTCCCCACACCCTTCCACACTACCATTATTGACAAAATAACTTTAATGAAAAAAAAAAGTGATGTTTTCTGATGTGAAAAATGAGCTAGTTCTTGAATTAAGGGCTTGGGAAAATGGCAGATCATTTGTAGGATATGAGGAAAGGAAAGGAAAGGAAAGGAAAGGAAAGGAAAGGAAAGGAAAGGAAAGGAAAGGAAAGGAAAGGAAAGGAAAGGAAAGGAAAGGAAAGGAAAGGAAAGGAAAGGAAAGGAAAGGAAAGGGAGAATTCCTGCTTTTACTGATTATATAATTGCTGTTTTTATTAGGGTCTTCAGAGATAAATTATGGAAAGCCTGGGGTAAGGAAAAGCATTTAGAGAACTCTGTGGTAGTTGGGCTGCAATATCCATGATGTGTTTAGATTTCTCTTGTTCAAATAAATAAGTGTACGTAAGGTCAGCTTAATTGATAAGAAAAATGGAATTGTTAATGTTCTGTGACATTACCTATCACTGTGATATTTTCTAATGCCAAGGCCATTTAGCAACTGATGAAAACCCAAAGTTCACAGTAATGATTAGCATTAAATAAATTCCCCTTTCCTTTGAATATGTAGGCCCCATGGTTTTTTGGGAGGGCTGAAAAAATCACTGGCTTCAAGAAATATAAAGCTTATAAGGTCTAATTTCTGAAATTAAAATCTCATTATTAATAGTTAACTACAGTTTTTATTCATTAAGTGGTAAAAAAGATGAGGAACTTAAATGTCAGAATAAGAATTCTGTGTCTGTAGCAGCTTGGTTTTGGCCATGCAATAATTGCCTGCTCCTCTTATTGCAGCTCTCAGGGAGATGCATTAGAAATCCATATTGATTAATTCATGCACGCTGTGACTTGGTATCTAATTCTTTCCTTTGTCAGCTTGCTGGAACTGGAAGAAAATATCTGATCTTATTCCTCTGCTGGAATGATTTTTATATGAATTTTTAACAGCAAGACCTTCACTTGTATTTACTTGCAGGACCAATGTTTTAGTCGCTAAGTCTGGCATGCCAGCAGAGATGATTAATTTCTATTGCTTTTTGGGACAAAAAAAGGACTCCAATGAAGCGCTTCTAAATTAGAAGCATTCTTTTCCCTTTTCATTTTTTGTTCTTAATAAAGCAGATGCTTTGTATTTGTTTGGTTTTTTGTTGATTTTTTTTTTTTTGTAGTCACAAGGTGAATCCTTTCCTCCTTTATTTGCAGGATTGTCAGCAACTTCCTGATGGATCTTTCTGCCTGTGCCTGGTAATGACCCAACAACCAGACTACAACATTTGCACTGTGAAGGCATTTTTGTTTAAACTTTGACCATGTGCTAATTTCTCCCCTAAAATTCTGGTGGAGCCATGAGCAAGGGTGTAATTTAAGCACTCCTTATCTGGTTGTGAGACGGGGAGTACATTTTTTATGGGATTTTACATGGAACGAGGGCTCACCTGTGGGGTACCAGTGTTTACAATGATTACATTCAATGATGGCATCCTGTCAGGAGTGTTCTGTGAAAAACACAGCAGGAATTCCATCTGGGAAAAAGCTCTGGCATTGCCAGCAGGATTCAGGCAGAACTGAGATACCTTAAAGCCAAATTCACAATGTAAAATCACAGAATCCCACCTCTGCTGGGAGGTCAACAATGTTGGAGATCCCTTCCACTGAGATGATCCAGGGATAAAGTTTCCCCCTTTTTTGGGGGGATATGGAGCAGACTGTGTGAGGGGTGGATATGTTGACAGTTGTAGTTCTTAAAATTAAATCAAGAAAGGAATTCTTGCATAGAATAAAGAATTTGCAGTCAGTGCTTCAGATGAGTTTCCTGAGATGTTCTCTCCCATCCACTGCCCTTAAATGGTTTATCCAGAGCTCCAGGTTCCACTCAAGGAGCTCTGTGCCTACATGAAATGAGCATTTCTGTTACTAAATTCATGGAGGAGAAAAAGCTTTTCAAATTGTACATCTTGCAAACTTGTACAGAACTGACAAAAGACATTTCTTCACGCATTTGGAATTCTGATGGCCTGCAGCAAGACATTCAAGAATTTCATAGAAACCCAGAGTGGTTTGGAAGGGACATTAAAAACTGTCTCATTCCACCCCTGCCATGGCAGGGACACCTTCCACTGTCCCAGGTGCTCCAATTCCCAGTGTCCAGCCTGGCCTTGGGCACATCCAGGGATCCAGGGGCAGCCACAGCTGCTCTGGGCACCTGTGCCAGGGCCTGCCCACCCTCACAGAGAATAATTTTTCCCAATATCCCCTCTCACCCTCCTCTCTTTATCACTTGCAAAGAATATTTTATTACAGAAAGTTTCCCAGCAACTTAAACCAGGAATGAGGCGAGTCCTTTTTTTAAACACCATTTAGATTTTGGAGGATGCACAAATCAATTTTGCTCCCCCCCCCCCTTTTCTGTCCCTCCTGCATCCCAATGCCCCCAGTAGGGTTTGCCTGTTGATCTCAGTTATTCAGCAAATCACAAATGACAGCAATGTGACCTCTAGGGGCTGATATCACTGCCAGCCCAGAAAAGCAGGATCTGAGATTGTGATTTTTTATGTTTCAATAAGCCACTGCAGTGGCTTAGCTACAAAAAGGAATTTAATGCAAGCAGACCAAACCATCCACGTTTCATACACAGCCTACTAAAACTGCAAACTTTTGCAAGACAGGATTATTTTAATGACTATATTAAAAAGCTCTTCTCTAGGGAAGCATCTCTCTCTCTCCTACAGATGTGCTAAATAAGCAATATTTCCTCATATTTGTAAGCAATTCCAGTGAAAGTTCTTTAAAAGATGGTCTGTTGGCATTCTGGCTGTAGAACTGGGCTGTGATCTGCATTCTTTTTTGTGTCTTCCCCTCTTTTATAGATGTGGAGTCGTTGAACTATTTCTACCAGGGCTATGGGAAATGATTTGGTATTGCTGCTCAAACTAATCATTATTCACATATAAACTGCCCATTTACTGTTTCTCATATCCAATTTTTGAAGAAAATATTGATGATGACACCCGAAATAACTTGGCAAGGCTTTGAAGAAGCTCTGCAAATCTGTTACAGAGATGAATTGCAAAAGTGAGGCGCACTCACTAACCATGCCAAGTGAATGCCAATAGATAAAGTTCAGTTGAGGATTTCTCAGTTTGAATCTTTCTAGGCAGTTTGTGCATGTTATTGTAAGCAAATTCCTGATTCCTGGTTTTTCTCATTGTGGAATGAAAAGAAACTGTGGTGCTGGAGTTGTGAAAATGGAAGGAAAAGGTTACTAAGCACTTCAAACAACAGAATTCTCTGCTGACTTTAGGTAAAAGCTGCCCTAAACCAGCCAGGAGCTTCTTTGAGACCTGTATTAAGAGCAAATAATGGAAAGACAGCAAAAGTCTTGCAGTGGCTGTGAAAAGCAGCACTGAGGAATTTGGGATATCAGGAAAGAGCAGCAGGGCTGTGAGCCTGAGCAGCAGAAGGAAGGATGCAGGGTGAGTTCAGGCTCACATCTGTAAAACCCTGGGCATTTCAAATGTGTCATCACGGATCAGGTGAGGAGAAGCAAGCAAATTCAGCCCAGCCTTCCACAAAAAACCCAGCTGCTCATTCCCTGCCCACCCAGGAAAAATCCTTCTGTTTGGGATCCGTGCTGCCATGGGGATTTCAAGTGATGGGAACATTTCCTGACGGGCACACCTGGAAAAAGGCAGTGCTGGGAAAAAGGCCCTGATCCTGCTGGAAAAGCCATCTCAGCTCTGCAGGTCCCTGCAATTACCTGGCTTCCTGCTTGTCTCAGGTGTAGCCGGGGGGTGTATTCTATCATCATCTGTCAGAGCTGGGGGCAGTTCTCTGCTGTTCATGGGGCAGTTTTCTTTATCTCTCCCACAGCCAATCCTCCCTCCAGGAGATCTCTGCTGTCCATGGGCCATTAATTATTAATTATCTTCTGTTAAAGGGTCATTAATTATTAATTATCTCTGTCCATGGCCAGTGAGTGTCCCCTGCATGGCTGATCCAATTCCATCATCCCATGGGGAGATGCTCCGCCCAGGGGAGGAGCCAAGCATTCCTACCTGGATCCAATCTGAGCTTTGGGACACCCCAGCAGCCTTTGCCCCCTGCATCCCCAGAGGAGCAGCTTTCTGCTGCCCCTGCATTCCCAGAGGAGCAGCTTTCTGCTGCCCTGCACTCCCAGAGGAGCCCAGGCCCATCTGCAGCAGCCCTGGAGCTGCAGAGGGAAAACTCCCCCCTTGTGCAGGATCCCTGCTCCAGCAGAGCCACAGCTGGCACTGCAGGAGGGCTGAGCCCCCATGGGATGGGGCTGTGCCACCCCCCTGACACACAGGGGCAGCTCTGCTCTGACGCTGGCAGTTGTTTATTTTCTTTTTTTGTACTCCTGCATTTTTATTTTAATTTTCCTAGTAAAGAACTGTTTATTCCTGTTCCCATATCTTTGCCTGAGAGCCCCTTAATTTCTAAATTATAATAATCCAGAGGAAGGGAGTTTACATTTTCCATTTCCATTTTCTATTTCCATTTCCTGCCTTCCTTAGCAGACACCTGGCTTTTCGAACCAGGACACAGCTCTTCACACCTGTCGTCCACTGAAAACCTTTAGGAAAAGGCTTTTCATAGCCAGGCTCCTCGGAGGTTTGGGCATCAAACACCATTTCCCTCACGATGGGGAAGCTTTTGAGTCAAAGGGAAGTATGATCCTGGGCAGAGGTGGAAATTTCAGTGTGGAATGTTTGCAAGGCTCTGCCTGTAACCTGCCTCACCCTGTGATCAGCCAGGAACTCCCCTGCTGCTTCACTTCAATGCCTGCACACAAACAAGAGTTGTGTTTCTCTCTTTTCTACAGTTTGGGGGAAAAAAAACCAAAACCATTTCTATTTTTAAAATGTGAAAATGCCTCAATGCATTAACAGTCTTCTTTACAAAAAGCAAAACTGTCTAAAATTCAGAGAAACAGGATTAGACAAAGGTAAACAGTTTGTGATGTCCTTGGCTATGAAACAGCAGATAAATGGTTGCATTTTTTATCAATTTCTTAAGCCATTTTACCACATCTATAACTTAATTTGCCTTGTACAGACAAGCAAAAGATTCCATTTTCCTTCTCCTGATATTTTCTTTTATTTTCGTAGGGCTTTGCCATTCAAGCTGCTTTAATCTTTGTAGATAAATCTTCAGGTTTTCAAATTTTTCTTTTCTCTCTAAAGACTTCAGCTGTCTTAAGTCTTTACATTTCATCGTGTTTAAATATTTTAGACAATCTGAAGCCCTATTTATAAATGGATATCATAAAGATTAGGCTTTAATAAGTGCTAATCTTTCCCTCCAACCAGGGAGATAAAGCCTGTCTTAAACCTGAACGGCTTAAAATGAGTTCATTTTTTTTACTCTTATAAAGTGAGCAAATAAAACACTTCCCAGCAGCTGTATTCACTGGAAATAATCCTCCCATTTATTACAGCAAAGTGCTTTTCCTTGCAGGTATCAGCCTGCTTTACCTTCAGATGTGCAAGCTGCAGGTCACAGAGCCTGAAACGTGGTCATGAAACCTGAAAATCTCCTGGCCTCACAGAAAAACCCCCAACTTGGCTCCAATTTTGGATGCTTTGGTTGAGTTTTGGGTCAAGCAAGGGCCAATAAAGGCGCTGTGTGTTTTCAGTTCAAGGCACAAATTAATGGCCTGGTCTGCACTGCACACCTCGAGGTGAACACTTCCCTTTTCATCAGGGAAATTCTGATGCTTGGAGGTGTTGAGTTCACTTCTGCCTGTGCTTGGCTGAGCCCAAGGTTTGTCATCAAAACCAAGAGCTCTGGCTGAGCAAGGAAATATTATTTTTTTTTAAATGAAGAATGCTAAGAAATGACTGAACGTGGTCGTTTCGTGTGTTGTTCTGGGAAGTGTGATGGAAAATTCTGGAATAAATCAAACCCTGCTTGGGTTTGGCTCCCCAATGGACTTAATTAGCCCTCTCCTATCACCCAAAAGGGAGGAAGTCCAGGATTTCCCTGAATTTAAATAGCTTTAATACTGCAGATCATCTTAAATGGGATCTGATGTGGCTAAAGGTACAAGATCTTCACCTGATTGGTAGCTGCCATTCCAAGTGTGCCTCTGCAGCCAAAAACAGGGGAGGAAGAGGGAAAACAAGGTTCTTGCTGCATGGCCAAAATGGAACAAATAATTCACAACTAATAAGTAACACAATCTCCTCCTGAGGACTAAAAATACCCTGCTTTTATTGAAAGTGTATTTATTGAAAGCCATCAGGTAAGTAAAATGCTGTTGCTTCTATTTCTTGCCTGAGTTCCAGAGCAAATTGAAAGTTCATTTCCTGCAGATCCAGGTTTACAAGGTTCAAAAACTGGCCTTTGGTAAATGGTCACAAAAGGGGGATTTGAACTGCATGAATGTTTGTGGAAAGTGATCAAAGGCAGCTTGGAAAAAATTAAATTCTATTTCCTGATCATTCTTCATTTCCAGTATTGATGTAACTCACAGCCCTGCAATCTCAGAAGTTTTGATCTGGAACCTCACCCAAAGCCTGAAACAAATGTGAGGGATTGCAAATCCAAGTAGGAATGTGGGTTGGTACAACCCCTCAAAGCCACTCTTGGTCAGTCCCTCGGTCCCCTCTGTGCTCAGGAGTCCTTTCTAACAGTGGCTGTAAATACAGAGCTTCAAACCAGTTAAAAATCTTTTAATATGGGTGAAAAGCCCCACAAAGTTAATAAATCTGGTTCATTTTTGCCAGGAGCAGTATGAGAACAAAGGAAGAGAATGGCAACAGAAGGTTTATAACTTATAGTACAACTCCACCAGATGGATCTGAGTTGAATTTCAGTTTTTATTTTCTTTATAAACTTTATGTTTACTTCCAATAAAAGTGACTCTGGGAGAAATCAGGCAAGCCCTGACTTCTTTGTGTGATCTGCATTTGTGAAAGCTGATTGCAAAAATAGGGAATTATGTTTATGAGAATCAGAGCTTGATAAATGAAACAAAAAATACAACTGAGCATTGGAGGAGATGCATAAAATGGCTGGAAGTTAAATAACCTAATTACAAATAAGATTATGTAGAGGATGCCAGCATCAAATCCTGCATTACTCCATCTCTCATGCATGTAAATCTAAGGGGACAAACCTCAACAAAACAGGCTCTTGATGCTCCTCCAGCTGAGGTTCTTGATCCAGAGCTCACAAAACATAAATGAATCATTCCATTTTTGGATGCTGAGTGCCAATTTTCTGCAGGAATTACCTTACATCTAAAATTGCATTTTTCCTAGAGGAAACTTCACAATTAAAAGCAGCCTTGAGTATTGTAACATAATTTATGTAGAATAGTGTATTGCTTCTACTTTCTTTGAAAAGAACAGATAAGTATCCCATGTACAATGGGATGCCTTTCAGTAAGGCATTATTATAAAATATTAAAAACTGTATTCATCTGGCTACTAAGAACATGATTTTCCTACAGGGAAGAACATGTTATAATGCTGCAAAAGAACACTCCAGGCAAGGTCCAGAATACAGAATATTTTCAGGTTGATTACACATTATGCAAACTACTTGAGTTCCTTCTCAAGATCAAAAAATCCATAAATCCATATGTGTTTCCACAGGCTCTCCACTCAAATTGCCTGTCAGAGTAAAAAAATCTTGAAAACTGTGCTGTAACCAGGATGATGAAGGAAAATTACTGCCAGACAGATTATATAGTGAAGAAAAACGGGGTAAGTTATTGTGTGCCTCCTAGCCTTGAATACATATGGGACAAATGTAAATTTGCCAAATGAAATACAGCTTAGAGTGCATAAATTTCAAACAGATAATACTTTGTCCTTATTAAATCCTGGCTTGGATCGTGGAGTGTTTTTTTTTTTTTCCCTGAAACTCCAGCTTTTCTGTGGAGGCTGTTTATCCCCTAAAGGAGCATCAATTATAAATAATGGTCAAGCCACCAAAACTGGAAGGACAAGACTCGAAGCAAATAAACTGCAGCAATATAACCGATAAAAACTCGAATATTGCCATGCACTCCAGGTATCCTTTGGGGGGGAGGCATGGGAATTATCATTTATTGGCAGAGACATAAATAAATACCTGGGCTGGAAGAGCCAAGGTGTGATGTGTGATCTACAACTGCACAAATCTACAGGGTGGGCATAAATAGAGCTTTTGAGAAAAATTAAACATCACAAGGATGTTTAGCTCTGTGGGTCCCGAGCACTAACTAAAGGTTAGTGTGGATAATGGGATAACTTGTAAAAAAAGCCATTTGAAGTCTCCTTGCACTCAGTGAGGTTGATTTAGATTTTACCTATTTAAAGCATGGCACTAAATGAGCAGGAAGAGCAGATTGCTTCCTCCAGAGTGGCGAATAAATAAAAGGTTAAAGCAAAACCACAGAAAAGCCTGCATTCAAAGACAACCGGGGGGATGTTTTGAGAAACTCGGGTTGGAATGAGACGGGAGAGGGAAAAAGAAGGAGAGGGACTTTTTAGAAGGGCCTGGAGTGACAGGACAAGGGGTAATGGTTTTAAATTGAGGGAAGGCAGGTTTAGATGACAGGACAAAGGGGTGATAGTTTTAAATTGAGGGAAGGCAGGTTTAGATGACAGGACAAAGGGGTGATAGTTTTAAATTGAGGGAAGGCAGGTTTAGGTTACAGAGGAATTGTTTCCTGCGAGGGCGGCCAGGCCCCGGCACAGCGCGCCCACAGCGCCCGTGGAAGCGTCCAAGGCCGCGCGGGGTTGGCAGCAACAAGTGGAAAGTGTCCCCGCCTTGTCAGGAGTGACACTGGATGATCTTTAATGTCCCTTCCGACCCAGCCTATTTCGCGGTTCTGTGACAAATGAAGCTCTGCCCTCAGCAGAACTCCGCGCTCCCCACACGGAATCGTCTCTCCCCTTGATCCCCCCCCCCACAGGGCAGCGCTCAATGGACTCTCCCGCGCTTCCATGGCAACGGCGCCACGCTCAGGGACCGAGGGGCGGCGGGGCCGGGAGCGCCACAGGGACCGGGACAGCGACAGGGACAGCGACAGGGACAGCCCCGGGGACAGCGACAGGGACAGCCCCGGGGACAGCGACAGGGACAGCCTCGGGGATAGCGACAGACCCCGCCGGAGTGAGCCCTCTGCTGCCCCCCCAGCCCCCGCCGGCGTGAACCCTGCGGATTCCCCTCAGGAGCCGAGGCTCCCTGCGCGCAGCCCATGCCCGAGGGGGGCTGAGAGTACCGGGGGTAGGTGTGAGTTGTGTAAATGCCCCCAAAGTGTGCCCTGAGAGTACCCGGGGCAGGTGTGAGTTGTGTAAATGCCCCCAAAGTGTGCCCTGAGAGTACCCGGGGCAGGTGTGAGTTGTGTAAATGCCCCCAAAGTGTGCCCTGAGAGTACCCGGGGCAGGTGTGAGTTGTGTAAATGCCCCCAAAGTGTGCCCGGCAATGCCCTGGGCACGCACCCGCGCAGTTGGCGCTGTTCTCTTCATTGCCCCTCTCACGCCTTTCTGGTTTTAGGTTGCAGTTCCAGGCAGTTCCTTCTTCCCTGCCCTGCCGAGTTTCCATCAGCCTTGAGAAGACAGCGGTAATGAAAGAAAAAGAAACAAACAAGTAAACAACCCCACGTTTTACTACGCGGCTTTTTACACTTTTATTTTCTGCTGTTTCCCCAGAGCGACCGTCGGGACCGAGTACAACCCTCAAACCCATCCCACACCGGGCTTGAACGGAGCTCTAAAGGCAAGTTCTGACTCTGCTGCCATCATCCACTTGTTGTTTATCACCTTGATATTTATCACCTTATCTGTTATTTATCACCCCATCTGTTATTTATCACTCCACCTGCTTTTTTTTTTTCCCCTTGCTCTGCCCGGGGCAGAACTGCTGCAGCTCGCGGGGTAAGAAGGTTTTTCTCTTGAGAAATGTACTTTGTAATGGGGGGGGGTGGGTTTTGGGGTTTTGCTTTTTTTTTTGTTTTGTTTTTTTTTTTTTTTTTTTCTGGTTTTTTTTTTGTTTGTTTGTTTGGTTTTTTTCCCTTTTTGTTTTGGTTTTTGTTTCCTTTTTAGTAGACTCTGTGGAAAGGCTTACACCCTCCTGCTCATGCCTTTTGTGTTTGAAGTTATTTCCAATACAGCTGAAATTACAATTCTTGGTTAAACAGTTGTAGTGGTTAACTATGGTTTTTTTTTCCTTAACTGCTGTATTTTTTCCCCCTTAACTAAAAACCAAGCTGTTTCAAACCACCACAACAGTGAAGATATGCAAACCATAAAAATAGGTATTGAGTTTATAGAGCTGCCAAGATAATGCATCTTGGTGAAATTGCAAAATATGGTAAAAGGACTTAGGGAAAGTGGCGTTTAGTAAGCTTCATGTTGTTTTCCTGATCTGACTTTATGTGTGTTGTAGTGTTACACCTAGAAATGGATAATTGGTTTAAAAATAGAAAGTGGAGTTTGAAACGGTTGGCGTCACAGATGTTTGGGCATGGAGAATATGAATTTATTCTGAAAGGCTGGAATTATTTCAGCATATCTGAATTAAAGTTTATGTGTATTTTTTTTATAATTCTTATATTTTTAATGTCATTCTTTTTCCTCTTTCTTTAAAGCTGTTAGCATAATATTAAATGTTTGGAAGGACCAGAAGTCTCAACTGTTGTAATTAACAGCAAATGGGTGAGGAGTGATGATAGACAAACTCTTTATTGCACTTGGAATAACTCTTCAAAGGAAATAGTTTAGTTTGAAGTATTGGTAAGTGGATGGAACTTAGTGAAGCATGAAATCCACATTCATGGTGTTGATAATGGGATGTGAGCTATTGCCCAGACAGTGGCATCCCATTGGATTTGATGGATTTACTGATGTGAGGAAGCTGTTGGAATTTGCCCTGGTTAAACTCTTGTAGTGTGACATAAACTACACCCATCTTCAGCTCTCTTTAAGTTATAAAACTGTCTTTAAATTGATTAGGAAGAGACTCGAGCTAAGCTGGGGTACAGGCTATGTGGAATTTGGGTTTATTTAGCTGTGTAGTCTTTAAAGTTGACTCAAACTTTGTTTAGCTCAAACAGCAGGTTTTGGTTTGTTACTTTTAACTGTACATCCATTATCATCAGCACAGAGGAACCTGCTGGAATGATGAAATTTGAGCACCAGTGTGGCAGGGGAGCAGGCAGAAGGGATGGGGCTAATTAGTGCTTGATTTATTTATGTTGATGAGGTGCTTTAGTGTTTGCCTCACTGGCAAATTGTGTTGCCTAGTAGAGAGAAGAGGGATTCATTAAAGAAAAACCAGACAGAGAGAGGGAACTCCTCTGTGTATTTCAAATCCAAGTGTGTTTCTGAGGAGTTTGGGGTTGCCTTTGCTGCACTTCCCTGGCAGCCCTGAGGGCCCAGCTCAGGGGTATTTCAGGGTGTGCATTTCCCCATGGGGTTTGTTTAACTTTGACTCCTCCAGTCTCAATGTTTAACAGTTGTTTTTATGCTTTATCTGTTCAATAATCTCAGAATAATTCAGGAGGTTGAGCACTGTCTATCCCGTTATCTACAATTTGGTGCTGATTTTTCTCTACCCAGCGTTCCTGAAGCTTTGTAGGGCTCTTTATCTGTAATATTCTCACACAGCATCTCTGATATTTATCTCTGATATTACCACATTTTTAAGTTATCCCTTTAAATATTTGCTTTCAGTGGAATATGTTACAGTTAACTTGTATAAATGGTGGTTTTTTATTAACTACTTTCCCTTCTTGAGCTTGCTTAGGTGACCTGTGTCATTTGCCTCTGTTTTTACTATTAAATAACCTTTGGGCCCCTCAAATCCAGTGTGTGACCTCCTCCTCTCCAGCTGTGCTGGTCCTGCCAGCTCATGTTAGCCAACAGAAAAGTTTTATTCTATTAAAAATTAATAAAATCTTTTATCTTGGAAACTGATAAAGGAATAACTGTTTTGAAATGATGTTAGAATTGAGTGCTTGGGTTTTCTGACACAATAAGAAATATGTTTTGTGCATGAATCTGATGCTCTGTCAGCACTGAAATGTTGCATTTTAGGCTCTGTGGCACCAGGTGTTTTAACTTCCTCGTGCCATTGAGGTGTTTGGCCCCATGGGTGGAGATATTTGGGCACATTTTATCTGTAGAATGCTGAATTTCAGGTTTACCTGTGAACAGGCAGTTTTCCACTTGGGATATTTCCAGTCCTGATAATTTCCTAGGTTGTGCTCTCCCCAGGAAGCTGAGATCCACGAGCTGCAGAAGAGTTTCCAAGCACCCTGGCAGCTGTAAGTCTCTGCATTGTCAACTTTTGTTTCTTTTTCCATTAGCCATTATTCCATTCTTTTTCCATTATTTCCAGCAGCAGCAGGAAATGCCCAGTTTTGCACTGATCTGCATTTATCCCATAAACATTCCAGCCCAGTAAGGCTCTGGATGTTCACCTTCAATTTGAAGCCCCTGCTCTATGAATTTGCTTTTTGGAAGAATATTTTATTTTACAACCTGGCTTTAAAAAATAAAAAAGTAAAAGTATTCAAAATACTACTGAAGTCTTGAGAGGAGGGATTAACTCTGCTCTGTGAGTTATTGTGTTCCTCTGTATCAATTTGTCTGTGACAGAAGGAATTTATCTTCCCAAATCAGCTGAGATGGTTTCACTTCATAGCCATTGGTACAATTTTCTCCTCCTTGGTTTTTTCCATGGGTTTGGTTCAAGAAAGCTGTGTTTTAGTTAATATTAATCTGCTTGCACATGAACTTCAGGGAATTGTCCAAATGAAACAGCCAAGGAAATCTTTTCCCTGGTATCATAAATGTAATAAAAAAGGTTTTTTTCCCCAGTTAAATTTAATTTTCGGTTGCTCTAGGATTTTATTGGCACTTCATATAAACAAGTTTTGTGCTCCATTTCCCTCTATATATGAATGTTTTTGGATGTGTAATGAGTTTTTTACTGTTTTAATTTCAATCAAATTCCCATTTCAACAGGTTCCTAACTCTAAATCATTGAAATTCTCTTTTTTAGGAGAAGTTATACTGGGCATCATGAATGTCAATGATTTTGTAATTCTCCCAGGCTCAAAAGCTGGAACCTCAGTGAGATTAAAAACAAAGTAAGTGCCTTCAATCTGATTGGGATTGAGATGTGTTTTCATAGTTTTTAATAAGTTTTAATGCAACATTAACTAAAAGAGTGCAAGAGCAAGAATAATCCTGATGTGTTTCTTTTCTAGCATTTTTTCTATGCTTTTATCCACAAACATTTCTTTTCTCGGGCTTTAATCTACTTCCTGATTAAATTACAGGTTTTATAACCAACCCTGTGTATCCACTGGATAATACAAGCATACTAAAGAAATCAGTGGATTGTTTATTTTAATATAATTATACCCCAAACCTTTCTGAGTACAGGCACAGTTTTATCAGTTTTTTATTGGAATTTGCACTTGACCTGGCCTAAATTTTCCAGAGATGTTTTCAGTCCTGCTGGAAGACAAAGGAGGGACATGGCTGTAATGACAAATTTTCCAGCTTCTGTTTTTCTGCTTTAAGGTTCTTCAGATACCTTACTGACTTCCAGGTGACTTCTAATGAATATTTCACTATTTCCTCCAGAACTGTCAAGGAATTGCAGTTGGAGAAAGCTCAGTTAGAAACAGAAAACAAAGAGATGGAGAGAAGATTATTGCAGCTGCAATCAAACATGAGCAGAGAAAAAGAAGAGAGGAGGTAGGTTCAGTTCCTCTCTCTGGAAAAAAGGAATCCAGTGAGATGCTCCCTCCACACCTCCAACTCCCCATGTGGGATCTCTTGTAAAGTTTGGAATTCACAATTAGATTGCAGAGAGGAGACTGAATATTTCTTCCCAATGTTAAACTTGCTTCTTTATGTCTTTGTTAATTTGCAAGTCCCATATGATATTTGATCTGTTTTCCTCCTTTATTCCCTCTTCTCCCTTTTCCCCCTGGCTGGCTGGATTTGTCACCTTAGTTTTCAAGCAGGAGACAGAGTAGTTTCTCCAGCACTCTTGTTTATTTCTGATGTTTCTGCAGAGGATGCTGTTGATAGTTTTGATCCCCTTTTACATTTGTGTGGCTTCCCAGGGAGGCCTCTCCTGCATGATGGCACACAGGGCTTGGAATCAAGCACAGTGTAATGAGGCAAAAGCTGGGGTGAGGTTTAAATCTGAGTCACTCTGAGTGTTGGCAAATTCCTGCAACACCTGCTTCCTTTTCCTTGAGTTTCTGCCTGCTGGGAATGCAAATGCCTTGGGTTTGGAAGCCTTGGTGCTGCTGAGCTGTTGGCATTGCCCTGAGCTGCTGGGGCAGTGTTTTCCAGGGGATGTGTGGCACTTTTGTCTCCATGGTATTGTTTTGTTCTCAAGGCCTTGTACCTGCAGCCCCTGATAGGGTTGCAGTGCTGAGCTCTAAGGACAGGAGGCTTTGGCATTTGCACCACTGCAATCATGGAGTGGTTTGGGCTGGAAAGGATCTGAGAGTTCCTGCATTGTTAGCAGTGCTGGATCAAGTCCTGCAGTAAATTTGGACAATGGAGGCTCACACAAAATGTACTTTTGTTGTTATTCTTATGAATCCGACCTTTGAGAATTGATAAGCTTGGGGTTTTTTTAAGTTTAGGAACTTGGACCAATTTAATGGTTTAAAAATAAGTACTTTCTCACACATTTGGTGTATTTGCTGCTTTTAAAGTGGACTTGAAGCAGGTTTCAATGGAAGAGAGTATTTGTGCTTTAGGAAATTGATTGTTCTATAAACAAGAATTTTATTTTTGTGATGTTTTGTTCATATTTAACAAGCTAAAGGAAAAATTTTATGCTTCTCTTGCTCGCAGAAGGCCGAATTTTGAAGCTTTTTCTTGCCTTGGTTTGTAGGAAGTTAGGTGCTTATCACTGGAAATCTGGGCAGGCAGGACCAAGGACCCCCCAAACCCGAGCTGTGGCACAAAATAATGAAAGCAGGAAGAAGGTAGGAAACCATATTTGCAAGTAAAGCTATCTAAAGTAAAATAAGACTTAGAATTGGATTTATGCTGCAGAACAGGAAAATTTTAATTGCTGCAAAACCAAAAGGTTGAGCCCCATCTGAGTAAAATTCCTGACTGCTTATTTTTCCATGCCAAGCTTCTGATTCCCTCTGAGCTGGCGGAACATCAAGTTTTGTTGGGTGATCTGTTGGGGTTTTAGTTGCAATAAACAGCAAATTATCCCTGCTCCTACAGATTTAATCCTGTAAGAGTGGCACTGGTAGTGGTGGAACTCATCAGGAGCCTGGCTTTGGCTGGCTGGTGCCCATGATGGATCTGAAATACTGAAAGGCTTTGGGTGAAACTTTGAGTGCAAATTCTCTGCCTTGCCAGATAAAATACACCACAGTTAAAGTCTTTAACTCAGTTATATTGACTCTTGTTCCATGACATCCTTGCTCAGACCTAAAAGAAGGGATGTAGAACTTTCCTGCTAAATCTTTGAGAAATCTGCTTTCTTTTCAGTAAGTACAAATGGGGTACTTATCTTCTTTTGGAAAAATCTGTGGCAATTTTTTTTTTAAACTGGCAGGAAATGAGAACTCAATAAAATTGCCTCCTTGTCTGTGAGAGGATCAGAATGAAAAGGTTTTCTTTACACACCTCTTTCCCTTCCCCTTCTCTGAGACAAGGAACTCAGAGCTGTTGCTGCTTCAAAGAACTGAGGTTTCAGCTGGGGTGGCTGAGGAGATGAATGGGCAGAACTTTAAAAATGGCAAAATTAAAATAAGGGGTGAGTGAGGGGCAGTGAGGCTGCAGGGTGAACTCAGTTTGCAGGGGAAAACTGAGGAACAAAAATGCTGAAAATCATTAATTGCTGGGATGTTAGATCATGGAAGGGCTATGTGGAAAATGTTTCATGTCTGGGGAGGGAAACTGGTCCTGGGCTTCACGGCTGTCATGAGCAATCCATGGAGTTTTCTCTTTAAATGCATGCCCTAGTTCCCTAAAAATCATTTTCATTGTGTAAAACTCTCTGGTTATTCATTAGCATTAGAACGTTATACAGGTTTATGGAAATATTCTTTCCTCTAGGTTTCTCCACAAAGAGTGAAGTTACAAGTACTCAAACAGATTCCAGGTAAAGACATCTTTCTTAACCAAATAAAACTTAAACTTCTGATAAATTACTGCTTTGTAGAGGTTGCTGGAATTAAACACTGAAGAAATAAGTGAGTGGAACACAGGATTAGTTGAGATTTTTGTTGTTTGTTTTGTTTCAGAGCCAGTGAAAAAGCCAGTCAAGCCTAAAAGAGGAAATGTAGCTCATGAAAAGTTGGGAGTGAAGGGGGTGGGCTATGGACCACCTGAAATTAAGGGTGGGCCGCTGGTAAGTAAATGGTTAAAGATAACTCACAAGCAACACAATTTATTGTGTGTAGAATGTTTTTGTGTCACTATGTAGACACACATTTTTCTTTCTCTCTCTGATAATTACTTAGTTCCCATAAAGTAAAAAGAAATTTTACAGACTGTTCTCCCTGAATGCAAGGAAACAGATTAAATGGTTCTGTTTTCAGAACTGTGACCACTTCTTTAACTGGTAACAGTTAAAGAATTTATTTAAACTGTGTTTTTATGAACTTGCCCAGCATGTGGCCATGGGCGAAGGAGGCTGATCACATCCTTAACTGAAGAACACTTCCCTGGAATTAAAATGGGATGTGTGGTTGCAGGCAAAGGGGTCAACATTAAGTGGTCCATGAACGTTTTGTAATTTTAAATCCTTACATGAATCTCAGGGCATGTGTTGAATTCTGACTGATTTCCAAGCTGGCATCTTGTTGGCTGTGTTAGAGTGGAAATTTCTATAAGCAAGTATGAGGTGATACCTTTTTAATAAGGGTATTTTTGCCTTTTAGCAAGCAGGAAATAGGAAACAAATAATAAATAGGAAACCCAGCCTCCAACGTGTGGTGTGACCTCATACATCTCGATTTTAAAGTGATTTATGTGAAGTTCCACTCTTGAATAAGAAAATAACATTTGTATTCTAAAGTATAATTTCTCTTAGGGTGCATAGGGAGATCTCTCTGTAATACACGATGGGATTTCCCCCCCCCCCCCCCCCCATTTTTATTAAACCAGTTGGAGCTGCTAACCCTCAAAAGGAACTGTTATTTTGTGCGTGTCTTCGTAATGCTTTTCCTTTGGGGAAAAATACGTGCGGATTTGGAATTTAAGAGAACTTGCCAACAAAACCGCGGGGATTTTTGCTTCCGTGCTCCTAATTTCATTCAACAAAGACTCAGCAGCGCAGATCGTGCGTGTTTTGCTTTTTTCCAGCGGTTTTTGGGGAGCGATCCCGGGCCCGGAGCGATCCCCGGAGCGCGGGGGCGGCTGCAGTGCCGGGGATGGCCGCCCGAGGGCGCTGCGCCCCCGCGGGACGCTGCGGCCGCTGCGCATCCCGGGGCGCGTCTCCCGCATCCCGGAGCGCGTCTCCCGCATCCCGGGGGGATCCCCGCGCTGGCCGGGATCCCGCCGAGGAATAACGGGGCTGGGAATCCGTGCTGCTGCGGGAAAGTGAGCTGCGAGTCGCTGGAGTTATTCCCTGCTGATCCCCTGTTCACACAGTGGACTTTGCACCGTGCTCACCCCACACTGCAATAAGGGCATCGGGGAGTGCCACGGACGCGCAGACAATTTTAACAGCCAGTGTTTGTTGATTTTGCAAGTCACAAGTGCCATTGGATGTGCAACCAGTCCCTGGATGAGTTAAAGCATAGGGCAGGTGGAAAGAAGGGTTTGGGAAAACATCCTGAGTGTGTAGGGGCTGCTGATGTTTTGTGAGGGTGCTCGCAGGGGTCTCAGGATGAGGGAAGAGACAAGAATGTTGACTCCATGTTTCAGAAGGCTTGATTTATTATTTTGTGATATATATTATATTAAAACTGTACTAAAGGACTAGAAGAAAGGATTTCATCAGAGGGCTAGCTAAGAATAGAAAAGGAATGATAACAAAGGCTTGTGACTGAGACAGTCTGGACATCTGGGCTGTGATTGTCCATTAATTAGAAACAGCCACATGAGCCCAATCACAGATGGAGCTGTTGCATTCCACAGCAGCAGATAACCATTGCTTACATTTTGTTCTGAGGCCTCTCAGCTTTTCAGGAGAAAAAAATCCTAAAGAAAAGTTTTTTCAGAAAATATCATGGCTACAATCTTTGACTCCCACCTTTGCTGCTTTGTTGTGGTAAGAACAGGTCACTCACTTGGATAATGTGTAGACAAAGGATTTTTTTTTCCCATAAATACATAAATTATTTTGTGGTTTTCCTTGATAATCATCCAAGAGTTGGTAATGAAAACCTTCCACAGTAATTTTCTTTGTTCTAGTAAAGGTTGAAAAAGCACTGGGTTGAAAGTCCCAGAGTAGGACTGCTTTTCTCCTTTTGTAGCTGTTTTCAATCAATCTCATCAATTGCAGTTTGGACTTCCCTGGACTGCTGTACTAATGGCTATCCCAGTTAGCCCCTTAAATGACCATTTTCCTCTTGCTGACCTCTCCAGATGTGCCCCTGTCCACTGGGAAGCTTCAATAAGCAGCTCTTCATTAGTAAAGCACATAGCTCATAAATTCCTTTAAATGAGACATGCTGCATTAAATGCCTCATTTAATCCCCTTGTACATGGAATGTGGTGTCCATGGCTTTATATCCAAAACATGGGATGTGGGTGTCCATGGCCACTGCTTTGATACCAGAAACCTTTAAAAGTAGGAGTTTTGTGTGTCTGGTAATAAAAACTTTGTCTTTCTTATTTAGCTCTTGATAGATCTTTGCAGTTAATTGTGAGCAAGATCATATAAAATGGGAGTGATCTTGATTACCAGGTAGCTCAGCTGAGCCCAGGAAAGTGAGTGCTGCAGTTCCACAGCTGACACTAAAAATGTTGCTGCTCCTCAGAAATGCTGTATCAGTAATGTTGTGGAACTGATTTAGGAACCAGCCTCAGCATCAAGCAGTGCAAGCCCTGGAAAGCAGGACAGAGGATTGCTGCTGAGTGGTGCCTTTGATGAGAAGGCATCTGCAGAGTCTTTCCAGGAGGCTTTGCTTCAGTGGAGAAGAGGTGAAAGTGATCCTGGAGGAGGTCTGGGTGCCAGTGAGGTCCCATCAGGTATGGTTTGTTCTGATTTATGACATTTTAAATACAATGGGAGCCACATGGGGGAGTTAGATTTTAGACTAATAAAAGCAGATATTATGAAGCTAAGAAAACCCATTTCGCTCTTTCTCAGTGTGCCTTTATTAATAACAATAATCTCTGAAGGGTTTTTTAAATGATATTCAGAGTTTAGCTCAACTTTTGTAATGATCTTTGGCAGTGGCCAGGATGTCCAGCCCATGTCCCTCCCGTGGCTCTGTGTCTCACGTGGCACTTCAGCATGAGCTGCAATGCTCAAACATAAAACCAGTTTTAAACTGAGGCAAGGAATGTGCAGGGCTCAGGGTTTTGTGTGTTCTATCCAAGTACATTTTCTGCTTGCCTTCCACAGGCTCTTAATATTTCTTTGTCCCAATGAAAAGCTGCAATCAGCTGAAGTATGCATGGACAAATATGGAAAATTCCTCTGGTCTGATTGGATTTGTGCAAATCCAATCTGTGTCTTGTTCCTCTAGTCCATGGATGGTGTTTTTTCTCTCTGGCTTTTTGTACAAAATAATATTAAACTGATTTTTTTCAGTTTCTTCTGCTTTTCTGTGGGGTTTTGGTCTGTGGAGTCATGGATTTCCATCCCCCCACTCTTTCTATGGCTCCAGTGTGTAATCTGTAATAAATGAATTTTTATAGCTGCCCCATTACTGCCTGTGTTCTGTAAATATAATATTGCTGGCCATTTAAATTTTGGAGTTATGCAAAGACTGAACTCTGCACAGACTCAATGTGATGTTCATTCAGGAATAATGTAGGTAAAGAGCACATTTATAATGCTAAACAGCTGTATTCTGAATTTTTTTTTCCAAATAACTCTGACAGAAGCTGTGGAGAATTGTGAGGTACAGACCAATGTTAGTGCTCTGAAGGAACCCATCCATGTGGAATTCCAGAAGGATGGCCTGAGCTACATGGAGAAACTCCTGCTGAAGAAATACAGAAGGTGTTGTTGTATTTGCCACTCCTAATGAGAGAATTCAGAAATACCTAATTAACCAAAATCCCAATGAAACTTTTAAAATATTATATATATTATCACGAGTCAAGGGGAGTGTATACAGGGAGATTTATTTTAATAAAATAATGATTATAACCAGATTTGATGACTTGATAGTTCAGAATTCCTGCAGAGGGAGTATTTAGAGGGATTCTCTTTGCTCTCAGTTTATTGTAGAATTTGAAGACTGGTCATGATATTTGGCTACTTGATTTTGGGGCATTTGCTACTGGAGCTCTATAGAGAAAAGGAATTTTCAGGATTCTTTTGTGGACATTGCAGAGTTGTTTTCTGAGTTCTTGAGAAGCAAAGTCACCTCAATGAAGTTAGGAGGAGTTAGTTAATGCTGCTGCAGTAAATTGGCTGGTAGGGTTTTTCCTTTTTTTTGTGATATATTTTTAAAAGTATGACTTTTTAAGATTGATCTTTATTTTTTTTTCCTGTTTCAGAACTCCAGTTGATCAATTTTTTGCAAGTTACATGAAAGATTCAAGGCCTTTGCAAGCCCTGAGTGTTCAGCAGGCTGGGGCTGGAGGAGGAGGACAAGGAGCTGATGATGGTGATGATGATGACATTGAGGAGTTAACAGGTGCAACAGATTTCTGTTTATTCAATCTAAAATACCTTTTTCTTGAGATTTTTTTCTGTAAATGCTGAACATTTCCTCTCTTAACCAGTTTGCTAAAGGCAGCAATAATAAAAAGAGAAATGTGTGGTTTTTCATAATTAATAAAAATGTTTCAGTTTTGAACAGGAAACACTGAAATGCATGAAATTGTTTATATTGCACAGATGAAGAGGTGAAGAAATACTGGGCATCTATTTATAGAGCTGAAGAATCCAACACTGTTTCTGAAAATGCAGAGTCCTCTTTGAAAATTGAGTTCCTTGATGATGTGAGTACTGATAAAGGACTTAATGAGTCTCAACAATGAACTGATTTGTTCAAGTTTTGATCTGTTAAGTGTTTAGAATAACAACAGTTAAATAATTTGCAATAAGGAAGAATACTGGAGCATTGTTTGTTTTCCATACAAATGTGGAAAACTGATAGTTCCAGAAGTTGTTGTGTTCAGGGACCTGCACTGTGTGGGATTTATACACAAATAAAATCTGGCAGCTTTTCAGCACACTTAATTTTTTTTTCTTTATTTTAAAATTTTTAATTTTATTTAATTTTTAATTTTTGTTCTTTATTCAGTCTCAGAGCGAGGACTTGGAAGAACCTTCAGACTCTTCAGTGGAGGAAACTGGAGATGTGGGGATGAATAAGCAAGGAAAAACTGACCCACTGGAGGGTGGAAGGTATCAGAAATGCAGGGACTGTGGGAGAGGAAAGGAAATAATCCCAAATTTGTGGTAGTTCCTAAGAAATGGGGGTTTTTCTTTGCAGGCAGTTAGATTTGAGTTATTATGTGTGCAGTGTTTCAAAGCCATTGAGGAATATTAATTGCCTGTAACTAGAGAGGCATCACTTTGAAATTCTAACCCATATGGATAAGAAGCATTTCTTTGCACTTGCCTGTCCTGAATTTTAGTAAAATTCTCTTTTCTGTGCTCTTACCTCAGCAGGAGCAGGAGCTCACATGCAGGTTTTACCATGGATCAGTGCTGTGCACATTGAAGATACTCTTACTTAGCTAACCTTGTAATTCCAGACAAAGACAATAACTGATGCATCTGCAATTCTTCTGATCTCCCAACATTTATTGGATTAACTGTGACCTGGTTTGCTTTTTGTGTCTTGATCTTTTCCCCTCCTCTATCAAAGCTCAGCATTTGCAGACTAGAACACAGAACCAGGCCCTTGAAAGAGAAATGGGTATAATGGGAAAGTCTTCTTTCCATTTAACTTCCTCAGCTGAAACTTACTAGTTTTTACTTTTTCCTCAACAGAAATCCTGTTCCTCCTAAAGACATTTCTCAAGGTAAATGTGAAAAGTTAAGTTCTTTGTTGAAAATAGATAAATGTGTTCAGTTTATCATTCTCATATAGGTTGGGGTAGTCAACTGTGGTGGGCTGAAAAACAATTAAAGATCATTAAATTAGGTCCCATTCTCTGGGCTATCACAATTTGATTTGATTGCAGTTTGATGGACTGTGATAAACATATACAACAAAGAAGACCAACTTACAGAATCATTCACAGCCTGATTAAGATGGATTTCAAACCTTATAATGCTTTTAAGGAAATTTTACTCCATTTCCACAATTGCTTCTCTTTAGCTTTAGTGGAGATTTTGTATTTTAAGTTCATGAAGAAAAGATAGTTGACTTGCAGGTTATAATTAATATTCATTACAAGTATTGCTGTATTCATGATTTGTTGTACTCCTATAGAAAAACTGATTGTCTGCAGTGATCTTGAAATGAATGCAGTGCAGGAGGAGAGCATTGAACCAAAGGCTGGGAGAAGATCCCTGAGCTCCTGTGAACTTCCTGAGGAGGTCTCTGACCCCACTGAAGGAGGGAGCAAAGATCTCATTGGGGCTGAACTGAGGAGCAGCAGAGATTTCCTGGAGACAGAACTGCAGGAGGGCAGGAGAGAGCCACAAGAACTGGGCAGCATCTGCAGCACTCAGAGCTTGGTCCTGCCTGGAGCTACAAAATCTTCAGCAGTGAGTTATGGTGTCTTTAACTGCTAAATAAATTAGGGATGTTGCTTTATCTGCTTTAGGTTTAGGGGATTGTCACTGCCTGCCATATTTGATATGAAAGGCTCCACTTTGTGGTGCCAGTTTTCTGTTAATGTTCAAAAAAAAGGAAAAGAGAACAAACTCTGTCTCAGACATTAAAAAAAAAAAGGTGTTGGAGGAGCAGCTCTTCCCATGTTTGTATTAACAGTACTTCACCTCTTGTTTGAATGACTAAAAAATGACAAGACACCTGCCCTGTCCTATCTAGCAAATAACTCAGATCCTCATTTGCTGAAAATAAAATCAAAGCAAAAAGTAATAGGAAAGGTTGGGACATTGGTTTGGAGTCATTGGTAAACAGTGATCATGTTCCTTTATGTACCCAAAAGTGAACACACAGAAAATCTGCTTTTCTTGTCCCTACTGAAAGAACAGACTCAAGCTCTCACAATGTGAGAAGTTTTTAGGATTTTAAAGCATATCTTGAGCAACAACAGCATCCTCATGAATATCTATTATGGCTGGCTGTCAGAATCACTGTGCTCTATGAAAAGAGCATTTTATTAATCTAAACTTGCAGGGGCAATTATAAAATTTCCTGTTTCCTGTTTGTAATCTCTCTGTTTTATTCAAGTTACAGGATGTAGCCAAAAGACAGAAATGTGGTTCTACATCTTATCAGGGACTTGAAGGTTTCTTTGTTGTAGGTGCAAACCCTAAACAAGAAAAGCTGGAGGCACCTTCTTCCCTGTCTGTTGCCTCCAGCCCTAGGGACAGGACAATCCCTTTTCCAGGTACTCTTGTGTGAATAAATCCTCAAAAATATACATATTTATCATATTTTTCAGTTCCTTTCCATCCAGCTTGCTTTAGGAGTCACTTCAGGGTGACAGTCATGCCACACAAGTGGTGCTGGGCAAGGATAAAATAAACTCCCTACTTTGAGGCACTCTAGTGCCATAAATTTAATCTTTATAATTATAATTAAACTGTATATGATTATATATATTATAGTATGTATTATGTATAATCTATAAGTATATATAATATATTATAAATGTAATTATTTATATAAATATCCTCTGAGAATAGAGTTCCATGAGATTCCTATTGCTTTTCATGGTGTATATGAAACAAGTGAGCATCATTAATCTGATTAAATATATCACTTGAAATCAGGCTTTTAGTCTGTTACATATCTGTAAAAAATTTGTTGTGTGGCTTCTTTAATTCACAAATTAAATGCAGAAAAAAAAAAAGAGTAAATGCATATTAACCCAAAACCTGTGAATAATTTCCTCTAATAATGTTGGATTTCAGGGGATGAGCAGTGGGTTTCTGAGAGGAGCCTGAGTGAATATGCTGATGACTCTGTAGTCCAAGGTGTCTTGGAAAGTCAGCTGAGCAGAGCTGCAAAAGCTTTCCAGGCTCAAAATCAACTTTCTCATCTGATGGCAGCATGGATGCCATGGCCAGGTGGGGACAGCCACAGCTCTGAGCTCCTAATTAGGTTAATTTTAATTGTCTAAAATGGAGACACTCTGAGTTTGTCATTTCTATATCTTCATTTGTATATTGGTAGTTTTTATAATAGGCTTTTTATTTTAGTTGGGGGTTTTGTGTATTTGTATTTTAGTGGTTTTTTTAATAGGCTTTGGAGTTAAAAATTACCTCTTTTCAGCTACCACCAAGAATTCTTTTTATTTAGCTTACTTTCTGCTTCTGCTGCTGCCCTTTTACTCCACTCTTAGCTTGAATATTTAGAGAATAAACTCTCTAGAAGAAGTTTCTGTGTTTGTGTGTGTTGGTGTTCTCTGGTACAATTTGGGAGTGATCTAATAAAGGATTTCTTCTGCTACAGAAGCAAGTCTGATTATATGAACTCAAAGAAACAGGGACACAAGTAATAACTGTATCTGCACTTTTGTGTTACCTTTCTCAATTTCAACTGTCTCCATCCCAAGAAATGTAGCTCTGCATTATTTCTCACATCATGAGCAACCAGGTTGACATTTTAATTTAAATAATGCTGTGTGCAGAAATCGAAGCTGTCAATTTTGAATCCCAGGAAAATATTGGAAAGGGTCTATATTTTATTCATGTTAGTTTAAATTTAAAAAAAAAGAACCAAACTTCAGAGCTTTCTGCAATCATTCGGTGTCTCCCCTCACACAAAATTTGTGGCATTGTGCAGAATACTTAAATCTTGTATTTCTTTTCTGATAGATACTTCTGAATAGGAGGTGGTGAATTTATAGGTGTTAATTAAGAAGTTACAAATATATTGGAAAGTGCAATCTTAATTTGTAGTGATACTTTTCATTAGCTGGAGTTGGTTTGAGACTTTTAATGGCGAGTTTTTTCAATATTTTGAATTTTTTTCAAGCTGGTATTGGAGATACTGCATCTTTTTGTTCATATTTGCTCCTAAGACATTTCAGGCCATGAAAACCATTCCAGCTTAGCTTGTGAAGGTGGAACCTCCTCCAGCAGAGCCATGGAGAAGATCTCTGGAAATGCAGATTCCCAGAACACCCTGGAGATGAAAGACTGTGATCCATTTGATATTTTTGGGTAAGTTCAACTTGCTGGCTGTTTTTATGACATTTTAGATTATTCAAGATGCCAACCATGTCAGAACTGAAATAAAACCAGCCCCAGCTCTCTTGTAATTAGCAGGTAATGCACAATGAAAGTCAGCATGACCTGTGTGGTGTCTTGGTGTTCTAAGCCCCTTCTCAGGCAGCTCAGAGTCAGAACTGAGGGATCTATTTTGTTGTTTAGACTCCAGATGATAAATTTGGGGATTGTGGATTTTTCAGTGCATTAACACTGAGATTCATTTACTAGAGGTGAATCTCTTAAATCATCTGCATTTCTTGGGTTGTGACTCACCACGTATTTGTTATTTTGCCTTGGACACTGAGGAGATGACTGGAAAAAGGAAGCTCCTAAAGTTCTGTGTCTCACTGGTTTTTTACTGGGATCTCCTCCTTAGCAGGAGTCAGAGGAGCACTGAAGGGAACTCCATGCTGTGTGCTTAGAGCTGATTCAGAGATTTGGGACAAGAACTGAGGGAAAAGCTGAATTAGAGTAGCTTGTACTGCCAACATCTCCAGTAAAAGCTTTTTTTGTGCCTTTTAGTTCAACACATGTGAACATATGTCAGCAGGGCTTAAAGCAGAGAACTTGGGGAATTGCAGGCACTGGAAATCACTGGGGTGTGTTTCTTTTAAGGGACTGGGAGGAAGGCCAGATGGATGCTGAGGAAGCAATTCTGGAGGACAAACAGCAGGTTCTGGCATTGCAGTGAACATGGAAAACTCAGTTCTGTCTCCACCTTTGGATGGTTCAGAACCAAGAAGATCAAGAGGTGTTTTAAGTTCTGCTCAAGACATCATTTACTAAGGAATATTCTGTAAAGTTGTCATTAAACTTCTTAAAAATATGTTGATTTGGCTTTTTAAAAGTTCCTACTATGAAGAAATAACAGAATAAAAGAACTTCTCTTGTGCTGCTATTTTTAAGATTGTTTTATTTATTATTTTAATTCAATGTAAGTTTTCTTATCTGCAGGTGGAGTTTTGTGTCTCCAAATGTGGTTTTATGTGGCCAAGCTGGAAGGTGGCACACCAGGGGTATTAATGGGATAAATTGGGGTTTCTGTATGATCAGGTTTGTGGTGAGAAGCACAGGAGGAGTCTCTAAGGTCAAGTACCCTTTTTCAGATACTTTAGAAGGGACTTGCACCTTGCAGAATAGAATTTAACAACTTTCCACTGTACATTTAATTTCTCCTGCCACACTCCTTTCTTCCTAACTGCAGCAGGGAGGCCAGAGCAGCAGCAAACCTCTGCTCAGAATCAATTGGGAGTGAATTCCCTTTCTTTCCTTGTTCCAAAATTCCAGTTCAGATGGATCTGTGTCCAGGCAAATCCAGCTGTGCTGTAACTTCCTGCCTTACAGGCCTTTGATAATTAAAAGAACAAAGAGGAAATGCAGTTCAAATCATCCTGGGTGGTTTGAATTTTAACAAACAGCCCCAAGTGTCCTTTTGAACTTGCTGTGTTTGTGTTGTATAAAAAGCTTTTTTCTTCCTCCCCAGAAAGTGTAAGGTTTAATGCAATTAATATAATTTCTGTAAAAGGTCATTTGGCCAACGTGGTGCTTTGATGTAAAGAGGGTTTGGGGACTTTCTGCTCTCTTGTTGAGGAGATGCTTAATTGTACCCAGTAATTGAGTGGCTTTGAAATTACCTAAATGGTATCTTTTGCTAACATCTTTAGGATTCTCAGACACAGCAGCTTGCTTAGCTTGGAAGTTCTCTTTCCCTTCATGTGCCTGACTCTTTCCTCCTTTTGTTTCCTTCACTGTGGTTTTTAAGGAAAACTTCCCCCTTCTCCCCTAGTTTTGGTAACAAAGGGGTATCAAAAGCAGTGACAAAAATTTGTGGTTCTGTGTTGGGAAATTTTGAAAGTGGGATTAATTGGAAGCTTTTGTCCGACAATTGTTCTTAAATGTTTATGGTTGAATTCCCTGGTAGGGCTCTAAAATTCATAGAAATTATCCTCAAACTTTCCTTTAGGAAGAGAAGCTTTAAATTCTGCTTTTCTGTGTCCAGAGGTGGCAGGTGCCCTTCACTAATGGATCAGTGGAAGCATTCCAGTCTCTGATTTTGTTTCTGGCAGTTAAACCCACTCTGGTTTGGATTCTCCCCATGCCCCAGGACTCTGCTGTGTTATCTGCCCCCCCAGCAGCTCTACACTAATATCAGACAACACTGTAATCTTTGCAACAATTTCTTTTACAGGAAAAAGTACTTCAGCCACCCTAATTCATACAAACTAGAGGCATCAGGCTGAACAGACCATTGATTTGATTTCCTGCCTCATTTCTTGTCTTTAAGGTGAGGGCATATTTTCCACCTCAGTTTTCTTTATAGAGTTTACCATATATTGATGTTTTATTACGGCAGTTCTTTGTCAGAAATTGGGAGAATAAAATCACAAAGCAGGAGTTCGACTTTGGAGATGGAGGCCAGTGCTTTTCTCTCATCAATGTAACCTTTCTTTTTCAGTTACTCTTCCAAATATTCCTATTACACTCATTCCACTGGCACAGACAGCCTGACTGCTTCCATGCTGTTCCCAACCTTTTTTAACAGGAAAACTGATGAAGCAGCTGCTGCAGTGTGTGCCTCCAGCCCTCAGCAGGCAGGGTAATCCTTTAAATTTGGGCTTGTTGGAGATAACCAGAAAGTCACTGAGTGCTTTCAACATCTGATATTCACAGTTTTCCCTTCCCATCCCTTTTGCTTGAAAGAAAAAAAAAACAAAGCTTCTGATAACACCTGCAACAAAATTTGGGCTAACAATAAGCTCCCTTCCATGTATTAGTGATCTCTGTTTAGACAGTGGTGATTTTAATATATCTCAGTTTTGTTTTCCTGATTTAAAACATTTGAAGCTGTGTTGTGTTGTTTTTTTTTCCTCCCTCTGTTTAAGTTACAGTGCTGGAACTGATATCCTAAACAGATGAGAAAAGGAGCAGCTGAATTGCTGCACTTCTGTGATACATTTGATGCTAACAGAATAAATTTAGTGTTGGAAAGTTGAATGATTATTATTATTATGAATGTGGTTTAATGTAATTATCTGCATGATCTTTAAAGGCCCCTTCCAACCCAAGCCATTCTATTATTCTTTGTTATCAATGCAATCTGCAAATGATAATGTTAATTTATTTTTTGTTTTATTTTTATTTCTCCCTGTGACTGTTGTAGGGATGCCTGATCCATACCCAAGTGTTGATGGATTTGCACAGAAAAATCATCTTTCCAGTCAATTTAGAGGAAGAGAAAAGGAGGAGGGGGAAAATGAAAGACCACTTCATTTTTTTGGATCTTCTGGGGTGAGTTTGTCTTTTTGTGTACATTGACTTTTGGTGATGTGATTGTATAAAACAGAAATCCTGGGAAATGACTTGGCCATCAGTTTGGTTTTGAGAGAGGACTTCACATTCATTATATATTAAAGTACTTTAGGATTCTGGTGAGGAGCCTGGCAGGTTCCACCTGTTTGTGTCTGACTTGTATGTGGCCATTTTCTGCTCTTGGTGTGATACACAGCAGGGCAAAGGGGAATAACACAAATGCCACAGGATTCCAAGTGCTGGAATTCCCAATCTGCTATTCCCCTTGTCTTCATCAGGTGCATCTCAGGGAACGTCAGAGGGGCTGGTGAATTACCAGCCTGACACTGCCCAGGGCTGGGCTGTGCTGTGATGCCATGTCCTGACCCACATCTATGCTTGCTTCTCATCAAACAACCAAATTCCCATTAATGAGCTCATTTACAGTGTAAAATGAATGTTTCTTGTGCTCAAAATCCAGACCAACTTACCAGGGAGACCTTGAAATGTTTTAGCTGGCTGCTGTTTGTCTGGCTGCCAGACTTTATTTTGATGTAGAAGGGCCACTCCTCCAAGTCAGAGAAACCCCACTAAGTGTTTCTCAGCTGGCTTTGCCCACAGGGATGGGCCAAGACTGGGCAGTGAAAATTGGGGTTTTCCTTTGATTCTTCTTTTCAACCAGCAAGGGATGAATTCCACTGAAAACACTGAAGGTCTCTGCTCCCTGCTCCAGAGTAGAGCTCTGTTTTACCCTTTGGTTTTACCCTTTAATAGACTTTAGGATGCTGTCGTTTGCTACATCTCATTTATAAAAACTAAGAGTTGTTCTTTCCTCCATCATAATATAGCTTACATGCATCTCATTTAATTATCAGGAACACATAAACCCAATTAGTTTTAATTTATCCAGACCATTTGCATCAGAGACAAATACATCTGTCTTTTTCATTTCAAAAATGAATCCTGCAAATTGCAAGCCATCAACACAAGGGCATTTCTAAATTATTTTGGTCAAGAGAACTGTTCCGTGACTTTCTAGTTAATTAGGATTAATTAGGTTGTTTAATATGCTTATGCTTTTGGTGAGGGATGGAAACATAATAATCTATTTTATGTTAATAATACAGATCAGTTAACAAGCCCAGGGAACAGAAGCCTCCAAAACCCAAACTGATTTTCCATATATTGAGGGATGTAAAGACCCTCAAAGAAAAACTGTGATTTATTTCAGTAGAACTGAGGGATTTCAAATGCTGATTTCCAAAGGAACTACAACAGAGGGGTTAAGGAACAAGTATTCAGCAGAATGAGCTGTGAAACCTTGCTAGGTATGGATTAGATTCTGTTTTAAGTAAAAATCTGGAAATAAACCCCAAATGTAACAAAAACTCCTCAGCAAATCCTTCAGGGTTTGGCCCAGTGTGTGTCTATCATATATTTCTCTGAGCATAATGCACCAAAAATTACCCAATGTTTGTGTTGAAGAATACAAACAGAATTTTTACTTGGTTATTTTTCTGGGGCAGCAGTTCTTGTCGTACTTCTACTTTTTTCTAATATTTACTTTGCAAGATGAAATAGTATAAAGCTCCATCCATTTTATTTTGTTTTCCTTTGTTTGTTGTGGTTCTTCCCTGTTTTAAATTTACTGCAGGTGTGATGATTTTTGGTTAAAGGAACTCTTTGTTGGGAGAGGCCTTCCATAATTTCCTGCTGTAGCCAGTTTTCCTGTGCCATGAAATAATGGCAGTGGATGCAGAACTCTGAATAAACATCTTCCTAAAGATGGAGAGGTGATCAATGTGAGTTGGGAATTATGCTTGGATCTACCAAAATCCTGTTTATTACCTGAAAATGCTGTGAATTGAGCAATGAAAAGTTATCAAAATACAGTGGCCCATGGTGTGGTGCCCACAAACCATTCCTACCAATGCTCCTTCTGCACCAGAGCCCTGACAATTATTCTATGTTTTTTATTGTAAGTTTGAATCATTTATACAGGGAAACCTGAAGAGAAGTTAATTGAATGTGGCTCAGTTTGAAAAATGTGAACACTTTTCTTAAAGTGCTCTGAAACAGCCTGGAAAAATCATGCTCTGTTGCATTATTTTTGTCTGGCTGCTGGAGCTTGCCAAATACAAATATACTTTCTCCTCTACTATATTTAATTTTCCTACTTATATTACATTAGAGTTACTATTAAATTATCAAATAGATACATCATATGTTGCTTGAAACACAGCTGCTGTTATTTGCATTTAGCTGTTAGTGCTGTAAAGCCACTTTTTATGGTCACAGTAAGAACACCAGCTACAAACAGAACAAAGAGGGTTTAAAAAAACAAACAAACAAACAAAACCCAGCAACTTTTGAGGCAGAGAGGAATCACATCATCTGGCCTAATTCCAATCATTAGGCTTGCACAGGTTATTTCTCTCTTGGCCAACCTGTTAATGAAGGTTAAAGTTTCATTTTACTACATTTTTTGTGGTAGTTGAGCTGAGCCAGTCTTCAGAAATGTTTGGCCTCAGAATCAGGTGAGAAAGGAGTAAGAGAACAGAGTTATGATAATTTCTAGATCAGAAAGAGCTGCAGGAATGGATACAACCTTTCCTTTTTTGCACATGCCTCCCCATTTTTTCCTTCCTGTTTTGTTTGTTTGTTTTTGTTTGTTTGTTTTTTTTGGGGAGGGTTCTTTTGGTTGGTTGGTTTGTTTTTGAGGTTTTTTTGTGTTTTTAAGGTGACTTTTAGGACATATCGATTTAAAGAATGGGTTGCTTTTATTGTGTATTTTTTGGAGGGAGATCAAAATGGGAACTTAGATCAGGGTTCTCATTTCTTTTTCCTGCTTTTTACTACTTGGTAAAAAGCAAAAAGCCTCCCCTTCAGCACAGATCATGCAAATGGCTAAAATGTGGATGATGAAATCTTAGAACATGCAGGGACAGCCTCATTCAGCTCTTGATAAAGCCTGTGGGAGGCTTGCCAGTGAAAAAGCACATCCTGTTCTCAGTGACATTCAGTTGAAATGACTTTGGGATCCATTTTAGAGAATGTCCTTTCTAATGCAGAGTCTTTGCTCATCCCTGTCCTGGATCCAGTGCCTGTCCCTGCTCAGCCACTGGAACAGCCAGGATTTGGGAAGAGGGGCTTGGAGTGCCAGGAGCTGCACTCCTGTGGCTGCTTTGTTAAGAGAAGAGCTCCTGGAAATAATTTCCAACATCTTTCAACTGCTATAAACTTCCTCGGGTGTAGGACACAGGGTTCAGGCTAATAAACTGCCTGGGAAAGAGAGAGCTGAGGAAATAATCTTCAAACAAATGTTCTGGCACAGGGAACAGACTCTGAGCCCAGGGTGAGCTGCTGGCTGCCTTGACTTCTGCTTTAAAACCTTTTTCATTTACCCAAATTTTACGACCTGCTGTCCATCTTTTCTTGTTTGAAGTTATAACTACTAAAATAACTTCCCAGACGTGCAAGATTTCATTGCTAGGAAGCATTGTCATTGTCAGGCCAAAAGTTCTCACATTTTGCTCTAAATTCCTTGTGCTTATTTGCAGTGCTTGCAAGACTAATGTGGGTGGAAATAAAATCTTCAGCTTGGTTGTAGGTAGACAAATATCTCCCATGCAGGAAGATGTAGTGTTTAATAAGATACTGGTTGGAAATTAATCTTTTCTCTTCTGATGTAGCCAAAAGTGGGAAAACTCAAGCTGGATGTAAAAATGGTTTTCATGTAGCCCTTTCCAAACAACTTGCTTTGAATTTTCATGAAATCACAGAATGTTTTTGGTTGGAAGCAACCTTAAAAGCCTTTTCCTTCCACCTCTGTCCTGGCCAGGGGCACCTCCCACTGTCCCAGGGCTGCTCCAGCCCTGTCCAGCCTGGCCTTGGACACTTCCAGCTATGAGAAGTCCACAACATCTCTGAATTTGTGCCTTGTGTGGGTTTGAGATGGAAATGGGAAAAAAAAAACCTCCACACTTTCAATTTTGATGGAGCACAGCATCAAACTTCAATTTCCCTGTCAGTATTAAGCAAGCTGATGAGATTTTTTCAGTTTTCAAGCTGGAAAGCTTCATTGCCAATATGGAAGATATCCTAAATTAAAAAAAAAAAAAAAACATCCTAAATCATTGCTAGATCAAACAGATTAGAGTTTGCTCTGTTTGTGGGAAATGTAGAGCCAATAATCTTCTTTCTGTGGAATATTTTTGCTTGTTTTCATGGTGAACAGAGGTATTTAAGCAATTTCAGCTGTTTTCTGCTGTCTGATTAAGAACTGCTTAGATCAGGGAATAGCCTGAAGGTTTAAGGACTAGTTCAACCATGACACCATTGCCCAGGCCAAAGTAAAGACAGATTAACTGACAATAATGATAAATAACATTCAGACCTATCAATATTATTGTTGGTGAGCCAGCTTGAAATTTTACAAAGAATTTTTTGGGCCTGGTTGGCAAGAATGAGCTTTCATGGAAAATCTTTGAAATTAGATTATAACTTGGATTTAAAGGCTACTGGAGATCATCCTGATGTTGTACAGACTGTGTGAAAGAGAAGATTTAATGTTCTGAGGAGTTTCAAATGTTGTTCACTTCATCAAAAACCAATACAGGAATGTGATGGTTACCCTTTATTTTTTCTGAATTGCACTGGGGACATGAAGTATCTTTTTATAATTTACCAGACATTTATAATGTACAGCACTTCAAAAGACAGTGTTTTATAGTTATCTGCAATTCCCTCCTGCAGTACAAATTAAAACTTGCTGAACTTTCTTGGAAAAGCATCACCATATAACATTTCTTATGCTTCATGATGTCTGTTTGGAAAGTCAAAATAGCTTCCTAGAGAATATTTTTCATGTTAATCTTTCTACCTGAATTTATTTGGCAGTGTAATTCTGTGAAAGTTGATGAGTTTGCTTATATAACTTATGTGTACAATGCTTTGAATATCCCAATCATCTCCAAGTAAACCATTTTCCTTCCTCTTCCCTCAAGCATTTTCTACTGAACCTGTAAAAATGGGGATGTTTGACTCCTACATTAACATCCCCGGTGTTTACATCGTTCCTACAACACAAAGCTGCACAAGTAAGAACTGGGAGGCAGCACCGGGAGCAGGCTTATGGCACAGCATGTGGGGAGTGCTTAGAAAATCACACCAGACAGACAATTTACAGCAGTGGGGGTTATTTTTCACTCCAGGACTTTGATCTGGCTGCAGGGTGTTTATCAGGACTGCTTTGCATGGCATCTACATTTAATAAGGCAGCTGAAGAATGATGAGGCTGCTTTCCTGACAATTTTCTAAACAAAATAGAATGCTTGCTGCTCAACAAAAGCTTTTTTTTTCCATTTAGTCAAATATCAGAACAAGAAATAACTGCAGAGTTTTATTAGTTGCAGATTACTTGCCCAGACAGCTGTGCTCTCAGCATGTCATCAAAAAAAAACCCCTGCTCTCAGAAGCCAAAGCAGCCTCAGAAGCTGATCAATTTAAACACAGAGCAAAAGTTGTGGCTCACCCCGAGGTATTAAGGGTGTTAAATGCTCTGCCAAGTCACAGGGCCATCACTGTCACATCCCTGCTCCTGTTGGGATGCTGTTCCTGCAGGCTGTGGGGGCAGAAGGCAGCTAAGGGCAGTGGTGTTTATTAGCAGCTCATAGGAAGGTGTTCATTAGCAGCTCAGGGAAGGAAGATGGCCAGGGCCAGGTGTTCTTTCCAGGTAAAATCTCTTGGGAAGAGGGGGAAAGAGCTCCACTGGGAAAACTCTGGTGGCATCTCCTTTGCACTCTTCCTCCAGAACAGGCAGCAGGGCCAGCCTGGAGCAGCCTGGGCTGTGGAAAATGTCCCTGCCAGGGCAGGGGTGGGACAGGGGGAGCTTCAGGTCCCTTCCAGCCCAAACCATGCTGGGATTCTGTGGATTGTGGTCTTGGAAAGGCTAGAAGGGCTCAGAAGGTTTGTTTCTCCTCTCTTGGGAGCCTCAGTTCTATTCCCAGAATTGTTGCCTGTGCTGTTGTTGTGTGACTCTGCCCTCAAAGGGACACAGGCCTTCAGTTCAAACGCCTTTAAAAATGTCTGATCTCCTAAATTGCCTCTGTGTGAATGGAAATAAGCAAAGGAAGGGAACTGAGCTTTGTGAGGCTTGGCATGAGCTTCAGGTAAGAATGTTCTCTCTGTCAATTTGGAGTGATTTTCAAAAGCACAGTGAGATTTCACAGTGTTGGACAGGAGGATTTGAGTCAAAATGAGACGTTAAATATGGATATAGGCACAAACTTAAATTAAATGTTACAAAGAAACATTCTCAGAATTTTTTTTTTCCTGACAGAAATAGCATACAGGAGCTGGATGCCTGTTCCTGGCAGCATTTATTTTCTTATGGTGAAGCTAAATTGGACATGAGTGAGTCCTTCTCTGACAGTTTTTGTTTCCAAGTGTCCTGCAGCTCTGCAGCTCAGGATGCAGAGCATGAGCTGGGTGGTGGTGCCTATTTCACTCCTGCCAGTGACTCTTCCCAGGGCTTCAACAAGTGCTGGAGGAAGAACATGCTGAAAATTTTAATTATCCTGCTTGGTAGATGCTATTTCTTCTTAATTAAAAAAAAAAGAGTTTAATTAGTCTCCTTTTGGTGGCATCCACTCAATATTTGACTCTTCATTTTCATTCAAATTCCATTGTCTTATAATTTACAACTCAACTAAATGTTTCTTTTCATGAATGACACCCAAGGCTTTGTGCCTGCAGGTATCACTGCGTGAAGTGGGTTATTTTAAGCAAAAATCTGTTTGCTTCCAAGAGAAGAACAATGCTCTGAGTGTGAATGATGTGTCAAAACATCAACCAAATTGTCACCTGAATGTGGCAGCTGCTCCATTCTGAGGTTCTCATTAAATGAAGATAGCTGAGCAGTGTTGTAGGTGGCTTTGTTTGTTTCGTTTAGTGAAGGTGTTGGTTTGATTAGAAATGCTTTTTCAGGAATCCTCTTTGACAGCAAACAGCCAAATGGTTTTACCTGGGTTTTTGAATAAACTCCTGCTGCCAAACTCTTCTCTGCAAAGTATTGTTGTGGGTGTTGGACACCACTGAGACCTGGCCCAGACTCTCCTGAGCTCTCTTTGTGTTCTCCAACCAGCCTGGCTCCCTCTCCTTCCAGCAGTGCTGATCAAGGTGCAGTGTACTGCAAGATAAAGCCAATCAGCATTTACAATTCCTTCTCCTTTTGCTGTATCCTCTGCTACAGGAGGCATTTTGTCCTTGCTCCTCAGACTTTGCTTCTTGTCCTTTGATGCCTTGTGCAGGCTGTCCTGGAGCAGAGGCTGGGCAGAGTCCCAGAATAAAGCAGGGATTGATCCAAAGGATCTCCTCCATGGATCCACCTTGGGCAGCACCAGAGCCCAGCCAGGGCTGCACCCAAGATGAACCAAAATGGCCCCAAAATGCACGAGCGCTGCCGGGGTCTCTCCCTGGGATCAGTTCTGCTCCATTTGCACCTTGCAGTTCATTGTCCCATTCCAGCTTTAGCCCCTGCAGTCCCACCCTGCTTGTTTTTCTCTCTGCAGCCCACGGGGTTTGTGCTCCTGGGCTGAGATTGGGATCATTTGTCCTTGGTGCCCAGCTGGAGCAGGAATTGTTTTGTCTCCCTGCTCTGTGCACAGAGCTCAGCATCCCCTCATGTGAAGCACAGAACTGCACACTAAAGCAGCACAGAATCTGAAACATAGAAAAGCTAAACCTGAGGCATCACCTTCACCTGTTCTTTTCCCTCCCCTTGCAGCTGGTAATGAACACATGGAAGAAGAGGAGAGAACAAAAACCTGTAGCTGATTGCACAGCAGAGTTGGACTTTCCTGGTGAGATTTCTGGTTTTTGCACTTCTTACAGGAATTTCTGGCCTCCAGGACTGAGGTATCCTTTTCCCCAGGCAGCCCTTGCTGCAGCCAGGGGAAGGTTGTGCTGATGTTGTCTGCATTCCCTGCTGCTCAGCAGGGCCTGGCTCCAGCCTGGTTTTTGCCCCTCTCTGGCTGGCAGCCCTCAGCTGGGAGGCTGCTGCTCCCTCCCGAATTATTGGAATCCAGCTCAGAAACCCCAAATAGTCAAGTTCTTTGGTGTGTGTGGCAGTCAGGAACTAAAAGCTCCTGCAGGATGTACAAAACATTATCCTTCTGCACAATTCCAACTTCAGGTGTGTCCATTTCCACCCAATGAGGGGTTTACTTATTTTAGGTTATTAGTAGTGCAGCCTCCAGTAGACAAAACCCTAGTAAATTGAGTTCCAGGTTATTTTTTGCAAGATGAGGGGAGCTGGGAAAGGAAAAATAGAGAAAACCAGAGTAGGTTTAATTGTACTGGTAAAGAAAATGTGTGTGACTGTGAAACTGAGGGACTGTTGTGTATTTTTTATAGGGGGAGTGGATTTAAAATGGAAAGATTACCTATTGCAAGAGCAGGGATGTATTTCTAGATGCTTAACCCTGTGTTCATGTGTTTTCAGCTGGGGTGTGTATAAAAGTAAATTGCTTAATAAATGCAAATGATTTGTAGCACAATTTTGGGCTATAGAGCAGCTTTAGTATTATGACTTTGGTCAGATTCCCTTCTGTTCCTTCACATAACCCAGCCAGAATGATGGCAAAACCCCACAAAAGCAGGCATCACATCTGTAGTTGAGTTTTCCTAGGTAAATGATCCTGCAAAATGTGTTTTCTGTAGGGCTTGTTGGACTGGGTTGACCTTTGTAACAGCTTTATTCTCTTCAGCATCCTCGAGTTTGGAGACAAATCAATAAATTGAGCAGGAGCACTGCACAAAGACCAGATGGTCCTCACCCAGTGCTTGTAGGGGAATGAAAATGTGAAATCACCAGCCTGCTGCTCTGGGACACCACTTAGATCTGCCTGGGTGCAGAAGGAGCAGCAGGGAGGAACTCTCAGCCCAGCCTTTGTTCCAGTGTGGAGCTGAATTCCAGTCTGACTTAGCACAGCATTAAAAAATTCAGGTGCTCAGAGGAATGGACAAACAGATGTTGGGGAGTTCTCTCTGACTTTTATGAAGATCAACAATACCTGGAAGATTTTAGAAGTTAACAAGTATGAGGATGACATGATTTACCTATTGCATAAGGATTTTTCAAAAAAGCCTCTTAAAAATATAATTAAAGCTTTTTAGGAAATTGAACAAGAGTTTGCATTAAAAATCAGGCTTTTTAGGCATTCACAACTTACTAAAAATGTGAATGCCTAAAAGTCCCTATTTTTAATCTAAACTCTTGTTCAATTCTCTATTAAATAAATTTTCTCTTAAAAAGAAGTGAAAATGAAGGGCAGGTTTTCATGTGGAGGCAATTCCAAGGGTGGCCTGGAAAAGGAAGTAAATAGGTGACAATTTGCTGCTGATGCAAAATGACTCAGAATATTCTAATTAAAACTGGCTGTGGGAGCTTGCAGAAATTTTTGTGTGACTGAGGAAACAGAATATTGATAAATGAGTGACTGTGGGTGGGAAGGAACCTTAGTCAAAGTCATGGCTGAGTTCTGGATTTGCTGGTTGGGAATTAATCCTTGTCTGATTTCCCTGGAGATGTGGCTGAGCTGCCAGCTGTGGAATTCCCTGTGGAGCAGAGTGAGGCCACCTTGTGCACTGCTCTGCTCACTGGTGATGGAATGGTGGAAGGAGAATTCCAATTCTCTTCTCTTTGAAACAGAAATTTTCCAGGAAAGGCCTTATTTTGCAGGCAGCACATGATTTTTAATTGTTTGTTTGTTTGTTTTTGTTTAATTTATTTTTGCCATCTATACAGTGTTTGGGAGGTGCTTCCATAACCTTGTTGCTCTAAGAGTCAAGCTGGGAACTTTATCCCACTTCCAGATTAACTTTGATTTTAATTTGACTGTCAGAAATGTTTATTTCTAACCAGCACTTTTAGTTTATAAAGATCTTCTCTCCCCATCAGTGCTTTTCTTTCAAGTCACTGTATCTAATGAGAGGCAGCAATTAAAACCTCACATTCAAACTTTGCTAAAACTGATCAAAGATAGTGTCTGGCAGGAGATTCCCCTTGGTCCTTAGCATAGGATGTGACTAATTCACCTTTTTATGGCTCCAGCTGTGTTTGCTATAAAAGCTGTGCTAACTCCATTGTCTAGTAATGTAATTAAATTTAGGAGAGGCTTAATGCAGCCAGTCCATGTGATGAAGCAAATGACTTCTGAGATTCCTTGAAGACTGACTGTATAATGCTCATAAAATCCCTCCTTTGTTTCAGAACTTCTATGACTTCACAAAAAAAGTGAAATCTGGCACTTGGCAGAGCCAGAAGGAAACATCTGGATGCTTTTGATCAAAGATGCTTAAGGAAAATGAGCCTGCAGAGCATCAAGAATGGCTCAGTTTGAGAAAGGGAAAGAAAGAATGAAACTGTCCTCAGCAGAAGTTGGTAAATTTGGGGGGAAATTTGCTGTGTAGTTTCTTATTCCTCCAATAAAGCTTAATGCTTACACAGAACATTCAAATAAGTTGTTTTAAATACTGGGGTTTTAAGACTGAAGCTGAAATATGTATATAAAACTAAGAAAATTAGCTGCAGAATGGTCTCTGCAACACGTGGCAGAACTTAGTTAGTAATTGGAAGCTAAATGATTTTCTTACTATCCAGTGTTCAGCTTTCTGCAAGAGTAAATAATTTCTTTGAGCAGTAGTTGAGTAACTGGAAACACTCTGTGTCTGAGCTAAAAGAGTGATTTATCTTCCATTGCTTTCTGAGTGCTGCATTATGTTACAAATCTAAAGCTATTCAATAAATTACAAAGAATTTGTGTATTTTTTTTTTCAGGGATGTGATTTCTGTAGTTTCCTGAGCACACAGAAGAGTGGAGAGGACCTTCTTTGCCCATTTGCTAGAGAACAGTTGATATTACATTTGACAATCCTGTAATCCAATTTATATCCAGCTTGCTGCTGGCCACCTGTGAGCAATTTTATTCTGTGGCTTTTTGTTTTAATCTTGAGAGCACTCATTTGTCTGTGCAAGATGATTCCCTTGGACTGCCTCAGGATCTTGGGCCCACCACAACAGCTGGGTGCTTAATTCAGACACTTGGAGTTACTGAATCCTGATTTTTTGGTAGGAGTTTCAGTCTGTGGAAAGAATCCTGCGCTCAGAAAATTGCTTTTCATGCTGTGGTGTTAGCTGCCATTGTCCTGTGAAGGTGAAGTTGTGTCCCAGTGCTTGCAAAATGAAAAGTAAAGGAACCTGACTGGCTGACTGCTCTTTTAGACAGTAAAATGAAACAGTCCTTAGCTCCTGGTAATGGTAGCAGCAGTGTTTTCTTGATTTAATAATCCAGACAAAATGATTTTTCTGTTTAAATTTCATTTTAGGGGGTTTGGGAGGGATGTTGTCCCCTGTACCGTGGTCCTGCTCCTCTGATCTCCTGCTCAGGTATTTGCATTTTCCCCTTGGTTCAGTGAGTGTCCCAGTGCCAAGGGCAGGGATGCTGGGGGAGCTCTGCTCTGGCTCTTCTTCATCAGATCCCAACATTTCAGTGCTTCTGCCTGGGCTGAGGTGGTTGTAGGGGCAGGGATGGAGGGAGGTGCTGAGATCCCACAGCAGCTTCCATTGAATATCAGCTTTATCAGCTCCTTCCTGGCCACTCAACTCCTGACTTACCTGGTGCCCTGCTGGCCAAAAATATTCCTTATTTAGATGTACAGTTTTGGGTTTTTTTCAAAACCTCTGTCAAGGTTCTGTTCTGTGAGGTGTGGGTGACATTTGCTTTCTGAAAGCTGAGATTTGTGGCCACGGTGTAATACTGAATTCTGTGTCTGACCTGATCATGTGCACAAATTGTCTTTTCTCTGTGACTGCATCTGTGTATAACAGAAATAGGGGGATTTCAGAGTAAGGCTTTTGTAAGTGTTTTATATTCAGATTTAATAGCTGGAGTGTAGTGAGGTGTCTGAGACAGTTGATAAAATCAAACTTTTAAGGTGCTATTTGAGCAGAAAAATAAATTCTACTCTCTTACTCCATGCACTGTTGAAGGGTTGATGTTGTGTTTATGTCCAGGTATTACCTAAAGCAGAGGTGAAAAGCCGTGCTTGGACTTTCCTGGAATGAGATTATGTTTAGGAGTGCTTAATTAATGACAGAAGGGGAATTTGCATGGGCATTTCTTTAGATCAGTGATGCACATTTTCATGGTGTATTTTGAGTGTTGAGATGGAAGTTGAGACTCTGTTGTGTGAAAAGAAAATGAAATAAAAGGAAGGAACGTGACCTGAATTAAATAAGTCTGTTCTTATCTTGAATGATAAAAAGAACAGGGACTGGTTGAAATTCTGCTCTGACACAAAAATTCCCCATGGACAGACAATGAAACCTGAAAGCCTTGTTCCTGAAAAAAATCATGGAATATCCTGAGTTGGAAGGGACTCACAGGATCACTGAGTGAAGCTCCTGAACCTGCCCAGGATAGCCCCAAAAATCCTGAGAATCCAGAGTATCCTGATCCTGAGAGCATTGACCAAATACTTCTGAGCCTTAATGCAGCCCTTGCCAGCCTCCACAGTCCAAAGCCTCAAAGAGCAAAAGGAAGCAAATCAAAGTGTAAATCTCATTTTACAGCAAAGACAGAGGCCTGAGCATGTCCTGTAAGTTCTGATTTCCTGGGTGTATCCTCCCAAACTGCCCTAAAATGACCCAAATACGATCAATTTAAGATGCGCTCCAAAAGTCAGATATCTGGGAAGAAATTTTCCAGTTTTATTTCACCACTGCTGCAGGATGCTGCCTGAGAATAATGCCCAACCTCTCTCCTGGCTGCAGAGAAGGATGAGGAGAGGACAACACCTGCACCTGGCTCTTCAGCAGCATGAGGCATTTGGGCACAGGTAAAAAGTTGGACAAGTAATGGAAACTGAAGCAGGAACACATCAGTGATGGGGGAGCCACAGAGGGGCCTCAAGGCAGCCCTGCCACCTGATGGAAAACCAGCCACAGCTCTTCAGCTGCTGGAGCAAATGGAAAATCCACTCTGAGACACCACTGGGTGCTGTGGGATGGACAGCTCAGGCCTTAAGTGCTCATGTTTCTGGGCACATCCACCTCCATGCTTTTATAGGAACACACACTTGGACACTTGGCTGCAGCACCAGCAGAGAGAGCTCTCACAAGGAGAGAAGTGTGGATTTGGATTCCCCAGCAGCACAAGTTTTGCCTGCCTTGATAGTTTTTTAATGGGTTTTATTTTTGCTTTCCGTGTCTGATGGAATTGTTGAAATGAATGATGTCGTGCAGCAAACTTTGGGATGCCTAGGGCAGCACTCAGGCACACTGAGTGGAAATATTAAAAACCTGTCAGATGGGAAAGGGCTCCTTCCTTTCTAAACTGCCACTGTTTTATACACTGCCAGAAACACCTCTGCTGCTCCTGTGCTACCTCAGCTGGTACTGATGAAATTTGGTTTTCACTCACCCAGCTCCAGTCGTTGCTTAAGGGCCTGAAGGAGATGATTACTTAAGTCAGGGAGAAATTTAAGGGAGGTGGAATGTGAGGAGCTTTCTAAGGAAGAGGTAATGGAGTTGGGTTTAACTCTTGCTGTGACAGCAAAAAAATTTTGCCTTTCCTTCAGAGGATGTGTCTGTCCAAAGTAGCTGTGCATTTTCCTTATTTATTGCAGCTTCTCCAGCTCAGTTTGTGCAGGGAGTGAGGTGAGAAGGAACTCTTATCTCTTCCAGGAGTAGCCACAACATTTCTGCTTCATTGTCTCTTTTCATTTCTCATTTGATTTAGAAAGAACCATCTGTGACTTTGAATAAACATTTAAGTGCAGGGAGTAATAAACCAGTGTTGCATGGCTGGTAACTTTTTCTGGTGAGTATTTCTGTTTATTTAGAGACTCGGAGGGAGCTCTACAGAGGCTTTTTGCTGCAGCCTGGAATGGTGGCAGTCCTAAGGCTGGTGTCAAGCCCTGCTCAGAGTCCTTATGGTCTGCTCAGAGTGCTGAGAGTGGCTGAGCTGTGCAAATAAATGTCATCTGTACAGTTTAGCAAACAAATATGTCTGGGGCAGGCACATCTTGAGGTCATATTGAGAAAATTTTATCCTAAAGCAGTTGGTTACATGGGTAGGATTAAATAAAGGCAACTCCAAGAGCTGTTTGTTGTGTCATATTTGGGTCCTAGTCCAGGTTTTAGGAATTTGCTCTTCATTTTGTCTCGGCGTTGAACATGGGGGAGAAGAAACCTTACAGAGCATTTCCCCTCTGGTTGTGGAGCTGTTACTGACTGAAAACAAAGTATAAATTGCAATATTGATTGTAATTTTGAATTGGGATATGTAATGAAGGCTTTTTTGAAAGATTTTCTATCCATTGCTTCAAAGGAAGGGGCTCCTTCATTGAAGCCTTTAATGTCATTAAAGTCTTCCTCAACTCCAATACCTTAAAGTGTTAGAGAACAGGAAAAGGAGGAGGTTGTTCTGCTATTGTTTGATTGAAGAGGAAAATGGAAATTGTGTGCCAGGCTTTGAGGATTCAGGAATATAATATTGACTGAATGAGACTTCTGCAAATGGCTTCTGATGTTGAAGGTGTCGTCAAACAAAAGCTGTGCCAGGACTTCCCAGAGCATTTAATTTTGAGGAAAGGAGGTCTAGAAAATAGGAATATTTCTTCTGCAAAAGCAAAGTCTTGAGTGCATTTTCAAGAGAAAACAAGTTGCACAACATCAGAGCAACAATGCACAATCAACAGGAGATTCTGGAGATGCTCCTTTTTGTAAATTCAGCAGCACCACAGGGGGAAAGTGCTGAGCCTTTGAAAACTGTAAAAATCCCTGCCTCTGAAGGCATGTTAGCAGCATGGGTTCAGCAATTTTAATAACCAGCTTTGCTTGGAAACTTGCTGTTGGTGTGATTTGCTGACATGACTGCCATGAAAACGTGTATAAATTGGGTCCTGGAAGACTGGCAGATGGAATTGCAGAGCCTCTGTGCTGGATCTTAAACAATTCTTACTGCATCCACACACAAGTGTGGTTCTGCAGCACTTCCAAATTACCTCGAATCAAATTCCTGCCCATGGCCCCCATTTTAAATGTTTTTGTTTGTTTTTTTTCTGTAGGTGTCACTATAGCATAGCAGATAGAAACCACTTTCCTTAATGAAAATGTAGAATCCCCACAGATCTGAAGGAAGCTGTAATCTGGTTTTCTGTGCCATGGTTGTCATATCAACAATGAGGTTTCTCAGCAACTAACAGAATATTTTATAGATTTATTTACTTATCCTTTGTAATAATGAACTTGATACAAGAGAATTTTTCCCCTTTATAATTATATAGCAATTGAGAAAGTCTTCCCACATCGTTTACATTTTGTTGTCATGTTAATACCAACAGTTAAAATGAATCTTGTTAATAAAAGGAAAGCTGATAGGATTCATGAATGCGCCAGAATGTAGCCATATTATGTTGCAAAACTTTTTGTATTTCTACTTAACTGATTGCTTTGTGTATATGGATTTGATGGTGCTGCTTTTCATGGCTGTTCAGGATGTAAACTTGGCTTGGTGTGTGTTACTTGTTCTCTCTGCTTGCATAATTTCTGAAAGTATTGAAAAGGGCTTGCTTTTAAAATCAGAGTTGAAGGAGATGCCTTGAAACCTGCTTTTTATTGCATAAAATAGTATATTATAGTATCATATTTATAGTATTAATCATAGAATCCTGGAATAGTTTGGGATGGAAGAGACCTTAAAGCTCATCCCATTCCACCTCCACAATTCCACTCTCCCAGGCTGCTCCAAGCCCTGTCCAACCTGGATTCCTACACAGTCCATCCTAAGTAGAAATTCCCACCTCCAAAGGAGCAAATTGCTGCTGTCTGCTGGTTAAGGCACAGCTTTAGTCCTTGCTTTCAAAGAGAATTGGGAATTTTGCCCTCTGTCCTTATGGCACATAATTCTGGCATGGTTTGCCTTCCTCTCCTTCTCTTGCTCTGCAGGATGCTCGCTTGGGTGGCAGCAGCAGAGGGGAATGATTCAGAATAGTTCTGGAATCCTCTGGAATCCTGGAATCCTCTGCAGGGAGATTGTTCAGCCCTGTTTTCCCTTCCCTGGAGAGTTGTTTTAATTGTTGAGCCATTTCTGATACTCTGGCAATCATTTAAAGCCAATCCGCTTGCTCTTGTCTGGTGGCTGTGCTTGGAACATTTGGGGTCTCCAGGCTGTGAGGAGCCCCTCTGGGATTTATTCATCTGCTCCTCAGGCTTGGATCCTTCAGATGCAACTTTAAAAGCTCCCAGGCAAAAGGGAAGACTTGGTGAATTTCTCACCTAGGCAACGAGTGAGAATGTGGGTGGGGTTTTTTGGATGGTGATTTTGATTTAAGCTCTAAAAATCTGTGCAAAGCCTTTGGGAGCTGGGCTTGGCGTGCATTGCTAATGGATCAAATTGCTGCAGATGCTGAGGGATCACACTTCCTCGGGGGCTTAAATAGGAGCTGGAAACCCAGTTCTGCCCTTTGGCCTCTCAGGGAGTAGGTGTGTTACAGAGAGATTTCTTGCACTCAAACTGTCTTGGAGTTCCACTCTGTTCAAATTACTGTGTAATTTATACCACACCTCCTAATAAACTCTCCCTCTGCTTCCTTGGAGAATACAGCACTTGAAGTTAATTAAATAGAGGAGCTCTGTGAAGCTCAGAGAAACTGGAACAGCTCTGATTGTCTGACTGTAGGAGATCGTCTCAAAGAGGTGTTTGGGCACTTATTAGCAAACTGGGAAATTGCATGTGAAGAAACAGGGATTGTAGATGCTGTGCAAAATCTAAGGAAAGATCTTCGTCCAGTTCTTTAAAAAGGTGTTCAGGGAACAAAGAGGAAAAGAAAAACCCAACTGGTGAGCAATCAAAAGAAACTTAATCTGCTTCATAGCAATAGATTTGCTCTTTGTTTGGGCATAGAAGTGGAGCTTTTATTTGCATATGAAAAACTTCTAAGCTCACTGGCATAGAGGCTACTGGTTTGTGTTGGTTTGAAATGCAGTATTTTCAGAAGAAGACGTGACCGTCACTCAGGGGTCCTTCTCCCAGCCTTTCTGTCCTGTGATGACCTAAAGCCAGGGTAGTAATACTGGGATAAATCTGAACTTTTCATTTTAAGGGGGCTCACTCTTGGTGACTTGTTTCAGATACAGGTGTCTGTGGTAACCCAACAATAAATGAAACTGCTCCTCATAGGACATTTGTTCCTGTTTGCCGTAATTATGTTCTGGTGGGGGTTTTGTTCATCTTTTCTTCATCTTTTTTGATTCTTTGTGTAAGTTTTATCACTCTTGCCCTGTTTTTTAATGTATAATAAGTGAGCTCTTGGAAGCTTCCGCTGCTTGTTTCCTTTTCGTGCCCCATCCTTCAGCCTCTGGGACCATCATAATAAATTGATTTACAAGATTTGACACTTTTACTGATTTTCTCTTTTCCTCACTTCGGGAACCTGGGCAGGATTTTGTTTTTCCTTTTTCTTCTGACCTTTGGGCATTTTTGGCGCTTAGTTCCTCCATAGTTCAGTAGTGACATTCTCAGACCCTCTCAGTGTGCAGCCTCCACTCTGCTGGGGTTGTTTCTCATAACAGATGAGTCCTGGAATATAAATGAGCACAAATCCTCAGAACAAAAAGGGACACAATAATCTTCATAGTGGGAGAGAAGATATTGTAGTCTAAGTACTAATTATTAGCTTTAGGCACCTTCTGATAATTTCAAGGAACCAAGATAAGTTTGTGAATCAGCTCAGCATCTCCTGGGAGTGGTGAGATCACTTTCCTGTAAGGTAAAATCAGTACAGTGTGTATTTGATAGGTGTGTTTTTAAGGACTGATAAGTGCCATTAAAATTTACCAAAACTGTTCAGCTGCTGCTTCTGTGTTAAATCTTCCCTGTGATTTTCTCTCTCATAACTGGTTTATGAAGGAAACATTTTTGAGTCTGTTCCACTCAGCCACAAGCAATGGAGTTGTGCATTGTTGGTTAAAATGCTTCATATCTGTTTGTCCTAATAAAGCTCCAAATCAGTGCTGGGATAAATCCATTTATCATGGGTGGGAGAATGGAGTCTGCTGTTTCCCTGGGATGGAATTACCAGGCTTATTTCTTCTGCTTCAGGATACAACCAGACCATTAGATAGATTCAGAGATTTTTCTTCCTATCCTGGCCAGATCCTTTATGGTTTTTGAAAACATTAGATATTCCACTTGAAAGAGTGCTGGAGCCACAATAAAACTATTGGGCATTTCTTCAACCTTCATCAGTCTTAGATTTCTCCCTCTTCAGTCTTTTTACCCTATCCTCCCACCCAAGGAAAAAAAAAGAAATTAAAAAGGATGAAATTGAATCCAATGCATTGGAATTGCAGGGGGTATTCTATACATCACTTGGTTTATTGTACTTTTATAGTCAAAAAGTCAAACGTGGTTATTTTGAATTAAGGATTTTGTTGCAGAGAATATAGAAAAGCGATATAATACAGTAAGGAGAAAAGAAACTAAAAAATATGAGAAGAAAGAAATGAATAATTTATAAGAAATCTCTTTCTTTAACTCATTAAAATGGCCTGGCAGTCATGGAAACTTTAGGTTTTTCTTGTTCAAAAAGGAAGAATGCTTGCAGATGAACTTCTAAAAAACTAATCAAAGGAAACTTTTCTCCCTCTTTAAGTTTTTGAAAGAGAAAATTGTTAGTCCAATAGTTCAGATGGAAGTTTCTACTACAATGAAATTTAAATTTCCATGAACAGGTGACTAAGAAGAAATAAAACTGTTTTAAAAAGTGACTTCACTTCTTGAGTTTCCAGTGACAGGTGAGTGATCTCAAAGTAACGACAGATTTCTTTTTTTTTTCTGCCTCAAACAGATTTGAGAAGTCTGGGAAGGTAAGGGAAAAAATGTAGTTTTCTGTATGGGGCTGATTTTAGGGGATCTTTCTGTAGGTGGTGCAAAGGAGAATTGGGGACTGAAAAGTGGCATTAATATTTAGCAAAATTCTTCAGCTGCTTTTGTGTTAAAGCTTCACTATTTGTGTTTGTGTTGTTCTCTGTAGCAGTTTCTTCCAAGGCCAGGAGATTTATGGCAATGGTTGCTTTTTCTTAATAATTTTCAGATCTTCATCATAACTATAGAAAGTTGAAACAAAACTTTTAACCACACTCTTTTGTTCCTTCACATTCTGGAAAATAGCAGTGGTGATTATTTTGGTAGGGAAACCTTCCAAGGGATGGGGAGGTGTGAGAGAACAGTGTGGGATTTCCCTTCTTGCATTTCTGAGTCACCTCCCTGAGATTACCATACCTACTTTACACCAGAGTGAAATTGATCAAATTAATATTTAGGGGAAAGTAGGAATTCAGAGTTCTGGCTGTGGTTTTTTTTCCTGAAATAAGCTGTCCCAATTGTTTCAGTTGGGCTGAAATCTCATTATTGCCCCTCCTTTCCCCAAAAGAACTGCTCAGTCTGTGATCAGAAGATGCTGAGCATCACACCCCATCTAGTGCCAGCTGGGGGAACTCCTGGAGAGCCTCTGGCCAAGGTCCTGGACACATTATCAGGAATTCCTGAAAAAGAAAAGAGGCAGAGTGGTGCTGAACAGTGATAACTGCATCATCTGTCTCCTCTTCAGGCTTTGCAAGCAGAGCAATGTGTTCTAAAAAGGACCAATCCTGAAGACCTTGGAGGAGCACAGCTAAAAACAGAGTTTGATTTTCCATCTCACAGTGTTCTGATGGGTGAGATTTTTTCAACTTTTTTAGTTCTCCAATATTCCATAAATGCATTTTTGGGGGTATGACCCATTGATTTCAACTTCCCCTTAGCTCATTTTTTCTGCTTGCAATATAAAGAACTGATGGAACAGGTTCATGAGGGCTGGCATCCTGCAGTTATGCCAAACTATTTCTCCTTTTTCTGCCTGTTATTTCTAATTTTAAAAACAGTGTGAGTATATTTTCCTGCTCCTGTTGCCATCCAAATAAATTCAGGGGAAACAAACCCAAAAAGAGCCTTCCTGTTTTGAAAAGAAATCTTCCAGCTCTTGTTTGATCCATCTTTACTATCACAGCTTGGGCTTGCATTCAGCTTCTATCCATCACTTGAACTGGATTATTGTGTAACTGCTGTTCCTGGCTTTGCTCTACCCTTAGAAGGTTGCTTTTTTCCAATCCTTTTCATCTGAAGCTGTTCAAAAATGCCCTGAGGAGCCATTCTTGTTGTTCAGAGGGGCACTCGGAGGGTGCTGTGTGTTTGCCTGGGTGTTGGACATGGAACGATGGGATCTCTCTGAGCTGCTCTGCGGGAGGTGTCAGTGACCTGCTGAGCTCAGAAACCTGGGATGTGTCTGCCAGGCTGTCTGTCAGAGCCCCAGCAGCTCCAAAAGCCTGAGATTTCGGGTTAATTTGTGCAGTTACAGCAAGTGCAGTGCATCTCCAGAGCACTGGATTTACTGCGTGACCCAGAGCAGCTGTGCTCTCTTCTGCATCTATTTGTGCCCAGGAAATCTCAGGCTGGAAATCAAACAGCCAGGCTGGGAGCTGAGGCTGCTTCATTTGCACAACGTCTCGTGGCAATAGAAAAGACTTAAAAGCATAAAACGCTTTCTAAGTGATTGCCTGGACTAAATATACTCCTTTGACAGATTTTTCCAGCTTTGTGCCTTTGTTTGTCAGGAAAGCAGAAATGCCTAGAGAGCTCATCCCTTAACCCTACACATCATTTGTTCTACTGCTTTGGAGGAAGTTCTGTGTGAGGAGGGGATGGTGAATGAGGGGAGAAAGGGTTTTGACCGGGAGAGTCCTGACAATTAAAAGGATAATTGGGACTCTGTTGATTTAGATTTTAGGGAAATCCTGTTCCAGAGTGGAGCAGGTCCCACCCACCCACCTGGAACTCCTCTTTGCCCAGCAATTTTAATCCTGTTCCTTACCAGGGTGAAGGAATGAGCAGCAACACTTGCTGGATAAAACCACAACAGAAATATTAATTATAACAATGCATGATACATTCCCAAAGCCCCAAATTCCAGCCCTGGCCTGGCAGCCATCTCAGCTTTGTGGGAGATGGGGAGACTGAAGCTTTTGACCAAGAACTGGGCTCTGGTATGGGAATAAATCACATTGATTCTATTTTCTTCATGGTGGAAAAAGGCCATTCTTTATTCACATAATATACATAATTTTAGATAGTTATAAAAATATAATAATAATAGTTACAATGTTATTATACAGTTATAATAATATAAAATTATTTATTTGTTATGTAATATATAATAAATATTATAGATTATATTTATATAATAATAATTTATACAGTTATAATAATACATATAATTTTGTCCAGTTTTACAGCCCTGTGTGTGACTGCCATGGGTCAGGAGCTCTCTTGCCAATCCCTTTATTGGTCAGTAACAAGTTGTTATCCTGTGTTGATTGGTTGCTCAAACTCTTGGTGTTATATGCAGGAAAAGTTGTTTGTGAGAGAGAGTTTTCATTTTTCTGAGGGTGTACAAACAGTTTATCCAGGTGCTGGTTGTTTTTTCCCAGGAATGGATTGTTCTGTTAATGAACTGCTCACACCAGGATTGTTTTACATGGGAATTGCAGAGGGCTGCCTTGACAAGGCCAGGCAGTGATTCCAGGAGAGCAGCCTTGATTTTCTGAAGCCTTTCTCTATGGTTTTTTACCTTCCTGCAATGCTCTGGTGCTGTGCCCATGGTTCCAGCTGGGATCTGTGTTTGGGCAGTGCTGCTGAGCAATCCCAGCTCTGCCCACGGTGGCACCAGGAGGATTTCACACCCCTCGGGTGCTGCTCTAAGGCACAACAGGATTTCATGTCCTTTTCTTATCATGCACAGCTTTGACTCTCAATAGAAGGAATCCTTTAAGATCAAAGATTTCTTTATGAGCAGATGAGAATTAATTGAACCTAAACCCAACTGCACAGCTCTTCCAAATAAGCTAAAACCTAGAAACAGCAAAAAGCCCCAAGATACCCTATTTATCCATTACCATGCCCTGATTTTATCTTTAACAATGTTGCTGGTGTTCATCTTTTTCCCATTGAAATTCATTTGGCTAATGCCTGACACCCTAAATAACAGTTGAGATTTTTTTTTCAACAGAGTTCCTGTATTTTTAAACTGCCCATGCACCATAATCTTTTGTAGCCGCATAAGGAGCTTATTTCCAAAATATGTGGTTGTAAAATATTTTTAAGGCTTTCTCCAAACTTCTTTTGATAAACAGAAGGCCAATCAATGTGTGAATTTTTTTTATATGCACTTACATGCCTCTGAATAGAAATTTCAAGTCTCATGTGCTGCTCTTTAAAACATTTCTAGATCTTTTATATAAAGAGTAGTCAGACTTTCTTTTGTTGTTTTTCTAAGCCTCTTCTATTTTTTTATTCCTACCAAAAGAAATCTTTGTTACTGAGTCTGTGGCAGTTCACAAGAATACACAGTTCAAATGAAATTCAGTTTTTTCCTCCATAACTTTACTGGATCCAGCAGGGCTCTGGGATGCTGGATAATTTTTCTAGAACAAAATGCAAAGAGGAGTCATGTAGCTGGGAAAACTGACAGCACTGGTGTTTTATGAAGGCCATGCTTGTAGTCTTCATTTCTCTGCTGGAGGGCACTGAAAAAAATCCTGGGTTGTGGAAAGGGAAGAAGTGGAAGAAATTTTAGAGGTTTTTGTGTTCCAGTGACAGAAGTGAAACCACCTGTTCAGGAAAGTGAAGAAGCCACTTCAGAGAGGGGCTGGTTGTGCTATTTCACAGCTACTCTGGTGATTTTCAATGTCTCTTCCTGCTCCACTCTCTGACCATACTTTGGCCCCAAAGTGGCACCACTTGAAATTTTCTCATTATTTCATTGCCAGCTCTAGGACAAAACTTGTAATTTCCAGCTGTACGTGGTTTTCCTTCCTCTCGTGAGGTAGCAGTCCAAGAGAGAGGTCAGTCCCCCTGCAATTCCTGAGGACATTCTGATAAAATAAATCACCCTGCTGACAGCTGTGCGTGAATACACCTTGACAGATGCTGGAGTTTTGGGAGGGCTCAGAGCTAGACATCCCACACCTCCCAATGGTTCCCAAATGTAAACCATTCCTACAAACTGCGCCTGGTTTCTCCACTTCTCTCTTTTTATCTTCTGCTCTGATTATTTATTCACATTTATGCTGTCAATAATGTTGTATTGACAAGAATGTTGTGTGCATGTAAAATACTCAAACATCTCAAACCAGATCTAGTCAGGAGAACATCAATTTATTGCTTTTGCCACATGATGTTTAAAGCTCTGCCTAAACTGAGGCACAGAGCTGGTGGGATTTTTGCTGCTTTTCCTCCCCTCCTCTTGGACAAAAAGGAAAGACACAGCTTTTATGCACAGCCTGTGCCTCTATTTGCCTTTTCCTTGGCTACAGCTCAAGCTCTTGAACTTGTGACATTCTTTCACATCCCTGGATCTGTTTCAAGATTAAACTGTGGAGTGTGTCAGCTCTTCAACAGGAATAGGCTCAAAGTTTTCTCCCAGAACATGTTAGGAAGATGATTTACCTTCTGCCCTAATTGTTTTCCTCCTCAAAAAAGTCTGTCATCTAAAAAAGAACGAAGGTACCAAATATAGCTGAAGAGTCAAAACAAATATCTGAGACTGACCTTTACTGGCCTCAACAATTAGCAAATACAAATGATGGTGTAGATGTGGAACTGTGCCCAGTTTGCAAACACAAAGCTTCTGTCCAGGGCTCTGTTGTCTGGCAACCTTTTCTGGGTGAAATTCTGAGATCTTGGAGTAAGACAAGAGGTCTGGAGTTAATGCCACTTCTGTTCTCTACCTGGGGACTCTGGTGGGTGCCTGGGACTTGTGTTCTTCCCATCCCCTCCCAGTGATGCTGCCCAGGGCTTTCCTTCCCCAGGAGGAGATTGCCTTCTTGTTAGGGCTGGGAAGGATCCCCAGATGGCTCAACCCTGAGGTCCTGCCTTCATTAATGAGTATCTTCATTAATGTGGCTGCATAATTAGCCACAGACAGAGGTCTCCTACTTTACTTCAGCTACACAGGGCTCCTTGGGAGGCTCCTGCAGGAGTTTTGCCTTGCCAGAGAGGCTTGGGCAGCTCTGTACCAGGAGCAGCTCTTTCTATGACAAAACAAAATTGGAGTGAGGTGAAAATATGTTTTTTCCAAAGGAATCTGCCATAACTACATTTCCAGGTTTTTTGCAGGTCAGACCTTCCCAGGTGAGCCAGTGGTTTAAAAGCGGGCACCTGAGCACTTTGCACGTCCATTTCTCACATTTCCTTTTAAAGGAAGGGGGCTTTCATTTTCTCACGTTTTCTTTTAAAGGGCAAGGGGGTTTAATTTCTGACTTTTTCTTTTTAAGGACAAGTTGCTCTTTGTGCTTTGCTCTGAGGGTGCCAGTGCTCTTTGGGTGAGTTTGGTGGGCACAACTCTCTCCCGTGTGCTCAGTGATCTTTGCTCTTGTCCTTTCAACTTCTTCCAGGGACTTCTCCAAGAGAATCAGAGTTTGATTTCTGTCTGAACTGGGACAGATTTTATGTGGGAACTCAGTGCTGGGGTGTTTGGCTTCTGAGCCTGTTGAGGGATCCCCATGCAGGTGCTAATGGGGAGCTGCAAAAGAACCTGTTGGGGTTTCTTGCTTTGCCAAACCATCCTCCCTTTGCAGAACAGGCATTCCTGAGTATTTTGGGGTCTGACCTATGGGATGCTGGAATACAGGTGGATTTCAGCATGCCCTGCAATGCTAGGAGTCAGCAGTGATTATTTGCCAAGTTGGAACTAGAGAATTAGGAAAAAAGCCCTGATAAAGCATGAACAGAATTGTCTGTGCTAACACCTGGGCTGAGAGTGCTGAGGAATTTGGGTTAATAAGCTCTGCCTGCTGGGCTACCTAGTTTTTAGTGCAAATGGTTGTCTGTTCAGTGAATCCACTGCTGAGTTCTGTGCTCCCTTCCTCAGGCCCCAAAAGAGGTTAAGAAACCCCAGGAACATTCTGCTGAATGTCTTGGGCCAGATTCATGGACGTGGCCTGGCTATTTTGTGCTGCTCTGCTGATGCAAAGCAGCCATAAACCTGGATTGGGGCAGTGCAGCAGTGGGAGGCTCCAGCACAGAGACAGGATGGCTGCAGTTTGCTCTGATATTTGTTCTCTCAAACTCTGCACATATTAATTGTTCAACTTAATACAATTGTAATTTAATGCAGTTCAGCTCTTCTGGGAGTCATGAATGTAATAAAATGCTGTTTTTTAAAAATTTTTTTAAGAGGCCTGGACCTAGGGGTGAGTCTTCATCTGTTTTAATTAGTTATTTCTCATGGCCTTATGGGGCCTGCCCTTAGCAGGGCAGGATGAAAATGTCATACCCTGCATCTGCAATTTTGCCCAGATTTGAGAGAACAAGAACAAGCACTTGCTGCATGTCTGTGAAAAGAAGAAGGAAAAGTAAGGTTATTTGCATATTTTGATTTATTTTCAAAAAGTTGCATTAATTTAGAGTCAAAGAGTGTGAAATCTCAGAGTTTGGGGTCAGCCTTGATCAGCACCTTGGCCCGAGCCCTCGGGGCAGTGGGACTGTCTTGTCCTGCAGGATGGGGCTGTCACAATGCCCACCATGATATAGTGAGCAGCTGACATTAAACAGATTGTAAAATGGAAAGCTTTATTTCCAAACTCTTAAAGTTATATATGAGCCCATTCCAAGGAGAGAATGGAGCATGCATTGCAGTGGGAAGATAAGGCTGGGCTTCCTGCTCCCCACTCCAACACAATGTTTTATATCATCATTTTCTCCTTATTATATTTTATTTGCACTCTGTTTCAGCACAATGAACTAAATCTTGGGGGACATAAAAGTTCTAGAAGTGCCTAATACCAACTTCTCCTCTTTGAAATGCCACATAAGTTAAGTAAACTGAGCTAAAGTAGTTAATATTTTCTTTTCTTTGTAAGTAACTACCAGCCCCTCTTTAGAGTTGTGCACTTTGCTTTGGTCCAAAGAACAGACAAGGAACAGAAGACAGAATTTAGTAACTTTAACACAGAGTAAACTCATGACCTCAGTGACTTTTGCTTGTATTCTTTAATTGCTTTTTAAGTACAAAATTGATGGTATTGAAGATTAAACTCCTAAACCACTAGAATCAAGTTCTCAGTGATGAATTTTCCAACTTCCCCCATCACACTGGGTTAAGTACAAGTGATCTCATGTGTGTGCCCTTCTCCTTTTTTATGTAGCTTTGGAGAAACACTGAGTCTTTGAATTTACATAATTTAAAGGCAATCCACATAGAAAATAAGATTAATTACTTTGTTTCTTACACTGCTTTTATTCTCCTGGACTACTCCCAAGGCCAGATTCAATGCTGAGCCCTCCAGAGCTGAGCTTTGGGAAGCTGAGATGAACAATCCAGCAATGTCTGTAGCTCTTTACAGTCATTCTTGTTCTCTTCATATTCAAAGCGTCACTCAGGGCTTGTTTATATGCATTACTGTACCTCTTTAAATTAAGGTGTAATTTAAATCAGTTTCATTAAGCTGGTCCAATCGGCTGCTCAGCCACTCTTATTGCAACATAAACTAACTTTATTTCATGTTATTGTAAATCAGCCAGGAACATTGTCAGCTTAAAATGTAATAATCCATTAAATTAGCCTAAAATTGAAACATCCTCACAGGAGTTTGGGCTGGTGTGTACCCGCTTAAATTAGCTGGAGCAAGTTTATGTGTACACAGAGAATTAGAAATGGAATCAAGCACCTCCTGTGGTAAATTCCGTCACCTGGGGCCAGTCAGGGTCAGAGGAATTGGGATGCAGAGTTGTCAGAGCAGTGCCAGTGCTCAGGGCGTGTCTGGGGACCAGATCTCCCTCCTGAGTTTGTTCCTTCAGCTCCTCAGAGGTTCCCTTGCTTTGGGTGCTGTCACCAGCCCAGAGATGCTCTGGAAGTTTCCAGCTCCCCACTTGCCAGAAGTTTCCTCTGGATTTTCCTTTTGACTCTTAGATGTGGATGGAGAAAGAGCCTCATGCCAGGAGTGGTGGTTTTGCAGGAGAAATGAGCTGTGGTTTATTAATTACACAGAATTCCCAGAATGACCAGGTTGGAAGAGACCTTCAAGATCATCGAGTCCAACCCAACCCCAACAGCTCAGCTAAACCCTGGCACCCAGTGCCACATCCAGGCTTTGTTAAACACACCCAGGGATGGGGACTCCACCACCTCCCTGGGCAGACAATTCCAATTTTATCACTCTTTCAATGAAAAACCTTTTCCTAATCGCCAACGTGTATTTCCCCTCATGCAGCTTGAGACTGCGTCCTCTTGTTCTGGCAGTTGTCGCCTGCTTTGCCCCAGGAATTTTAGGAGGGAAATATTCAGGTACAAAGTAGTAAAAATCACCTTTTTTCTATCTGGGAAGTTCACAGCTCCAGCTGTGCTTTGGCACAGACTCTCATCAGCAAACTCCAGTATTTCTCTTCCCTACTACTGCTGATTTCTTCTTCTGAGTTGCCACTTTAACAAAATTGTGTGTTCAGCAACATTTACTGATTTAGCCCCTAAACTTCCCTTTTTTTACTTGAAATGAATGTATGAATGATGCATTTTGGGGGCTGCGTTTTTCCTCCACCTAATTTAGGTCCAAGTTTTTCTTTTTCTCCTCGGCCTTGCAGGAGTAGGGGCAGAGGAAGGGATGGAGAAGACCCCTGGTGATACCAAAGCTGAAAGGATCCCTGGGCTCTCCAGGGCAGCACTCAAGCTGCCCAGAGCAGTGTCATTGTCATGCTCACAGCAGCTAAAAAGCTCCAAACCTCAGCCTCACCACAGGGGCAGCTGCTTGGCGTCGTATTGATACTAAACAAACAGGAACTAAAGCAAATACTCCATGTTTTGTTTGTTGTGCATTGGCTTTTTTTAATTTTTGATTTCTCATGGTTCCATGTCAGCAGCAGTGAGAACACACAGACAGCTTTTTCCTGTATTTTTTTTTTTTTGGTGTGTGTGCTGTGAGAAAGCACAAGAGGCATTTAGGCTTCAGTCACTCCCACTGCTTGTGTGCTGGGTGTGATTTGCATCAGAATAGGTATTTTTCCTTTTTATCTGTAAATTCATTTACATAATATTCATCAGTATGCAAGTTGTGCTGGTGAAAGGATTGCTGACATGTGGAGAGATACCTCAGGTTTTGAGCTTATTGTTCAGGCAACAAGTATATGAAGGTGCAGGTTGCTAATTATAGTGTACACCTTGTCAGTTCCACGGGCTTTATCCTATAGAAAAAGGGCTTTATTAAATTTCTGTTGTATTATTTTGTCATCAGCAATCCTGAAGTATTAAGATGAGACTTATTTTTAGTAGAAAAAAAAAGCCAGCATCAATTTCAAGGTGCAATTGAACCCAGGCTCTCTACAGGCAAATCTGGGAACTTTGGGAATACTTGACTGCAAGCCCCATGTACATTTTATATCCCTCAGCCAGCTTAGAGAATGAAACATTTGAAACAAAAAAAGGTAAAACATTTGCTGCGCTGTTCATGGGAGGTTCTAGGAAAGGGAATCCCTGCTTCCATCAGTTTCTGAATTCAGGTGGGTTTTGTCCCAAGGGAGTTACAGGAAGAGTCTGAGGATCCCTTACCTTGGGTTTAATAGTGCTATATCAGGAGGTACAAAGAAACTCAAGTTGCTTTTGTGCTCAAGTAGCCTGAAGAAAAATGATGTTTTAAGGGGGAACAGAACTTTTGTGAACTTTGAATATTTTGTAGCTGGAAAACCAAATAGTTTTTAATTATTTCTTCTTTTTTTTTTTTTTTTAAGAAGTGGGAGTTTGCTGCTAGGTTAGTTGCCTTTTGTTTCATTGATGACTTTTGCTTCAAATTTTAGGATGAATGAAGCTCTCAAATGTTTATCTAGTTTAAAATGTTTTTTCTCAAGAAGAATAGACATTGATGTCATGCATCTTCAGAGACCTTTGCTGTTTAAGGAGGCTTTCTTGAGCTAAACTCTTTTACTGTCAGTCGTGTGCAGCTTTTGAATTTTTATTTCTTTATTATATTTTCAATGTACTTTAAGCTGGTGTACAGAAAAGAGATCTTTGTGCTCTCCCTTGTAGGCACTAATTCTTCAGTGACCCCAAATCTCAGTAGGATGAGGAAAATCTTGGTTCCAGACCAAAATATTTGGCTGGTGCCAGGACCATCCCATGATACCTGCAGCTCTAATGTATAGTGAATGAATTTCTGGTGTTGTGGGATGGAAGGGTTAAACTCAGAGAAGTGAAAATGTGCCAAGGAGCACAGGTTGTTTATGGAAGCGTTCCAGCTTCAGCCTCACTTTTTAATCCCCAGGGGAGCCACAGCCTCCAGCTTTGTGGCTTCCTCACCACATGAGCTCCTGCACTTCGAGGCTGGAATCTGCTTTTGGCTTTTTACAGCACACTGTAGAAAAATGAAATAGAGTGGAAAGAACAAAGTGCTCTGGATAATCTGGATATTCAACAGGAAGGGAGAAAGAAATCCCCAATGAGCCAACAGTAAAGAAAACCACCCCGTCTTTTTTGTTTGTCTTTTGGAGCAAGAACCACAATCCTGGTTGCTCTTGGCATTCTTGGGATGGCATCAGGTGAAGAGGAGCAATCACTGCACAGGGTTTATAAATTCTGAGTTGCCCTTTCCTCTCTCAGAAACAAAAATGCACTTACAAAAGCAGGAAATGCATCAGTTAAGGTCTCAGATAATAAGGTTGGATGCCATGATCTTGGAGGTCTTTTCCAACCTTATCCAGAGAATCACAGGCAGGTTTTAAAGTCATAATTAATGACAACATTCATAACTGAGGTAGTTGTTTGCTTTGCAGAGTTGAACAGCAATATTCAGACCTTTCTTGTCCTCTGTGTATATTTTTTAATCAGATATGCATTTTAAGGCTTCTGTTTGTCAAATTTTGTCTTTGTTACTATTCTAGCCAAGCTGTTTATTTTTGCCAAATAGCTGATACCTGGTTGATTTATTAGATGTGCTGCCAGCTCAACTCCTTATTCTATTAGCTACTCATGTCTTGAATTTATTTGACAGTGCTGATGAAAGTGGGAAAATTGATGTAATTCCATCTGCTCAAGCCAGTTCTTACAGCGGGAGCTGAATTGTGGCTTGGAGGAGAGATCCTGTCCCCTTCATATGAAAATGTCATCCTTTGGTACAGCTGAGCTTTAAGAATTCAGAGATCTCAGAGCAAAACAAGTGGATGTGGCACTTGAGGGTGTGATTTAATGGGGAACATGGCTGATGGTTGGACTGGATGAGCTTAAAGGTCTTTTCCAGCCTTAATAATTCCATGATTGTGTGATTCAGTGCTGGGCTGTGTGTGTCCATATCTATTTGCAGTAATAATATTATTATTATTTGGGGCTGGTATTGAGTGAAAGACGGGCTGGGAGTCCTTTGATCAAAGAGAAGACTCCACTCTAAAAGGATTTACGTGCCAAGATCCTTGTGCTGAAATGAAAACTCTCCAGCAGTTGCCTGGGCTCTTGGAGCACGTCCTTAAACCTCTCCTTGTGGAGAAACAGCAGCTGAATATGCCCTGGAAAATGTTAATTTTCCTTAATAGTTCCATGATTGTGTGATTTAGTGCTGGGCTGTTTGTGTCCATATCTATTTGTATTAATAATAATAATAATTTTTTGGGGCAGGTAGTGAGGAAAAGAAGGGCTGGGAGTTCTTTGATCAAAGAGAAGACTCCACTCCAGAAGGATTTATGTGCCAAAATCCTTGTCCTGAAATGAAAACTCTCCAGCAGTTGCCTGGGCTCTTACAGCACACCCTTAAACCTCTTCTTTTGGAGAAACAGCAGCTGAACGTGCCCTGGAAAATGTTAATTGGGCTCTGCCCCTTCATGTTTTGAATCAAGGAGACGCTGATGCCTCATCCCAAGGGAATTCCCTTTATTGGGCTCCCCAGTTCAATCAGGACTAGAGGCACCTCTTTTATTGGGAGATCTGGCTGGATCAATGGAGCAGGCAGGTCAATCAGCAGATGATGAAGCTCAGTCCCCAGGGAGTGTGGAGAAGCTGCTCCTGCCCTGTGTATGCAATGTGAGTGTGAAATTATAGAAATGTTTATTGAGCCACTGAAGGCTGGACTTGAGAATGGAATGGCTTCTGTCTTAAATGGCATCTCATAACACCAGGATCAATAAAACCCTTATGCTGAGTGAATCCTAAAGGTGATTGTGTATCTATCTCTGAGCTGTTTGCTGCCTGCTTTATGTTCTCAACTTGGTTCAGCTACAAAAAACCCACCAAAACCTCTAATTTAAGTAAATTTCTTTTCATCTTGGCTTGACAAATTAAGCTCTTTTGAAGGTATCATGTACTTGAATACATTTAAAGGGTGACAAGGTCTTATCTATTTTGGAAGAGTGCGAGGTTGGAAATGATAAGATTTGATTTAATTTATATTTAATTTGCAATGCATATTCGTTTTGTATATATAGTTCAAATTACATGCTCGTGTAGTAGACATCCTTAATTTGTCCTGCATATTTATTTTGTAAATGGTATTAACTTTGGGTTTAATTTTTTCACGAAGCATGGCAGCTAAATATCACATTTTTTTGGCTTTATACCTGTGTTAGCAGGTGGGAGGCAGAGCTCTCTGGGCAGTTTGAAGATGTGGCTCCTCTCAGTTCTTCACGTTCTGTGAAACCACTTGGTGAGTTCTTCCTTCTTCCACTTCTAGTTCCGTGATCTTTTAGACTCTCTGGCCTCAATGCAGACTTTTTGGCATGTGTGTGAGACATCCAGGAGGAATTTTAATAGGAAAAATTTTTATCAATTCAATGTGAGTCATAAATAATTGTTCAGTAGCAGAATGTTCGTTGTGCTCTCCAAAGCTTCCTCCTTCCTCCATGACATTTTATGGAATGCTGATTGATCAGAAGGATTTTGAAATGACTGAGGCTTTCCTCCACCATTTGTGAACATTTATGCATTATTAATCCATGCTACAAAACTGGTGAAGTACTCAGTTTATTTTTACAGCAGTGGAATACAAATAATTTTCACTTGTGAATGGGATTACCTCGCACTCTACAGGGTGTTTTTTACACTGCAAAAGTTCTTCTAGACTTCTTGTACGTTTATAATTGTGTTGGAAAAAAAGCAGAATCAATCATCTGGAAAGATTGATGTCAAAGGAAATGAAATAATAGCCTCAGTTCTTCATATTTTGTCTTGTTTCTGTACAAGAGCTGAAAACTGAAACTTGTAAATATGCATCTAAAGATGCCCAGTGCTAATTTTATTGTGTGTAGGATGGACTGAGAAAATCAACAAGGATTTGGGCTGTACAGTCTCTTTCTCATTAATACATTTTAGCTTCTGGAATAATGTACTGGGAGGATGGATCAAGGTAAGTGTTGCAATGCATTTCCATTGACAAGAAAACACTGTCAGGAAAATTGCTTTATGTATATATTTATACACACTTAAAAAATACATATGCATGAAAATAGCAAAATATGTCTCCTAGGCTGAATCAGTGTCTTAAGTAAGGACTGTTCAGGTGTTTTGACAAGGGGAGTGTGGGTCTGTGTACATTTACATTACTTCTGAAAGCTTTAAAATGCCTCTTCTTCCATCTCATTCTCGCCTCAATTCCCAGAGTGCCTTTCCCATCCCAGTGTCTGAGATTCTAATCCCAGAGGAATTGGTGTGGGAAGAAACCTTAGAGCTCATCCATGGGCAGGGACACCCTCCACTGTCCCAGGTGATCCTTTTCCAGCCTGGCCTTGGACACTTCCAGGGATGGGGAGCCTGCAAAGCTCTCTGGAGCTGCTCAAAACCAGGCTGGATGGTCGTGTAGCTCAATCTTCTGTGCTTCCCTCCTTTTCACTCATTTCCTGAGGAGTTCTGAGTGCTACCCAGCCCTTAAAGTTCAGATTATATTACTGAGAGCTTCCTCTGCTTCTGTTGTTTTGTATCCTCAAAGAAGGCTCTGCCCCACTCTGCTCCTCACCTTTCCCCACTTTTCTTTCCTTTCTCTGCTCTCTCCTTCCTCTTCTCCATTTTATCCTCCTGCCTTTGAGCTGAGCAGCAAATATCCTCATGATATTTACAGGAGGAGTAGCATTTGGACAGCTCTTTGTTTGGTATTTCCATTGGAAATACCACAAGCAGTCATGTTTCCATGATATTTCCATTGACATTAACTTCAGGACGACTTCCTTTAATCAGGTTTAGTGGGGAGGAAGCTTCATATTCCTTGTCAGCTTTGTGTGTTTGCTTTGTCCCTTTTAAAATCATGTGGCAAATGAACCAGGAGGAAAAGATCACAATCAGTTGGCTTATCTTTATTCAGAGTGAAAACTAAAACAAATGTAGCTTCAGCAGCAGCTCATGTACAGGGAGAACATATTGAGGTGATTTAAATATTTATAGATGTAAAAATCTTCAGCTGCTGAAAGACTGCATGAAAGAGGAGGCATCTCCTAATGCTTGAAAACTAACAAATAATGTGACTTGAGGTTTTAATTGTTGTCCAGGTATAAAATGCCTTATTTTAAGGCTTGATTTGTAATTAATTCAATTAACTTAATCAACATTTATAGGCGAAAAATTCAACCTAAGTTGTGGTCTTCTGCATAAAAATTCTATCAACAACAAACCAAACCACCTGAAATGTTGAATTTATTGAGAAAAAGTGGGCTTGTACTAGGACAAACATTAGTTTTAATCCTGAAGAAGAAGTAAATAGATGATATTGGACAAGAATTGAGAGTAATTAACTTCTGCATTTCCACTGTGCAGCTGCAGTGCATGGTGCCTGGAAGAATGGTTTTTGTGGAATTAGGCAGGAGACCTGGATTCTGTTCCTGGCATTTTCACAAAGTTACTGAATTTCTCCAAGTCAGTCATTTAATCTCTGTAGTGAAGTAAAATAACTTCTCTACTTCATGGGAATATGAAATGAATATTAAATTAATGATTGGGGGAGCCAGGAGCAATGTTGGCTGTGCACATATTTAGCTAAATCAATGCTTTAGGATGCACATTTGCATAAAACCATACTGGAAAATTAGTCAGAGCCAGCCAGGCAGTCTGGGTTTGGCCTGGGTAATATTTTACCTTAATTTACACCTGACAGAAGTTATAGGGCCAAATGGATTGGAAGGTGGCTGAAATATTGCCCAGTTTAAAAGGAAAATGGATCTTACTGTAGCAGGTGCTCGGTAAAATACCAGTGAATCAAAATATTGAACCATTCAGGCCATTTGAAGTTCCTCAGATTGTTCCCAGGGACTTTGACAGGATTTGGGATTGTTTGGGAGCATTGGTGTCCTGTGATGACTGGAATCCATCTGACAACAGAACCCTATTTTTACCCACGGTTTCCTGAAAGGTGAACTCAACATGACACAGAAAAAACAGAGTAGAAGGGGAGATTAAAATATCTTGCAGTATTGAAACTGCAATGTGATTTCCAGAACAGGAGTTTCAATTTTATTTATGCTTTTAAAGGAGCTTTGGAATTTTCCTTTGATTTTATCCCATATTTTTGAAGCTTCCTGAAAATCTCAGAAGTCCAAGAGTTCCTGTGAAAATCCAGCCAGTGCAAGGAACCTTTGAAGGAGGAGGGTAGGTTTAATGGGATGTTGGGAAGGAATTGTCCCCTGTGAGGGTTGGAATTCCCAGAGCAGTTGTGGCTGCCCCTGGATCACTGGAAGTGCCTAAAGCCAGACTGGATGGGGCTTGGAGCAGTCTGGGATGGTGGAATGGGATGGGATTCAATGTCCCTTCCAACCCAAACCATCCTGGGATTCTCCAAGGAGCAGGAGCGCTGCATTTTCCAGAGCATAGTTAGGAAAATGCCACGAGATGGGGAGAAGATAAGGATCTTGAAGCCTGGATAAGCTTTGGCTAAAGATCCTTCTGGGATGCTCCAGCCTCTTCAGCAAACTTGCTCTGCATCTTTTAATGCAGAACGTGGTGCCTTTGCATTAACATGCTGCAGTGCTCTTATATGCCTTTTAATCAATTTTTTAATGAGAAGATAATTACGTTCTATACCTTTAATCTGACAGATCTGACTGAAATTGTCTAACAGTCCCAGAAATTCCTGAGGAGCCTGCATGCAACCCACAGACCTGGAGAAAAGTCAGCTATACTTTTAACTCAGATTATTTTATGTTTTATTTTTCTACTTTTAACTTAGACTATGTTTTATTTTTCTTCTCGTTAATTCAGCCACCCTTAAGGATGAATTAGACCCCAATATCTGGAATTTGTGTGACTCACCTGCTTCTTCTCTGCTGGCTTTCCTGCTTGCATTTTTGATGTTGCCATTGCCCAGCACACTGAATGGGGAGAAACTAAAAATTCCTTGGATCAATGTTCAGGTGGTGGACTCTGAGCTCTGTGCTGTGATTCAGAGTCAGAACAAGCCTGGGGAAGTCAGAGGTAGCAGGCATGGTGTTTATTCCTCAGAAACACAAATGTCAGCAGCAGGAGGGTTATTTTAAACACTCCACCTCTCTTGACAAAGTTGTGACAGGCTGGTGAGACCTGTGAAGCCACAGGACAGCTTAATTGGAGATGAAGATTTGTGTCTGAGGGGGAGGAACAGCAGTGACAGATCCAGCTGGAGCCAGAGCTGGATCAGCTGGGTGAGAGCCTTTGACAAGACCCTCTCAATTTACTCCTTCTTCTGCACCCTCAGGGAGCTCAGCTGGTGCTGGTGCTTCCCCAGCACCTCTGCACACCCCGAGGTTCCATCAGTGACCTCTCCAGCCTGATCCCTGCTGGAAACACAGAATCCTTCCCCTGGGATGCCCTCCAGTGAAGCTGAAGAGATCAAGGTCATCTAAAGAGCTTACGCTCTCTCTTCCCCTCACTTTGGAAGGTACTTTGTAAACCACTATCATAAATTTTAAACTTCTGACTGGAAGGATGCCCAGCCAAAGTCTTTGAGTGATCAGATTAGTTTACATAAGACTTTTTTTTTCCCCTCACTTAAAAGAAAGTGCTGGGAGCTATCATTGAGGCATTTGCTTAATCAAAAGTGTTTCAAATGAAACAATTTTGTTGTCAGAAAATGAAGAAATGACAAAAAAAAAAAAAAGAGAAAAATCATGTAAGATGTAATTTAAGGAGGGGAAGAAAAAATAATAATCTAGCAGTGCTCTGTAACAGGATTTCCTTATCAACCCCTTCCCAGATGCAGTCACTGTCATTTAGGCCATGCCAGTGACTGGTCTCATGCCAAGCTAATACAAGTTGGTTCCACTTGTCACCCTTTCAATTTCCCAGCTGGACTCCGTTTTAAAGGGCATATTAGCATTATCAAAGAAATCGTTAAGATGTGTCTTGGTTTTCTTTTAAATCTGGGTTGTTTTTTGTTTTTGTTTATAAATCATATTAGTGGAAAAAATAATCAAGTGCTGGGAAGAAAAAAAGAAATGTTATTATCTTTGGGTGGCATCAGATGTTATGCTATCAAATCAAATGTATTTTCTTCTCATTTGAGAAGAATGTGAGGTATCTTTTCCAACACAGAAATCACTTACACAAGGTGCTGAAGAAAACCTTTTGCAGTCCTGAATTCAAGTAATGTCTATCCCTGATTATTAAATGAATTATCTGGAAAAAATGCCATTGCTCATAACTTTTAGAAGAACCTAATTTTTGTATTCAAAACTGAAAATATTCCAAAATTCAGTATTCAAAGCAACAGAAGATCTTACTTGCTTTTCCATTTATGTTATACATTCTTAAAGTAATTTTTTGGCTTTTTGTCAGACCTTTTTAAAATTGCAGTGTTGGAGAGGCATTGTTGGTGATGTTCTGTTCATATATTGTATTTGCTCTTCTTTCTTTAGTTCTTACTGAGATAATTAATAAAAATCTCTTGGTTACCCAGAGACATCCTTAATGGTGTTTTTCACAAAGATCAGGGTTTGAGGAGTTAAAGAAACTGAAGATGGGTTTGGAGACACGAAGTGGCCTTTGGGAAGGAAGGATGAGCATGATGCCTCAGGTTTAGCTTTTCTGTTTCAGCTTCTGAGCTGCTTTAGTGTGTGGGTCTGAGCTTCACATGAGGGGATGGTGAGCTCTGTGCACAGAGCAGGGAGACAAAACAATTCCTGCTCCAGCTGGGCACCAAGGACAAATGATCCCAATCTCAGCCCAAGAGCACAAACCCCGTGGGCTGCAGAGAGAAAAACAAGCAGGGTGGGACTGCAGGGGCTAAAGCTGGAATGGGACAATGAACTGCAAGGTGCAAATGGAGCAGAACTGATCCCAGGGAGAGACCCCGGCAGCGCTCGTGCATTTTGGGGCCATTTTGGTTCATCTTGGGTGCAGCCCTGGCTGGGCTCTGGTGCTGCCCAAGGTGGATCCATGGAGGAGATCCTTGGGATCAATCCCTGCTTTATTCTGGGACTCTGCCCAGCCTCTGCTCCAGGGCAGCCTGCACAAGGCATCAAGCAGAGGTGGTTCCACTCAGGAACCATCCAGAAAATTGCTCCTCCCAGAGCAGTGTCAGGATGCTCTTGGAGCACAGCTGGAAAGGAATGTTGTCCTCCTGGATAAGGTGAATGAGGCCGCTGAGGAAGAGGGAAATCTGGATTTAATTAAATTTTATTTGTGTCTCTTTATTTTAGCACGTTCCGTATTGGAAACTATGTAACAAATACATTTCTCAAATCTTTCTTCCTTCTTTTGTCATTTCCTTTTTGTTTTCCTCTTTTTTTCCCTTTGTATCCAAATGACCTGTTTCCATCCTTAATGAGGTAACCTCTTTTGTTAATGATTTCAGAGCTGAGTGGGCTCCTGCTGATTGTGCAGCTACAGAAATATTTCCACCTGAGAAGGAGCTGGAAAGGGAAGAGGTTGCTGAGCCCTTCAGCTGCTGCTGGATTTCCAGCCACAAACTCAGCTTCTCCCCTCTTTCCTTCAGCCACTCCCTTCTCCCCCTTCTCTGGGCATCAATCTTTCTGAAAGCAAAACTTCCCTTGGCAAGAAAATAATCCATTGCTTGCTTTATTTTAACCTTTCCTGTCACTTCCCAGATCATTTAATGGTGGGAAATTTTATTTCATCTGTCCATCCATGTATAAAATTATCTCACTAAAGGCTGCTATTTTTCTCTTCTCTGTTTTTCCATTAAGTACCTTGAAGTCAGTAGAATTTTGCCAGTAAAAGACCAGGACTAATGAATACTGCTGATATTTATTCTTACCTTCACTTGAGTAAATCTAAAGGAATTCCTAGAGAATTGATAGGAAATCTGCTGCTTATCTCCTCAGTATTTTATTTCTATTTGATAAAAACATTCAACTTAATTCCTATCACTTTAACAGCATTTTAAAAATATATTCAAGTTTTCCTGTCCAAAAATTATGAGAAATGTGAAGTTAAGGTGCCACAAGTCAACTAAAGATTAACATAATTGTAAAGATGTCTGATTAAAAGATAACACAGATTTTTCACTATTATATTTACAGGTGCAAATTCTGTTCCAACCAAGATGATGCCTAAGTTTAATTAATTTTAATTTATGGGATGGCACTGCTTCAGTGGGCATATTTTTGTTCTTAATGCCCAGCTGGATGGTTTTGCATTATTACACAACTTTTTCACCCAATGCTGGAACAAATACGTATCAAAGCACAAGTCAGATTAATCTTGTGTTTTTAGAGCAACTGCCTTAATCTGCCTCAGAGAGAAAAATCAGTGTACTTGTTATCATATTTGAGCAATCCATTATGAGATGTGCCAGGAGTTTCCACAGACTCAATTTCACATTGCCTTGATTGCATTTGAATACTGCTTGTTCTCCTGAGAGCCCGTCTGGATTAGTTTTATGATCATTCTTAACTCTTCTACCTGCAAAAGGTGAAATTAGGCATTGCTGGAGAGGTGGATCCATCCAGTGTTGGCCATTAGAGAGCTCCTGTTTGCTAATTTGCAAAAATTTGCTTGGGGTCAGCTCAGCCCTGCAGTGCATGGGCAGGAATTCCAGGGAATGTCTTGCCAGAGTGATGCCTTAGGATTTTAGCTTTTCTATTTTCCATATATATTTTAATCCCGCAGCTCTTTAGTGTGTAACTCTGAGCTCCACACCCAGGGTCAGCTGCTGCTTTCCCATTTTGGGCACACACAACAATTCCTCTCCAGGCCTGGCAATCAAGGACACCTCACTGCCTCAGGGCCAGAGATGGAAACAAAAGTGAGTTGGGGCAGCAAACTGGGGCTCAATGGCTTCATTGCCTGAAGCTGGAATTGGAGGATGAACCCCCAAAGTGCAAATGGCCCAGAGTTATAAAAGTGTGAAACCCGTGAGCCGTGGGGCATTTTGGGTGTAGCCCTGGGGGGCTTGGGCTGCCCTGGATGTACCTGAAGGGCCTTCAGTAAACAGAACTGCTTTTTATTACTTTATTTTTATTCTTAATTAATTTTTTCTTTTATTCTTAATTAATTAATTTTGTCTTTTATTCTTGATTAATTTTGTGTTTAGGTAGTCCCAACCAGGCCTCAAGAGGAGCCACGGGTGGGGCAGCAGGATGGAACTGGGCCTGCAGCTCTCCTGTCGCCCATCCCTGTCCCACAAGAGCCCTCTGGGCTTCTCCCATGGCTTCAGAAGGATTTAGGATGGGATGACAGGAGGTTGCACTGACAGATGCCACAGGCTGGAGCAGGGACAGTGGAGGGGTGGCAGAGGAACAATTTCTGGGCTGGTTTGGGGACCCCAGGCACAGACTGAGCACAGGCTCCATGGAGGTGCCTCCTTGAGCAGCCTGGGGCAGGGATTCTGTGCTGGGGCCAGAGAGGAAGGGCGGGATCTCCCTCAGCTGTGGGGTTTTATGGGCCTGCTGGCTCAGTAGTTTTCTCTTTACTATGAATTTAATGTTTATTCCTCCATTTGCTTCTCAGGGCAGGGACAGCACCAGATGAGAAGTCACAGAGCGGATGGAAGAGAAAACAGCCTGGAGCTGGCTGGGCAGGGGGAAGGTAAATTTTCTACCCCACTGTTGAGGGTTGTTTCCACAGAAGGATGCTGTGCTGGGCTCAGAATGGGCTGTGCTCCACAGGCAGCAGATAAAAGGAGCAGGTTTTGTGTTCCACACCTCTTCAGACTGCAACACCCTCTCTGTCTTCAGCCTTCTTGGAGTCTGGCCTCAGGCCACTGTGCTCTTCTGTCCAGGTAGTGCTGGAGATGAAAGAAAAGGATGTTCAGAAAACTTAGCTGCTTTATAAAAACCTCCTAACTTGTGCTGGTTACCTGGGGGCCAGGAATGGCCTTGGCTGGGAGAAGCAAAGCAGAGCTCCCTCAGCTCAGAGCAGCAGAAAGGAAAAGATTTAAAGTTGCCAAGAGTCCTGTCCCAAGGCACAAAATCAATTTGCACAGAAAGCTAGGCACAGTCACCAGAGGCTGATTCTGGAGATGGGAGGAGCAGGGAAAACCAGGGAAAAGCATTGGGACCTCATCTTTGAGGAACTTCAGGAATAATTGCTGCCATGGGAACCCAGTGCAGGGCAGCGTGTGCTGAACATGAGCTGCCCGAACATTTGCAGGATTTGCTGCTGAGGGGTGTGCAGCACTCCCAGATCCTCCTTAATGCTGATAGATAAACAGAGAATTTTAGGCTTTTCTTTATTGATCCAACATTTTTCTTGAGTGAAAGGATTGACTGAAGCAGCTCTGCTTTGATCTTAGTACATTTTCTTTTCTTTAACTGTTTTGGGGGCTTTTTCTTTCATTTTGACTGGATGGAGGAAAATCCTGTATTAATGGATTAGCAATAATGCTGAAATAATGTGCAATTAAGTTACAATTTGCCTTGCTGCACATGAAGCAGTGGCATTATCCAAGGATGAGCATTATCTCAGCACAATCTCAGTTGAATTCACGAGTGTTGGGTTTTGGTTGGCTTGAAGTTCTGTTAGGAGTAAGCTACTCCAGGTCTACTCATCCTCCCTCCCACCAGACAGCTGACAGCAGATGCTGAAGAGGCTTTTTCCAAATATCTTCATCTGGAAGGAGAGTGACTTCTCCCTTTTCTTCTTTCTTAAGGCCCTAAGGGAATTTTGGAAATCCTTGGGGGAAAAAAAGAAAAAAAAAACAGAATAACTGGAATATTCCACAGTCTACAGTGTGATTGGAGCCACATAGAAATGCATCTGTTAGCTGGAGAAAAGAAATTAAAGAGACACTGGCACTCATGTTCTCTTGGCCCAAGCTCAGCATTAGAATTCCCTCCTGTGGGCCCATCCTGGAGAAGTGTTAAATGTGGTTTTCAGGCTGGATTTCCCCCCTCTTTTGGTCTCCTGCTTTGTCAGGTATTCAGCAGTTCCAAAAGCCCAAACCCCAGCTGTGAGTGGGGCCTGAGTTCCCCAGCTCAGGCTCTGTGACTGTGGCAGCTCAAAAATGCATTTTTCTCCCAAGTTAGCAGGATTTAAAGTGGTGGCTTTGCTCCTGGCCAGGAACAAACTGCTCTGGGTGTTGAATAGCAGCTCCTTATCTCCAGATTCCCAGATGGGCTCGTGGATGTCCCACTTCTGATGGTTAGCATTGAATAGCAAGTTTTGCAAATGATTCTTGGCAGGAGCACTCATCACATTTCTATTGAGATTTATCTCCACAGCTGAGTTTTCCTTTGCTTTTTTTTCTCTGTACCATGCAATTAAATGGATGACCATCCTATGCAGAAGGAAATGCTTCTGTCAGGGATGAAAAGAACTCAGAGTGAAGCCAGCCACACACAGCACCAGGTTTTAAGCCAGCTTTACATCAGTTCTCAGAAGAAATGAAAAAAGAAATGCATATGTTAGGTATTCCTGGGCTCTGAGATACCACACATATTTTCCTAGGACACGTGCTCATCAATGTACTGCATTTTAACTCAGCCTTTTGGACTGGAAAAGTACACTAAAAGGGGGGGAAAAGGAGTTCTCAGTTTCTGTCATTAGGTAATGAGAACCTGTCTGTTGCCTTGCTGGCAGCAGTAAATATTTCCTGTCGTGTTCTTTATTGCCATTTGAACAGCAGGGCTCCCCAAACTGCCTGGGCACTGCATTTTGTTTTGCAAGAGAATATTCAGAGGCACTCTATTGATTGGAGAGCCCCGCTCTATTTGCCAAACTAAGCATGTCTGTAAGTCTGCCTTTTCCTAAAGTGTTTGGAGAATAGAAATACTTGGAAATGAATGAACAAACCTGAATATCACTTAAGCCATGCTTCTACCCATAGATGATGCACCCTTGGAGTTTTTTTTGCCAAACAGAAATTTTAAAAATGTGCAATTTGACGCAGGAGAATGTTTTCAGAGTTCTGGAAGATTCAATGTGGACCCTGCTGGTTTTTGCAGAGGATGAGGAGATTTGCAGGCTGCTCTGGAGCTCCAAATTTGGGATTTTCCCTTGAGGTGTGCTCAGCAGAAATGGGAACTCTGCTGTCATTTGCCAATAGGTGGCACGAGTGCATTGCCGAGGTTGGCAGGTACAAACTGCAAAGAAATAAATGCCTGTGTTTAACTGGGGGATCAGCAGAAGGCACCGTGTCCATGTCAGCAGCCACTGGCTCCCACCCAGGCACCACTGGCTGCACTCTGACACCTGCTGCCAGGGGGGAAAGAGGCATTTTTGTTACAGAACAGAGAAAAAAACCAGCAAAATTAATGCATAATTGTTATAGTAGACAGGAATGGACTTAATGTAAAGCTGTGTGAAAAAGGAGTGACCTGAAATCAACCACAGCAGCATCACACACACACAAAGGCATTTTCTTATCAATTAATAACTTTAATTTATGACTAGTATGAAAGAAAAAAAACCCAATCAGTAAAACCAACCAAAAACTCGAGCTTTAACAGAGGCCAGGTCCAAACCCTGCTCAAGGCTATTGAAAAAATAATCGAGTTTATTTGAAATTGCACAACAGTTGGAGCATCTCTGTTGTGCATGGGTATGGGGAGTTTATTCAGAGGAGCTGCAGGATGGAGGAGTTTAAGGGGGAAAAGTGGAAGTGGTGTGGAGATTTATATGGAAGTGCAGCCACTGGAATTGTCCCTGCAGGATTTAACCCAGCCTTTCACAGGATTTCAGTGTCCCCTTATGCCCTGATCACCAGCCTGAAGCCACCCCTTCCCTTTGGCACACGGATTCCAGCTTGGGATGTGGAGTCAAGGTAAAGCTCACAACTAACACCAGCAGAGTGAAATATTTCCCTGTTTCATGAGTGGGTTTTTATCAGGACTTTCTCAAGTGTTTTTCTGGCTGTGGTCTCTCAGAGATCTCTCTGATCACTTTCTAAAGATGATTTACAGGTTGAAGAGCAGTTACCAGGCTACAAAAATCCTCCTTTGAGATTCTTCACCCTGTGTTCCACCAGTGGTCAATCAGAGGCTGAGAACTCCCCATCTGCCTTTGAAGGGAATCGATTTGTGGGGTAGGAATTGGGAACAAAGTGTTTGGGAAGTGCCCCGAGAATGATTTTAATCCTTGCCTGGATGTTCCATTCCTTCACCCAAGGTGAACCAAAATGGCACAAAATGGCCCCAAAATGCACGAGCGCTGCCGGGGTCTCTCCCTGGGATCAGTTCTGCTCCATTTGCACCTTGCAGTTCATTGTCCCATTCCAGCTTTAGCCCCTGCAGTCCCACCCTGCTTGTTTTTCTCTCTGCAGCCCACGGGGTTTGTGCTCCTGGGCTGAGATTGGGATCATTTGTCCTTGGTGCCCAGCTGGAGCAGGAATTGTTTTGTCTCCTGCTCTGTGCACAGAGCTTACTGGACTTGCTATTCTTATAGGAAGCCCAGACCCACACACTAAAGCAGCACCTGAAAAATATAAAAAGATATATATATAAATATATATATATAAATATTATCTATATATATATATAAATATATATAAAATATTAAAAGAACCTGAAAAATATAAAAGCTCAAACCTGAGGCATTGCCCTGACAGGCAGCAGTGGCAGAGCATGACCTGGTGCTCAGGAAAACAAACTGAAACAGGGATTTTTTGTGTGGTTTTTTTTTTTTTTTTTTTTTTTTTTTTTTTCCTGTCTAGGCTGAGCCTCCTGCTGCAAATTTCTGGGCTTTTTAACTTGCTGTGCTACCTGTCAGTCTCAGAACAGATGCACAGCCTTCAGGCTCTCCGAGCCTGCCAGCTCCTGGCATCCTGCTGGGAGCTGTGGGAGGACTTTGAGGGGGAACCAGGGCAGCCTAATAATAGCAGCAGCATCCAGGGAGCCCTGTGCCTGCACAGAGGCAGCAAAGGGAACCTGGAGCTCGGCTGCTCTGCAGCCAGCAGAGCGATGGAGAGCAGAAACCACGGGGCACTGACTGGAGCACTTGCTTGGCAGCAGGATGCTGAGTGCCTCGGCCAGGAGAAGCAGATGTTTGAGTTTCCCCAAAGCTGAAAGGAGCTGTGGATCTGTAAAATAAACTTTTGGAAGCTGGCGTGTTTCTGCTCAAAATGGGCTGGGTCTAAGTTCGTGTTTGAGTAAAAGCAGAGGGGTAGAAATGTATTTGTATTATTTTCTTTGTATTTCTATTTTTTTCTTTGTGTCTTGACTGGAAGTTTTATAGTTCTTTATCTTAAAAGTTCCTGAGGGTTCAGTCCAGTTGTCTGGTCATAAACAAGGTTATTTGAGTGAGGGCATTGTTGGGGTGGTAGATACAATATTAAGCTGTTGCAGACCTTTACCCTCTGTTCCTTTAACAGGAATGCAGCCTGGGTGACACCATGGGACAGCTGAGTGACAACAGAGGTGAGATCCTGATATTCCATACAAAAGTGCTGGGTAGGGAGTGGGATGGATGCTGTGACACTGAGAAAATCCTTCCCATCTGACCACCTTGGCAGGTGTAGTCACCAAATGGTTTGGGTTTGGTTATTTTTAGGGCACAGCTGCTTTAAAATTTAAATTTTTCCAATGATGACTCCTTTTTAGGAAAAAAAAATAATATTGAGATTAGAATTGACAAGACATGAGGAGAGGGAAATCAATATTAATATAGGCATCAGAACATTTTAATTTTGGCCATTTAATTTTTAAATTTGAAGGAATAATGGGAATTGTTGATCAGAAACACCATCTGCCAAGGCAGGCTCCCTCAGCTGGTTATGGCAAATTGAGCAATGGTAAATTATTCCTTATATTTATTTCTGCTTCTGGAAAGAATCCCACAAATTATTCTTTTGCAAAAATTATTAATAAATTTCTCCAAGCCACTCCTGCCTTTCCTCACCTCCCAGTGTCCTGTGCATTAGGAATGGATGGAGTAGATTTATTTTCCTGAACTGGGGGAGGATCCTGTGTCCTGTGAGGGGAAATGGGGATGGAAATGGAGCTTTGGGCAGAGCAGTACTGGGATAAAATCCAAAATATCTTCCTGTGCTGACTGATTGCCAGGGATGCCCCTTTTCAGTGGAGACTCTCTAGGAGAACATCAGCAGCAATGCTCAAATCTGGACTGCCGTGTTCTCCTTTTGGGAATTTCAGTCAGGAATTGATAAAAATTAATGGGGAAAAGATCATAAAAGTGAAGGGACAGGAGCAGTGCACTGGCAATGCTGTTGTCATGTGTGTTCCCATCTTTTCTGGGGGGAGCTGGCTCTTAGAGCCTCAAACTGCGGTTTTGGGCTCTTGCAAAGACTACTTATTTTTTCCTAAAAAAAGACCACAAAAAACCCACAACAAAAAACAACCACAACCCCTCCCAAACTCATGCTATTTTCTGCAGATTTTTTTCCGACCAGAGAATTGTATTTGGTTAAAAATGTCCCCCCACATGCCTGAGGTGGGGGTGATGAAATATAGACTCTCCAGTATTTTCAAGGCCAATTAATTTTGTAATTAACTGAAGTATACTTGAAAATATAAAACATTCATTTGTGGAAGTTGGTCTGTTTCCAGTTATTGCTGGATTCATTTGGCAAGTCATGTTTTTTAAAGTAGAAAATGAAATTTCTCATGCAGAATGATAAATTATTTCCCTTCCATGGAAGTCTTTAAACTACTTCTATTTTACATCAGATTTTGTTGTAATTCGTTGTGTTTAGATTGGCACCAGCTCCAGCATTTCGATTAAAAAGTGTAATTAATTTGAAATAAAGTTTCATTATGGTTTTCAGTGCTTGGTTCCAAAGAGCTTCTAATTTCCATCAGTTTCTTAAGCACTTTTCCTAAATGGCCCTTGGTTTGACTCCTGCAAAATAACCAGGCCCCATCCCCACCAGGAATGTGCCAGCAATGCTCATTGCCTGAAGTTGAAATAATATCAAAGTATTTAGTGATGTTCCAGTTCCCTTGTAAATTGAAAAAAATAATGAAAATGTTTTGCAGTTTGCAAATGTTCCTGTATTTTTTTTTCTAGAATTTGCCATATATATATATATATACACACATGTATATATATATATATTGTCACTGGTGTAGGAAAAAAATGGTTTAAGTTCTGCTACAAAAATTAATGTCAAAACTAATTGACCTTCATAGGCAGATAATTTTATGCTTCTTCAAACATGGTCTGTCGGATCACCCCATGAATATTGCATTCATTTCACTTTTCAGAAATTACTTTTTCCCTCTTTATAAAACTCCTGCAGTGACTTGCCAGAATAAAGAGGAGAATTATGAAAATCTTAATGTTTTCATCTTTTTTTTTTTTTTCTTTTTGGTTGTGGAGTCAACATTGAGCTGTGTGAAGCTGACAGTGAAATGAAAAAATGGGGAGGTTTCCACTTGGAAAAAGGTGGTGTAAAAAGGGAAGTTGTATTTAATATGGAGAGTGGTTTATTTCTTTTTTTAGAGATTTTGGTGTGTGGAATAGCTGATGTCGTTTCTTCAGATTGTTTTTTTTTTTTCTTTTTTGCTTTATATATTTGCAAATAGAAAAGGTAGGATGGAAAAAAGGAAGGAAGGAATCTCCTAAAATTTGGAAAGATTTCGTGTTTTGGAAGGTCCCTCCAACCCAAACCATTCTGTGTTGATGCAGTAGTGAAAAAAAAAGCAACAAAAAATTCAGCCCTGTTGTGTTTGATGGCAGCTCTTTAAATTATAGCAGATTCATGCCTCTATTGGGTTTTTAATGTTGTATTTATCACATCATCTTTATGGGGCTGTCATTAGGGATTCACTGCACTTTCCTCTGTACATCAGGGCCTCCCAGGAGTTCATAACTCAGCCCTCCTAATTTGTGACACTCTGAAACCCTGCAAATAAATTGTCCCTCTGTATGCAAATTGTCCTGGGTGTTTCAGGAGCTGCAGTTGATTGAGTCCTTTGGAGCTCACAAAGGGTCAGATCTAAAAATCCCCAAACATTTTAGACTTCAAGCAGTGCGATTCAAACTTATGGCCCCAGCCCAAGCTGGGGCACTGCTTATCTCCAGAAATTCCTCTTTTTTTGCCTAATATTTATTATCTTTGCACCAAAATTAGGACTGTGTGTCTCCATGTTGCTGAAGGACTGGATCTGAGAGAAGATCAGGATGTGTCTGCATGGACAGACCAGAGGAGGAAAGCCTTGTGAGTACTATTAATAAAAATGTTACATAAAAGATCAGAATTTGTAATAAAATTATGCCTGTTCTACTAAAGGGATGATCTGGTTTGTATCTCCCTTCCCACTAAGGTGAAATATGAAATCCGACAATTTTAGAAGGATATTTCGTTTTTTTAAGAGCATTTTAAGTGCTACCATGGTGCTGGTAGAGGGTTGGGGGAGGTTCCCAAATATCTGGTGAGGGATCTGCTGCTGTGAGTGGGAATTGATGGATCACAGAGGATGGGCAAGCACAGAGAACCTGCTTTGGTAGTCACTAGTCTGAAAACCCCATGAAAAGTTAATGAGAATTTGGAGTTTTCCAAAATTGGAACAACTTTTGCCTGAAAATGTCACCAAAATGAGGTTTGATTTAAAACCTCATGAAAGAGTTAAATTAGTCAAGGGTTTCACCATGGCCTGTGATTCACTGTTGAGGTTTTTTAAGCCATTCATGTTTAGGTGATCAAGATTTCCATTTTTGATGGGTTTGCAAAGCAGCAAACGCAATGTTGCTACCTGTGCAGGCAGGAGCCTTGATAAACTCCCTTCAAGCTCTTGTCATGCAAAAGGTTCTGAGCACAAGGAGGAACATTGCATATCTCTGCCTGCCAAAAGGATCCTTGGCAAGCTGTGCCTGAGCAATTCTGATTTGTTTCCATTTAATTAATGAACACTTTCCTGCTTTGTGATTATTGTCCTTGCCTGAAGTTGTTCCCATTATAGAGATGAATAAATAGTTCTTGACATTAGTTTCTACCTGCTTTGTAATTTGTTACACCATCAGGGACCTGCAGCTTGTCCTTGCTTTGAGTTCCTATTAATTCTGTTTATTTTTGTCTTTTATATGATTTCTGTTTTGTCCTTCAGAGTTAAAAAAAAATCTTAGCACTGGTGTTCTTTTATTGCTAATACAAATACCTTTCATCTTTTTTCCTTTGTCATGGGATAGATTTCTTTGATTGAGGTAGGAGGCTCTCTTCTCCTAAATTTTGTACCTCTTCCAGGAGCTGTTTGTGCCACATAAACATGTGAGAGGAAGATAAAAAGGGAGATAAATTAACACAGGCATTTACTGAGTACAGCAAAGGAATTCTCCCATTTTGCTGTGGGTTTTGTATCTCTGTTCTGCTCCCTTGAAGGTTCTTATTGAAGTTGTGTTGTAGGATTTGGGCAAGTGGAGATCTTGGGTGTGGGGTAAAGAGGCTCCAAACCCTGGGTGTGGTTCAGAGCCATGGAATGGTTTGGGTGTGGAGGGACCTCAAAGTGAGCCCTGGAGAGGCTGCCTGGAACAGAAGCTGGACAGAGTTAAAGAATAAAGTAGGGATTTATTGAAAGGCCTTCAAAAGATGCACCTTGGGCAGTGCAAGAGCCTGGTTGAGGCTGCACCCAAGATGGACCCCAAGTTCTCACACTTTTATAACTTTTGGTCCCTTTCCATATTGGGGTTATTCTCCAATTCCAGCTCAGGTTGTGCAGTCCCACCCTCCCAGTTTCTCCCCTCCATTCCCTGCTGTTTGCACTTTTTGGGCTGAAGCTGCAGTGGTGTCCTTGGTTCTGGGGCTGGACAAGAGAACTGCTGACACTGTGTGTGGAGTTCAGGGTCACACACTAAGGCAATCCAGAATCTGGAAAATACAAAAGCTAAATCTTAAGGCATCAAAAGCTGCTCTCATTCCAAGCCTGCCATGGACAGGGACACCTCCCACTTGACTCTGGAGCACGAGGGATGACAGAGAGATGTGGCTGGAGCACACTGCTGGGGACAGCTCAGGAGTGGCTGCCAACAGCCGGCAGAGCCGCGCCGTGTTCTCCATTTGTAAATTATCAATAAATGACTCCCACAGTCAATAGATAAATCATTCACAAAGAAAACAGCAGGTTCTAATCATCTCCAGATTAATGCCTTCCTGGCAGTGCCTGTGCTAACACAAATAATTGCCTTGGCATGTGCTGAGCTGTCCCGTGGATTTCAGCGGCACGAGGCTGCCCTGGGCGAGCTGTCAGCCACAGGTAACACAGATCCCTCCCCTTTTTGGGGCTTTAAACCCTGTCCCAAAAACTTCATGCAGAACAGATAACTCTGGTTATCCTAAGGGGGAGGAGGGTTGGCTCTCCATTGTCCAGCTGTGCTCATCAAATGATGGATGAACATGTGTCCTGGGTTGTAAAATATGTGTGAATTCTATTTGTCATCTGTCAGAGCGGGGCAGTTCTCTGCTGTTCTTTGGGCAGTTTTCTTTATCTCTCCCACAGCCAATCCTCCCTCCAGGACATCTCTGCTGTCTGTGGACCATTAATTATTAATTATCTCTGTCCATGGCCAGTGAGTGCCCCTGCATGGCTGATCCAATTCCATCATCCCATGGGGAGATGCTCCGCCCAGGGGAGGAGCCAAGCATTCCTACCTGGATCCAATCTGAGCTTTGGGACACCCCAGCAGCCTTTGCCCCCTGCACTCCCAAAGGAGCAGCTTTCTGCTGCCCTGCATTCCCAGAGGAGCAGCTTTCTGCTGCCCTGCATCCCAGAGGAGCAGCTTTCTGCTGCCCTGCATCCCCAGAGGAGCAGCTTTCTGCTGCCCTGCACTCCCAGAGGAGCAGCTTTCTGCTGCCCTGCACTCCCAGAGGAGCCCAGGCCCATCTGCAGCAGCCCTGGAGCTGCAGAGGGAAACTCCCCCCTTGTGCAGGATCCCTGCTCCAGCAGAGCCACAGCTGGCACTGCAGGAGGGCTGAGCCCCCATGGGATGGGGCTGTGCCACCCCTGACACACAGGGGGACAGGTTGGATTCTGACTCTGGCAGTGGTTTGTTTTCTTTTTTTTTGTACTATTGAATTTTTATTTAAATTTTCCTAGTAAAAAACTGTTATTCCTATTCCCATATCTTTACCTAAGAGCCCCTTAATTTCAAATTTATAATAATTCAGAGGGAGGGGGTTTACATTTTCCATTTCAGGGGAGGCTCCTGCCTTCCTTAGCAGACACCTGGCTGTTCAAACCAAGACAGGACAATATTCAAGCTTAGCTTGAATCCAAGCTCAGCTCTTCAGGATTTGTTTCCATGTCCCTTTGGAAACTGGGGGATGTTACTGAAATGGGGCAGTTGGTTCAAATGAGAAAAAAAACAATTCCCAGCAGGAGCTTTCTCTCACACTCGATTTGAATGCTTGAATATGGATATGTTAGAATTTGATCTTGTTTATTCCCTGCACATAATTCATCCTGCTTTACTCTGAATATATTATTGGAGACCAGCAGAAGCAAAACTTGTTTGCATGAGTGTAGCTGGATTTTCTGGCTAATAGGGCAAATTCAGTGCCAGGGGACTGGCAGGGAGCAGACTCAGGGACATTTAAAGCCTCAGTGAGACAAAAAGAGGTCACATTAAATAAATGTGTGTGTGAATGTTTCCTCCACAGGGCTAGTGACAGTTTCATAATACTGAAATCCTGTGAAAAGCTAATGAGAATTTGGAATTTTCCAAAACTGGAACAACTTTTTTCCTGAATATCTTCAAATCTCACTGAAATGAGGTTTGATTTAAAACCTCATGAAAGAGTTAAATTAAAAATAGCCACTGAGGTGTGAGTTTTCCATTTTGAGCCTGTCTCCTTTTGGGAACAGGTTTGTTGGTCCTCACATGTGCTGACAGATTGCAGAGCTGCAGTGGCAGTTTGAAGTGCAGTTTATCTTTTGGAATTAAAATGTCTTCAGGAGAGAGAAAAACTGCTTGTTCCTCTCTCTGGATCCAGCAGTTTTGTCCGTGCAAGCTCAAATATTAAGGGAATAGTGATTAGGCAAAGTAAAAAACTACTGTTGTTTTGACATAGACAAAAATAATTTAAATACTTTAAAAAAAAAGACTCGATAGAATAAGATTGTTAAGTCAGCAAATTCTTTGAGGAAAATGGGGTTTTTTGGAGCCTTCATGAGATATTAGCCTTATCTTCCCTGAGATTTTTTCAGTAGGTGTTTCTCAATGGAGAACCCATGGATGCAGCTGCAGGAGGATTCCCCCTTCCATCAGGAGAGTCTGGGAGCTGTCAAAAATCAGATGTGGAGATCCTGTGATCTCCATCCTCCTGCATTTCTCCCTTGATTTATGGACTCTGTTTTGCCTTGAAATATTAAATTTTTTATGACTCAAATCACATTTCTGGTGTCGGTGGTCAGAGGTTCCCAGACAGAGGAATACAATGTTCTGCTGAAGGATGAAATGTATTTAGGCCTTTGTTAGGGAAGCTTTGGTGCAGCTTCAAAGTCTAAGAACAGGAGCTGCTCAAACCTTTAAAGCATATGGAGAAGATTCTGTGCCTCTTAATAAATTCTAGTGATAAGAGAACAAAGAATGGAAAATCCAATATTTAATCCTTGGCCATGTCTGAATTATGGAATTTCAAGGCATAAGATCAGTTCAGTATCATTTTTTAAATCTATTTATATAGTTAGGTCATAGATTTTGATTCGAGCGCTTTTAATAAAAGTTATTGCTTTTATTTAATAACTGATAACAATTTTTAGGTTTTTTATTTCTCATTTTAACTCCTCAGTTCGTTAATCCTCCCTTTAGTAATTTTCCTTGTAGACTTTAAGCCCGCATTCTTAAATGCTACTGTGATGTTTTTGGCAATAAATGGCATTAAATCATGTCCATAGACATCTCAGGTGAGGTCAGAAAATACTGGCATTTCACAGGAGGTTGTGACAAGAGAACAAAACTTTAAGGAAACTGTGCTGTCACCTTGCTGTTATTCTGTGGCATTTTTCCTGCAGAGCCATAGTTAAAACTCCAAGCTTGTACATGCTCTGCTAGGAAAGTTTCCTTTCATCTGAACTTCGTGGGGTTTTTTAATATTCTTATCATTTTATTTTAATTTATGTCTTATTAAATACTTTTTTTTTAATTTCAAAGCTCAGAATTTATTTTTTTTTTTATCAGAAATCCTGATCTTTGCGGGTTATGAATTGATGTTGTAAAATAAGGTGCTGATTGTTCCTCTTAGTAGCTGTTCATGGTATAATATGAACTAAGTTTTTTGCAGCTCGTTCAAAATGAGATACAATTGCATTCTGGAGACGTGCTGCTTTTCTTCTGGGGCTTATTTTATTATGCATTGGGAAGTTCTGACTGAAATCAGCAAAAATATTGATCAGTATTGCTTGTGGCATGGCATGGATTTGGTCAGGCTGCTCCATCCCATGGGGAATTTAACCAATAATTCAGGAAGGAAAAGTCACCCCTATGGGATAGTTCACATCTCTCTGGAAACAGCCTCTTAATCAAAATTTAAATTTAAATGTAATAAATAGAAATAACCAATAATCTTTTCTCAGTTGTGGAACTGATGTTAAAAGAAACCAGCTAAACACTCTGATTTTACTGATGCCTGGAACCAACCAGAGCATTACAGCCCCTCTGTCAGTGAATAATTCATGTCCTATGAGTGAAAAACCCAAAAAAATCCAAACCAAGGTGGGTAAATATCTGTGCTTAAGAGTTTAACAGCTCATCTTTTGGGTAAGACTATTATAAAGTCATTTGGAGGGGGAAGCTCATACATAAAAATGAATGTTGCCATGCAACAAGTACTAAAGAAAGAACCACAAGATTTAAGCCGTAATTAATTTCCCATAGCAGCTGGGAATGTTCAGGAATAAGGAAATTTGGAGGCAGCAGTGTTAATTAAGGCTCATTTGCTAGAAATCTCTGGCCTGTAATTGATAGCTTTGATGTGTGATGTGATAAGAAGGCCAAGTGATGTTTGCCATGATTGTAGCAATTTCTGTGCTGTTTACTATTTATGCAAGAGAATTCTCTGCTCCTCTGATTTGCTGGAACTGCTTTGGCAGGATGTGGGGCCTTAGACAGAGACTGGCTTTGTGGAAAAATCAAAGACATTTTGGGACACAATGAACCTCTAACTTTTTCTTTTTGTGACTGAGTTCTTTGTAGATAAAACTTGATTCATCCATTGAGTGGGAGGCAAGAGAACAGAGCCTTTGGTGAAGCTCTCAAATCTTGAGGTGAGTTGATGACCATCAAAGCATGGAAGTATAAACAGGAATAGTTTTCATTTTAATCTGTACAGTGAGGAGCTGAAGCATGCCCAGCCATGGAAGTGATTTAATGCATATCAACAGAAATTTTGGATATTGGTGGCATTCAGGAGGAAATATTCCTGCAATCTGATCACACCTTCCTGGGACATGTTGTTTTTCTCCTTGAAGGAATTAATCTTTGCCTACAGAAGACAAATGATGGAGGAGGTGAGCTCTCTGTGAGGCACTGAAATGATGGCTAATTTTTGAGCGCTTTCCAAATGATCCATGGAAAAGATGAACATAAAGGTTAAGTTCTGCTGCATGGCTGTGATGCAAAGGGCAGGTTTCTAGTCCAGCAGGTGCTGAAACAAGCCGAGACATCCCATTCCAGGAGCTGACACAACTATGGATTGGGTAGGATTAGGGAACATTTGCTTCATTTCTCTGTTTGTCTCTCATGTCCCACCCCGAGTGCTTTGCCTGTTTCAAAATCTGTCTGGTTTCAGGTATCTCTGAAGGCTCCTCTGAATTCCAGTGGCAGGGGCTGCTTTTGACCTCCACTGCAACCTGGACCCCTGGAAGGACTTGAATCCCTTCAAGCCCTGCAAGGAGCCCCTATCTTGGGAGGATTTTTATCTTTGCTGTCACCAAACACGAGGCGTGTTTGCTGCGAAGGGACAGAAGCTGTGCTGCCTTATCTCAGAAAGCAATCTCAGCCCTGATAACCCTCCCTTTGCAGCCCTGCCTGGGTCAGAATCGAGTCCTGCCCATCGTGTTCACACCACCAGATGTGCTCCATGGCAGGGACTCTGCAGGAAGGGGGGACAGCAATGGCCAGGGGTGCCAGTCCCTCTGAGATGATTCCAAACATGCTGCAGCTCAGAGATTAATAGATAGCATAAACTAAAATTGCAGATCAATGTGGCAAAGGATCATTCTAATGTGTTTGTAATCATTCCCCCAGCCATTGGCTGGGCTATCTCCCTTATATATTGCCAGGGTTGCTTATCTGGAGGTAGCACAACAACTCCCTGAGCGTTTTATCACCTCCTTTAAAAGTGGAGTCAATTACAACTCCAGATTAAAATAGTGATGTACTTCAGGGAATAAAAAATGATATCCTGTGATGTGTTTTCTGAAATTGCTGGTAGGGCCTGGCTGAGTCATAACTCAGAACTTAATGGAATTAATGGAAAGGCTTTGGGGGAAGGTTTTTTTCCCATCATGAGCTGGGGGAGGATTCAGCTTCCTCCTGCACTGATGGCATGGGCAGGACCTAAAGTCAAGAACCCCAAGAAGGGCAAAGAGGTTTCATCTGCTCAACATCAGTGAGGTTCAGCCTGCATATTAAACCAAAATTGTGGGGGAAATTTGAGGGGGGCTGTGTATCTTTCTCTTTGAGCCAATAACTGATATGCAATACCAGAACTTCTTATTGCATATTGCACAAACATAATTGTTCTGCAGAGGGAAAAGGTGTCAATGGCCCTCAGATATGTCAAAGGTTGCTGCAGAATCTTCTGGGTTTCCTTTCAGGGCAGATTAGGTGAGAGCACTGAACTCTAACTGCACCAGAGACATTTTAGATGGTAGGAAAATTTTCTTAGTGGTCAGAGGATGCACCAGAGCAATGGTTTCACTTGAGAATGGGATGCTTTTGTTCCTTTTTAACCAGCTGGATGCCTTTTTGTGTAGCACTCTGATCTGTTAAGTGACCATACTCAAAATAGATCCTTCAGCTGTTTCACAAACCCCTCTGTATTTACAGGTGAGAGCCCACTGGAAGTAGATTAAGAAATAAAATCTTTAATATCAGGTAATGTGTGAAAGGGGGGGAAATAGCTTTGGGTTAGGGCATTTGCAAAACACAAGTTTCTGATTGTTTTGTTTTAAAATTCATGTTTCTTAAAACTTTTCTGAGAATTTCTTGACCAATTCTAATCATTTCTGTACCTACACAAGAAAGAGACATCTGTGCCTGTTCAAATATAAAAAGGTTTGTAAGCTTTTTTCCACCATCCAAATCTTGGCTCTTATTCCTTAAATTGTTGGGTTTTTTTTTCTTCTGGAGTGAATCCAGTTCAATCCACATTAAAATTACCTGGCAGTGAGAGAGATTACTGCCCATGTCTTAACATAGAGATAAAAAAGGGTTTTCTGGTGAAGGAGGTCAGAGATGATAAAGGCAAAATTGAACTGTGAATGTCACTGACTTGAGGAGGGGGAGCAGGGTGTGGGATGAGATTGGGAAGCAAAGGATCAATGCAAAATGCAGCTCCAGAGCCCTGAAAATGCACTCTCAGGTCAGAGGTTGGCGTGGAGCTCGGATCTGAAAGTCTGCTCCAGTGACTTGTTACATAAAGCGAGATATTCTGAGGCTTTTCAATAAGGTGCCAGCTCATTTTTAGACATTGCCAGTTTATTCAGATTTCACTTGGTGTGACAGCCTTCCAACTCAGATTGCCTTCATTTGATCTGCATTACTCAGAAAGGAGACATGGAACAATTGGGTTCTGCATTTAGAGAGCCAGGCTAAATCCTGGTGGAGCTAGGTGAAGGAATGGAGACCTCAGCTTGGAATAATGAGGGTGAAACAGCTTTGCAGGGGCTGGAAGATTATAGATTTAAGTAGTTAGCAATGTACATTCTGTGTCACATTAGAAAAAATTAAAATTATCTATCTATATATATATGTGTATGTGGTGTAGGTATCTGGGGTTCACTTAAGTCAAAATGTGAAGAAAAATAAAGTAATTGAAGAATTTCCTAGTTGATAAACAGGAAATATTTATGTCCCTGGATGTATGGTTTCTTTAAATCTAAGTTTAAAAGTGTAGCCTTGAATTGTTCGTTTCTGGTGTTTCCTTTTTTAATAAAGAACTGGTCTCCAGGATAAAATCTGAGAGAATATAAACAGAGATTGTTTTAAGAATGGGAATAAGGGCAGAATTAATCATTGTGCGCACAGAAAAACAAATTTAGTAAAGATAAACCTCCTTTTTTCTGGCAGTTCTATCAAAATTTTGCTGAAGGGAGATGGGAGTAGATCAAGGCATGAGATGGGAATTAGAGCTGGGTGTGAGGGACAGAGCTGAACAAGGAGATCTGAACCAGACTGGGCTGGAGCACAGAGATGAGATAAAGAACTGGGAAGGGAAGGAAGGAGAGGACTGGCTTAGCCACATCCAGACCCAAACTGTTTAATGTGGCAGGACAGGGACACAGGACAGGGACTTGCCCATTTCCAGAGAATTCTCTGCAGTGCCCAGGTACTGAGAGAGTTCTCAAACAGGGGATATTTTGGGCAAGGTGCACTGGTTGAGTGTTTAAGTCCTGGGGCTATTTCCTGCTTTTCAGACATGCAGGGTTTGTGGTTTTTTGTTTTCTCCCCAGGAAATAATGCAGATCCCTTTTTGGCTTTTGGCTTTCACCAGTGGTTCAGTGTGGAGAATATTTCAGTGGAGCCTGGAAAACCAGGAGGATGATACATGGTGCAGGGAAGTGGGCTGGCAGACTCTTGAGGTCTTTAGGCACGAATGCAAGAACTAAATTTTTCCTTTTAAACTGTTGGCTGTGTGGATCTGAGAGAGGGGACTGTTATCTTTGGGATTTATCAAAGAAGCTTTGGCAAACTAATCCTCAGGCAGGCACTGGCTGCTGCTCACTCCCAGCAGGTGTAGGGCAGGTGATAAAATAAAAGGGTCACAGAGCTTTGGGCTCTGTCTAGGGCTGGTTTTGCTCCCACAGGATTCAGAGCCTTGCCACTGATGTGGAAGGAAATCATGGACCTTTTATTCGGAAGAGCCCCCACCAGTGGGCTCAGGACAAGACAAGGAATTAAATTCTGGTGTTGATCTCAGTGATGTGTCTGCTCAGTGACCTTTGCCATGGCTTTGGAGAAGGATCAGAAATTCAACCTTTCAGGAGATGAGGAGGTGCAATGCTCTTGCTCACACCAAATTTTAGAAGGCTGCCTTCTTCCTGTCACCTCACAGTGCTCAGTTTTTGGTTTTCCTGGTCTATTCTGTGACCCATTTTGCTTTCAATTACTGTGACAGGAACTTTTCTCAGCTCAGGAATTCCTGGCACTTGCCTTGACTCCAGCTCCAGTTTCTGTCTTGCACTGTGCTGACTGCCATAGCTCCAGACATCTGATTGCCAATGGGGTGCAGGATCTCACATCCTGTTGCCTTTTTAAGCTGAGCTCTGGCTTTCAAAGTGCACAGATAAAATAGCAAGAGCCTGATTCTCGCAGCAGTCGAGGAGCTGGGCTGTCTGAGGATGCTTTCAGAGAGAGTCTGGGAGCACTTCCACTCAGCAATTCCAGCTGCTCTGCCTCCTTGGCAAATCCTGACGCTGGGGTTTGATGAGTGGCGCCGGCATGAGCCCCTCAGACCTTGCAAGGCTCTCATCCGCCAGGTTTGTTGGGAGTTAAAATAAAATCTTGCTGCCATTTCTCGTAGTTTGAAATCCTCACAGTCAGAATGTGCTTTTCAGAGCTTTCCTGCTCTATCCCACCCCTGGCAGAGACAAAAATGTGATGTGTGCTGTGCCATTCTATGGAGATTTATACCCAAACCCCACCTGGGCTTTGGCTGGAGTCTATATACACCAACAAAGCACCTTGCAGCAGTTTTTCCCTTTCTGTTACAATAATTAGTATTTCTCAGTCAATAAATTGCTGTTTGCATTTGTCAAAGTCTGTGAAAATAAATTCAGGCAAATTGAGTTTCTGAGGAATTGAAAATTAGTTCAGGGAAATCCCATGGCCTGTGCTCCACTTGGTGATCCCAGCTGGTGCCTTTATCCTGTAGCCTGCTCATGGGTGATGCCTCTGAGAGTACAAACAAGAAAAATAAGGATGAACAACTCCAACAAACAAGAACTTGCTCTTTCCCCCCAAAATCATTCAACTCATTCCATTTGGTGAATTTCTAAATGATGTCACAGAGACCACAAAGTGCCTTCCACATGAAGTGCTGCTGCTCTTTATTCAAAATTTTCCATGAAATGAATAAACTATACCCACGAGTTTCATTTAACATTATCATTTTCCTCTCTGAAAAGCTTTTGATAAGTAGCTTAATACAAAGGCTGTGTAGTTATAGGGTTTTTTCTTTAAATGTTTTTGAACAGAAGCCTCTATCCCAAAGGAAGGAATTTATAAACCTTGATAATCTCACTTTAGTCCAATGTTTAATTAATTTTTATTTCAGTTGCTCAGTTTCAGGGAATCTGTTTTGCAGGAAGAAATAGAAAATGGGGGCATTGTGAATTCTCTTTAAACAGGAAAAAAAAGGCATGAAAACAAGTCCATAGGAGAGCAGTGCCTCCATTCAGAACAAAATCTTTTTATTCAAGTTTCTTTTAATGAAAACCATTCAGCTTGCTGGTGGTTTTGTTATTCTGAGAGATGGAGAGTTTGAATGTTTTGCAGGACTGCTGGACCTCAAAGCAAGCTGAGCACAGTCAGTGCTTGGGCTGCACTGAGCTGGAACCTGAATTTTGTCATTAGTGAATGGAGTATTCACTGCCTTTGGCTGAGCCTCAGGAGCAGAGGGCAAAATCAGACACAAAAAACCCCCAATTTACACCTGAATGCTGAAGCTGGCCCCAGACAGTTCTCCTGTAGATCAGAATTCCAAAACAGTAAGAAATGGCTGTAGGAAATATTTATATGTGACAGAAATCGTTGGATTGGTGTTGGAGGTAACCTAAGGTAAATTTTAGGGATTTGTCCCTGTTCCTACAGCTTTCTTTGGGACTGAGATCTTGGATCTCTCTGAGATCTAATCTGAGATCAGGGACCTCAGTGATGGAGTAAAAAGCAAATGCTCTTCTGCTGATGCCTGATTTTAATATTTGGGGATTGAAGAAAAGTTTTTCACATGTAGTGAAGATGATGAAGTTGTCTATGTTGAACACACCTCATCAAAATAGAAAATCCTTGGTTATAATGTGGTTTTGAACAATGCCAGTGAGAGAACCCTTCCTTTAACCTTTTATCTTTTAAAAGTTCGGGTTCTGGTGGGTTGACCAATATTTCAGTGAGCAACAGGTTTTTTTCTTTGATTTATTTATTTTATTGTGATTCCTTTGTGCAAGGTGAGTACATGATGTTGGCATCTGGTGGAATCATGGTGCTGCAGGAGGATGAAATCCTCTCCAAGTTTTTTCCCAGTGGAGCATCCAGGGCCATCAGTGTGGGTTTGGTGTTGTTTGGGAGCTCTTGAGCTGTTTTCCTTTTCCTTCATCTGACAGAAGATACCTCTAAATAGAAAGTTCATATTTGCTTTTAATATATAGAGGAGATGTTAAAACTTTTTTTCCTATTTAGTAAGGTTTTCTGAAGTGGCATAATGAGATTTACAGATGCTGAAAGCAGAACAGCTTGTAGATTTTCCTAAGAAAAAATTTAAAATATGCTCTATAAGCTGATAGACCCTGAACTGATGAAATGGCAGGTTCTTTTTGGGTTTTTCAGTTGTGCTGGAGCCTTTCTCTGTAGACCTGTTGACTTTTGCCTTGTCACAGACCATGGCTGAGCTGTGCTGCCCTGTGTGTTAACAAACCTCATTCTCAGGGATATTTACATCAGTGGTAACATTTTTAATAAGGTGCAATTAAAATTCAACCAGCAATATCTTGTGTCTGTGGTGCTGACTTTCAGAAATGTAAGTAAACATAAATATCTGCTGTATTTTCCTTTGTTAATATATTTTTCTTTGAGCTTCTTCTGTTGAAACAGCGACTTTGACTTGTCGACTGCAAAATCAGTAAATACATTTTACATTTATTTCAGGATTGTGCAAAACAGCAGAAACCTTGCTGTTAAACATCTTATTTGCAGAGCTACCATGCTTCAAGTGGTTGATGGTTATTGAGATTTTTCTCCCTGATATTCTGTTGCTGGAAAATCCTGTTTTTATCAGGATGGGTGTCTGGGGGAAGGCAGAGATGATTTGTGTGTGGTTTGAATCACTCTGAACAGCAGTAAGGAGAGGCATGTTAAGCAAGGATGAAAATAATGAGAGATAATAATGGATAATACATCAATTACTTCTCTTACCTTGGCCACTTTTCTTCCTTGAGAAAAACAGTTCCTGAGAGAAGGGAATTAAGCAGGTATTTCCCATGAAAATTGGGGATATGTGCTGCTCTGTCAAAGCTGATTTACTGATGACAGCCACTTTATTCTGATTTGTTTCTCCAGCCAACCATCTTGAAAAAATATTTTGTGCAGTTGACAGATGAGATTGTTTTTAGTTAAAAAAATTGAAGTTCTTGTCTTGAAAACTTCAGAAGAAATTGCAACATATTGAGCCTGTAAAATTGAAGTTTGACTTCAGTTCCATCATTTTTTCTGACCTTGTTTCCATCAATTCAGATTCTTGAAAGGGAATATCAAAATTGTTTCAAACTCTGTGGGTTTTTTCCCCCCAGATTTGCAGCAGATTTTGTGTATTCAATTTTTATTTTAATATTTGTGACATTCCACTGTTTGTGGATTGGTAGTTTTACATCCCTTTTCAAGGTGCTGTTGTGCTGCTCAGTGTTCTAAGACATTTAGAATTTTAGAGTTAATAATGCAAAAATTATGACTAGGAAGGGATCTGGCTTTTTAATTTGGATGATGCTGTAGGTGTGTGAGAATTCTCCAGGAACTCAGAATGGGTGAAGTAGGGGTGGAACGAAAAAAGTGAGTTTTAAGAGCATTTTATTTTTAAGAAGTACAGTTTTTCTCAAGAAAACCCCAGTCCACGTTTGAGTTGAGAAGCCTGAAGCCACTCTGGTGTGTTTTTATCCCATGGGAAGGGATTGTCACTGTTATATTTTCTGGAAAAATCCCTTCACCAGGATTTCTTGTCCTGGGTAGCTGAGAAGTCTCAGAGAAAAATGAAAACAATAATTATCTCATTTGCTTCTCCTGTGTTTTGCTGCTTTGGAATGTGGTTGGAGATTGTTTACCAAGAGGTGGTTGTTTCCTTGGTTTCATGTGAATTGTTTTTACTTAATGACCAAGCACAGGCTGTGCCAGACTCTGGAAGAGGTCACGAGTTTTTCATTATTATCTTGTTAAGCCTTCTGTAAGTATCCTTTCTCTATTCTTTAGTATAATATAATATAATATAATATAATATAATATAATATAATATAATATAAGCCTTCTAAGAAGATGGATTCAGATTCATTCCTTCCTTCTCTATCCAGGGACCCCAAAAATACCACAAGGGGTAGCTACTCTTTCACAGCTGTCTGCTTGGTTTAAACTCCAGTTTTTGTCACCCTGGTTTGACTGGAAATTCAGTGGTTTTAGGCAGAGGAAAATCTGGGGAGGAGAAATCCCTGGAAAACAATGAGTGATCCAAGATGGCAAATCCTGTCCTGGGGAGGAGCAGGGGGAATCTTGTTTTCCTGCCAGGGAAGGATTCACTCAGCAGAGGATGCTCAGGTCTCTCCAGCACTGAACACAGATTTTACCCAGATCCAGTAACCCAGGCAGAGTTTGCAGCTCATTCTTATCTCAATAGGAAACAAATAATTAATTGAAACCTTGAGTGTTTTCTGGCAACTGCTGAGCTGCAGATGAACTCAGACACACAGAAAAGACCTTTTTCCTATGTCTTGCCAAAAGTTTATTTTTCACCACCTTATCTTTGAAAGTCCTGAGAAATCAGGACTTGGAATATTCTCTTTTTGTTGCTGTAATCTTTCTAGGAAGATAAAAGTATTCTTTTCTGACATGGTGGACAACATTAGGGATTTCAGATTTCCCTTTTAACTCTCTTTTATCAAAAATATTGACTGTCTTGCTCTATTTTTCCCCCTCATGTACAGCAGAGCTTGCAGTTGCCTGAATCTCTGGGGGAAACAGCAGCGTTTGTATGTGAGGAGCAGAAAGGTGGATGAAAATTTGTTCAACATTTACTAATTTATTATTTATTTTTTCTTCTTTTGCTGCAAACACAGCCTGTTGTGTGGGTTGTTATCATAAAAACCTCTTCTCCAATGTTCCTAATGTATAATTATTCTCCACATCATGTTCTCCAGCTCTGTTAAGTTGTTGAAAACTTCTAAGAAAGGTTTTTTCCAATGATTTTCCCATTTCCTGCTTCTGTCCAGCCTGAAATATTTCCTCCCTCCATCCACAGCAGTTACAGACACTGGATTTGAAACCATCTGAGTTTGCTTCTATTTTCAGTGAGATTCAAAAGTAGAAAATTCCTATATATAAAACATTTATAATCTTGATCCCAAGCTTTTCTTCCTCCCTTGTGTGGATGCAGCTTCCTTGGGGTGTGTGAGGCCTGAAATTGTGTCTGTGTGACATGGGGTGATAGAAAAATGGGTTTTTTATCACTTTCCCTGATTATTGCAATCCAGTGGCCTCTGTTGTTATTTTGCTGCTCTACCACAGGAATGGGGAAGCTTTTTGGGGGTTTTATAAAGCAGCTCAAACTCCCTGCTCTGAAGTATTGGGATAAAACCTCCTGTCCAGCAGGATGGAGGAGCTGTGACTCAGCTGGATGGTGGGAAATTTGAGGGGAAAGAAGTGCTGGAATTGATCTTAAATAACTTTAAATTATTTTATTATAAAATATGAAGGAGAAAGAAAAAAACTCCCCATCTGTTTTTTTTTAATTTTTTTTCCTTTTTTTCCCTTTTCCTCCACCCCTCAGAGCTAAGTGTTTAAAAATTTACCTAATAGGAAAAAAATAGACATTTAAATTAAGAATCATGTTTTTCACCTGGTTTCATGTTACAGTAAAATGCCACATTTGTCACTGAGGTGTTCCGGGTCACTTGCTTGGCTCAGAAAAGTGTGGTATCTAATTAAAAATGTCACTTTGTGTGCTGTAATTGTCACTTCTTGCCACGGAGGGGCCAAGGAGGGGGACAGAATGCAGCAGAGCTGTCACAGAATCACAGGAGGGGTCAGCCTGGAAGGGACCAAGGGGCTCCTCTGTCCCTCCTCCCTCCCTGCTCAGGCACAGGATTGCATCCAGAGCTCCTGGAATATCTTGTCACCCCCTGGGCTTATCTGAACAGCTCAAACTTGAGAGATAAGGGATGTCTGTGGGTGGCTCACGCTGCTTCTCTTGGTTATCTCCAGGTGAGTTACATGACAGACAAATTGATAAGAAAAAAAGGTAATTTTTAGATAGAGCCTTTTAGTAAATCATGAAGAAATAGCATAACATTGTTACTGGTTGTGCTGCTTTTAAAATGCAAGCTGAAATTCAGATGCATTCTGGTTTCTGTTAGAGCTGTGAAATGCACTGTTTAAGTGTTGTTATAAGTGTTTTGGAGGAAAATTAATCCTTCTTCAATATCAGTTTGCAGAGTTCTTTTAGGCTGACAGGTAGCTCTTCAAAATGTTTGTTGTATTTTTTTCTCACTCATCACTTGACAACAGTGCAATGAAAAATCAGAATTATGTTCAGATTCCAAAGCAGCTGAAACTAAATATTGTGAAAGGAGAAAACAGACAGCAGACAAAACAAAACCTATTTATTGTTTAGTAAAAGAACCCCCCACACATCTGTAATAAATAAAAGAGCCCCTCCTCTGGATGCTGAGCAAATGTAGGTCGTGGTTTCAGCTGTGGATTTGTGAGGCACTGCTGCAGTGCAGTTGGGCTGTTTTGTGAGAAGAGATGAAGTGACAATTCCCCTTCAGTGGTAAGAAACAACAGGCCATGTGTGGGATCCCTCTTTTCATGCAGAATAACATGGTTTTGGGAAATGTACCACTCATGTCGATGGAGAGAGAGGAGGGGAAGCCTCCTAAGCATGGCACGAGCTCAGGAATGCAGTCAGCAATTTTGTTGTTCATTTTTATTAAATGCACTTTATCGGCTCCTTCATGCTTCAGAGATGTGTAAAGCACAACGTATTTGTAGTTTCAGTCTCCTAATTGACTCTGATATTTTTTTCCCTCCGAGTCTTCATTAAAGGGAAATGATTTTGCAGTCGATACCTTATGATTTGTTCTAATGCAAATAACATTTAGCACGTCTTGTAGGCTGTCTGGAGAATTCCCACAAGCTTCCCTGCAAATGTCATCTGACTCCTCAGTCGAGTGGAGCTCTGCCTTCCCTCTGCTTCCCTGCAATTTGTCATGCTTCATACTCGGCTGGATCTGCCAATTTCCATTGTCCTCACTGACAGCAGCTGTCACCGTGCCACTTATGGCTGGGAAACTCTTGGTGGCAGCATCCTCCAAGCCACGGGGCTGAGGAGGAGCCTGGCAGGCTCAGAGGTGTGGGGCTGGAGGCTCCCTGCTGCCCTGTGCCTAGTGTGTTTCTATGAATGGGATGGGGCTGCTGGGATGTGTTCTTTGAGCTTTTCTTTTACTATCAGCTTCATGACAGGGTGGAGACAACAGAACAATGGCAAAGCTCATGTTTTGCCAGCAGCAGGTAAAGATTTCTTTGTTCCAGAGCATTTTAAAAACTTTCTAGCCAATGGCACGTTGCGAAAGCTCACAGACAATTGTTCTAGCCAATCACTAAAAGCACATGAACATTGTGTTTCACACAATGCTTGTTTGCTGTCTATTAACAACACACAATTCTCCATTATTTAGCTTAAAACCTTCTCCTGTCTTGCTGAGCACATTTTTCTGCAGTCTTAAGGTCTGTCTTAGCCAAGCCTAAAACTCAAGCTATAGGTTCCTGTCCTTGCTTGCTGTATTGTAATTTTTTCTACTTTCAGACTTTGCAGCTGCAGCTGCTTTTAAGTTTTCTTTCTGTTTCTAAGGCCTGCTTGCACAGCTTTCTGAAAATCTTCTTACCTTTACTATTTCCCACACTCAGGAATGGCACCACAGGATCCCTGGGAAGGGAAAACCCAGCGGGATGTCCCAGAGTGGCCAACAGACTGCCTGTAGCTTTGTGGAGTTGGCAATGTGGAATTTTTCTAACTTTGGGGGTACTTTCTAATTTGGCAGTGCAGTTATGGAGTAGTTTAACACTAGGTCTTGCCTTAGGTCATAGCAGAACAGATCTGCAGCCTGGCCTAAGCGGGAGGTGTCCCTGTCCATGGCAGGGGGATTGCAGAAAGGGGATTTTTACATCCCTTCCAACCCAAACCACTCTCTGATTCTCTAATTCAACAATCACTGTCTCTCTACTCACATTTTTGCCGTGCTGTGATGTCTGTATGGCACCCCTTGCACGCCCACAGGGACTCAGTTTTCTGAGTTAACTTTTAATTAATTTCCCACATTTAGCTTTGCTCAGGAATTCTGTAGGAGCTGCTGCCTCGTTGCTTATTTGCTTTGCTTTCAGGCAGGTTTGCTGCTGAAACCTTTACAAGTGCCTGAGACAGCAAATCCAGCAGTGCCCAGGTACTTCCAACCAGGCTGAATCCTCCAGCTGCACAAGTCACATCCTGAGGTGATCAGAGATGCACCTGGTGATAAATTGAACTGTCCTCTGGCTGGTGTCTGGGTGAGAGCAGAACCCCAGCACCCCTGGAAATGCTCTTTAATTTTTGATTTGTTCTCCTGTTCACCAGTGCAGCCTCTCAGTGGTTTATCTGCAAACAATGTGCGCTGTCTGCAGAGAATGTGGGTTTCTCTCACTCAGGAAAACATCATTACTGGTGTGTCAGTGGAGTGTGCTTTTGTTTCAGTTTATCAGCCAGAACTGGGGATTTGCATGCATAATCTAGTGGATCACGTGGAGGCCAAAGAAAAGTTATCCCAAATCACCAGGATCCTTTGTAGCTGTTAAAAAGAGAGGTAATTCCTCCTTCCTCTCAGGGCCTGAGGTAAGAAGTGCCTGTCACCTTGGGATCTGTGTCCTGCTGCACATCCCAGAGTATTCTAATCTTGTATTTAGCTCTTCTTTCATATGCATGTATGAAAGAGCTTTGCACAGATGGGTAACAGTTTTTATCCCCATTTCTCTGTGGTTTAGTGTAGTTACATCAGGAGGAGTAATTATTTCTATCAGCAAGATTGTGACAGCCACCACATATTATGGAAATTTCCTTCATTGAAACGTTAACATTTTTTTCCCCCCTTTTGTTTGATTCTCGCAGCAACACAAAGAATAGTTTAGAAATATAATTGCAATCTCCAGGAGAAATATAAGCAGCCTGGCTGTGGAGCTGAATCACATTAGAGCACTGGGAACAGAGCCACCTATGAAAGAAAATGAGCAGGAAGAACATCCCGTCTTGAGGAGCTGTCATTTGTCAGGAAAAGGGGAATCTGTGCTGAGCCACCATGGGGAAGGGGCAGCTTGGCAGGGATGGCTTGGAGCTGCCAAGTCTGGGAAGCTCAGGAGGGGCTTCTCAAACAGCAGAAATTGTTTCATTTCCCAGCACAGGGTGTGCTGCTAAAGCTGCTTCTGTCTGAGGCACTTGGGGATGTCCTGGGGTCTCTGTCTGCTCAGAGTGACCCTGAGATGTGTTTGAAAGTCTCTTTTCCCAGCCTGGCAGTCAAAGAAGAGTCAGAACTCTTCAGTTCTCGGTCTCAAGGTTGTTTATTGTATCTTATCTATAAAATTCTTTCTCCTGTCCAGCCGTGGTCTGCTCAGGAGGACAGACAGAGGCGCTCTGACGCACTCAGGCTGGTGTGTAGCCATGATATTTTCTGAAAAATCCTTTCCTTAGGGTTTTTCCTCCTGAGAAGCTGAGAGGCCTCAGGAACAAAATGTAACCAATGGTTATCTGCTGCTGTGGAATGCAACAGGTGCATCTGGGATTGGTCTCATGTGGTTGTTTCTAATTAATGGCCAATCACAGTCCAGCTGGCTCAGACTCTCTGCCCAAGCCACAAGCCTTTGTTATTCATTATTTCTTTTTCTATTCCTTGCTAGCCTTCTGATGAAATCCTTTCTTCTATACTTTTAGTATAGTTTTAATATAATATATAACAAAAAATAATAAATCAGCCTTGTGAAACATGGAGTCACATCCTCGTCTCTTCCCTCACCCTTGGACCCCTGTGAACGCCGTCACCATTGATATTTTTATAATAAAACTATGTGTACAATATTTACCATAACTTCCCAATACCTATCACCTCTGCTAGACAGTGAGCTTCTGCTCTAGACCAATCTAAACATGCCAACATCACAGCAGAAGATGGAGGCCAAGAAGAAGAAGAAGGAGAAAGGTTGGATGCACCCAGATTCCTCCAGCTTGCCCCCTGAACCCCCATGCTAAACAACCCCAAAAAAATCTATTTTTCACCCCGTGATAAATTCACTATCATTCTACTTAAACTTTCGTGGCTTCTAATTCTTCATATAAAGGTTGATAAATGTTTTTTCCCAATGGTTAAATCGAAGGCACAGGGGTTTGGGCTCTGTGCCAAGGTCTCTGAGCCCCCTGGGCAGGGGCTCGAGTCCTCCAGGGCAGCCAGAGGAATTTCCTGGGTTCCAACAGGGATGAGATTGGGGTAAGCACTTGTGCAGAGGGTTAATTCACTTAAATTCCCTGTAAAGACCTTGAGCAATGGGCAGAACCCTTCCCAAACCCAGGAGTTCCACTGGGAAAGCAGCTGGGCTCTGCTTCCAGACCCTAAACCTGGCAAATGGGATGTTGATACAATTCTACAAGTTCCCAAGAAAAGCTGTGTAAATTCAAGTGACTTTGTCTGATGAGTGCATTCATTCAAGACACAAACCCTTCAATGGCTCATCCTTTCCCAGCACGGTGCTCACTGACCACAGTTGGGTCAATCACATGGCAGATATTGGTATAATGGCCTTTTTTGGCTCTGTAATCTGCAGTATCATGTGGGAGCTGCTTGCAGAAAGTATTACCAATATTTCATATTTCTATGTCTAATGCTATTGAACTATTCTAGGGGTGTTTCTGTCACTTAAGCTCATAAAAGTCTTGTGAGAAATCCTAATTAGAGTTTTACAGGGTGGAGACACAAGTTCACTTGTGAATCCTGTTCTTCCCATGTGCTTTATCAACCTGAAACTTTCATATTGATTAACCCTCATTGATCAGTAATTCAGGCCAGCACCTCTCTCACTTCTGCATTGTGAAATCATAAAAGTCATAGAAGGGTATTTTATAAAAACTAGAAAAAATGTAAAGCTGCAGCAGCATGGGATAGAAAAATACACATGTTCCTATTCCAACATTGTGGAGAGCAAAATTATTAGTCCAGGACACCCCAGAAATTAGTTTAGATCATCTTAAATGCCATTGAGAGCCTTACATTTAAAAACAAAGCATATTTTAGGTTGAAAAAGAGAAATGTAACCTTCTGACACTTGAAACTGGGATAATTATCTTTTATTAGTGTATAATTGTAGTGCATGAGCACAGAGATAGTACCTAGAATTAATTGCTGGGTACAGAGGTATGATTTGTAAAATGCTTTTATATCTGCAAATTTAAAATAATTGGCTTATCTATGAAAATATACATTTGCCTGTGGAGTGGAGTGAAACAGAAATGTTTACTTCTTAATTTTAGTAGGTACTAGTTTAAACATTATTTAAATATTATTGGATGTTTTCTTGCCAAGTCTTGAGTGCATCACCAAATCAGCAGTGTGGGAAAAGGGTTTGTGTCCAGGTAAGGAACTACAAGAATGTTTTAAATTCATCCATTCCTTACTGGTTTGGATCCTCCTGGGATCATTTCAGCAGTGAGGCACAGATGGTGAGGAGTAGATTTACTGCAGTTCACGTTTCTGCAGCTCTCTTTGGGAGCTCTCAAATGCCAGGGAGGATGGAGGGGATTTTTCCCACCTGAGTGGGTTTCCCAGCCCTGGTAATGGATGGAGACTCCATGGAAAGGGACAGTTTGCATGGTGTGAGGGCTCTGTGGCGCCTGGAAGGGCTGGAATATCCACTGGGATTGGGCTGTGCTGATGGGGTCTGGCAGTCACTGGGCAGGGAAGGTCATTTTGCTGAGCCCACAGGCTGCATTTCTGATGGGACTGCTTCATCCTTGATGGTTTTGGGCTTGCTGTGGTGTGTTTGTAAGTGGGGAAGGTGAGAGGATTCATTGTGAGAGGTGGGAAATGGTCTCACAGCAGCTGGTGGGGTCATGGAGGGGCTGCTTGGGACCAGCGGGAAGAGATGGCACTAAAGGATATTATCATTAACTTAATATTATTAATATTGTTATTAACTTAATAATATTATTAGCTTAATAATTATATTATTAGCATACATGTTATGTATGATATGATATGTATATGTATGTATGTATATGTGTATGTACATACATATATATACATATATGTATGTACATACACATATACATACATACATGAAGGATAAAATACACATCATACACATATACATACATACATATGAAGGATAAAATACACATCATTTACCCCAAAAAGCAAGACCAGAGATCCAGGGCCTGTAGGCAAAAGACTTTTTAAAGTACTTTTTTAATTAGAATGTCTTCATGATTGAAAACATGATGAGCTTCTGAGCTTCCTGCTCTTCAGTCTGATCCCAAGAAGTGATTTGCTCTTTTCCATGCACATCAGTTCCCTAAACAAAGGAGGTGTGTTCAGGTGTGGTATCAGGGCTCTCCCCACCAGCACTGTTTTATTGCAGCCCAGTGAAGAGGGAGCACAGGGAAAGCACTGGCAGGTCAATAACAAGCAGCATTTACTGTTCAGCTGACTTGAGGCGAACTCCTCGATGATGGAGCAGATCCTGGGCGCTGCTGGGCTGTGCTGCATGCCACAGTTTGTATTTCAAGGAGCTGGCAGCACGGTGAGGCTGCTGCTCAGGAGGTAGGGGTGGCACTGTGCAGAAGTGGAAAATACCTGCTGTTGTGCTGATGGAGCTGTCAGGGGACTCTGGCTGGGAAAAACAGCTCTGAGCTGGGTTCACTTGGAGTTGGTGAAGTTGTGCTGACACAAGCTGGAGGAAAACAGTGCTGAATTCAGTCCCAGGAATTTCACAGGGAATCTCAGGGGCTGTGGGAGAGGTGTGTTCTCAGGTAAGCATTTCATATTTCATGCATTGGCTTTTAGTACGGGTGTCACCACTAATAAAAATATCATGGAAGTTGTGCTGGAGAACCCTGCTTGTGTCTGCTCTCTGATTTTAACCTATTGAGCATTTAATAATTTCTTGTACAATTGCTGAGCTTTGACAGCTTCTCTTACACCAGAACAAGCTTCAGCTGCTTGGGACCGAGAGGTTAAAACCTGTCAAGAAGCAGTGATACAGACTTGAGTCTCTTTTGGGTAAGAAATTGGATGTAGATATTCCTGTGCCTCTGACTAACCCAACCACTGAGCAGCCAAATAAATGGAAGTGATATTTTCTCCCCCAGCTTTTCCTTTTTTATTTTTTTGCTAGATGAGGAAAAAAAAAATCCTAATTTATGAGGGTGTTATGAGGTCTTTACACAAGGGGCCTTGGCTGTGTGGTGAGTTAAGGACAGTGATGCATAGAGCCAGGGAATTGTGGTGTTTGGTTCTGGTTGGGTTTGAGGTTTGATTTCTTTTTTTTTTTTTTTAAACTCCTGTGGCCTGTGTCCTTTCATGAATTTATCCAAGTGACACCAAAAAATCAGTATATTTAAAATCCAGCCTTTTGAAATATGAGTATCATTAAAAGTCAATTTTAAAATTAAGGCAACCTCTTTTGAAAAATTTACCCTGGGACAAGTGTCAGGAAAAATTAAGCTTTGCAGGCAAAGCGTGCTGAGATGCACAGTCATTTTGGGAAACACTTTTCTTTGGTAGCACAGAAAATGCAGACACAGAGAGAGCCGTTGATTGCTTTTCACTGGGGAATAAAGTTGAGTTTTTCAAATTCCTTGGACTTGCTGGCTTCATGAAAGATTTTCAGTGAGCAAATGCAGCTAACAGTGCTTTGATTCTCAGTTAAGTGGAAGTTGCTAAGCCGGTTGTCCTGCAGTTTTTGTAGAGAACAAAAGACACAAATAATTGAGGTTTTATATACGTTGGGAGCAGTAGGAGTAGGAAAATATTCTGTCTTAATAATAGGCTTAACAAGGGAAGGCAATAAATCATTTCTAATTACCAGCCTCGTCGATTACATGTTTCCTCATTCTCATCTTTCAAATTGCCTCCTAAGCTGAGGCTTCTTTGTAAATGAGATTTGCTTTTCTTCTTCTCCTTCCGTTCTGGGGGATGTGTCACCCTGCAGGAGCACATGTGTGTGTCTGCTTGGATCACAGCAGGATGGAGGCCTTTCCAGAGCCAGCTGGAATATTGCAGCACTGCCTGGCTCCAGTGCTTCCAGGGGAAAAACAGGGACAAAATGGATCCTGCTCTGCCTGTCAGTCCACCCAGTTAAATGTTGATTGCTTTTTGTGTATTTGGTTGGTTTGGAGTCTGTCATTCTTGTCTCCATATTTAAAAATTATTGAAGAGTTAAAGCTTTGAGGGTGGCGTAGGAAAACCTAAGGTAGGTTTGCTGGAAGATGCAGCTCCTCCCAATATTCTAGGTGAGTGGCTGGTACACACAGCTAAATAAGGAAATAATGATAATTTTATCTTCCTGAAAATTAAATTGGTCTTTTGTTTTTCTCTAGCCCTTGAGGCTTGTGAATAATAATAAAATAATACCAAGAGTAGGGAGAGCTTGAGATGTCTGTCCTGCTCCTGTGTGCCTCACAACGTTCACCTTGTGCTCTGATAAAAAAGGATAAAAAAATCTCAGTGACTGAGCATAGCAGGACCCTGTAGAGATAAGAATTCGAAACCAGAGGGGCACAGACTGATTAAGTTGGAGGGGACCTTAAATCCCACCCAGTGCCACCCCCAAGCCCCAGTGTCCAGCCTGGCCTTGGGCACTGCCAGGGATCCAGGGGCAGCCACAGCTGCTCTGGGCACCCTGTGCCAGGGCCTGCCCACCCTCAAAGAGAGGAATTTCTTCCCAATATCCCATCAATCCCTACTCTGGGTCAGTGTGAAGCCATTCCCTGTGTGCTGTCCCTCCATCCCTTCTCCAAAGTCTCTCTCCATGTTTCCTGCAGCTCCTCCAGGCCCCTCTGAGCTCACCCCAAAGCTTCTCCCGTCCAGGTGAGCCCCCTCAGCTCTCCCAGCAGAGCTGCTCCATCCCTCTGCTCATCCTGGAGCCTCCTCTGCATCTCTGCAGCAGCTCCAGGTCCCTCCTGTGCTGGGGCAGCTCTGCAGGTGGGAAATCACCTGAGCAGGGCAGAGGGGCAGAATCCCCTTCCTCAAAAATCAGGATTTTGCTTCTTGTCTACCTGCCGTGTTGTCATTTAAGCAGAGCATGTTGATTTAAAAAAAAAAAAACAAAAAAAAAAACCACCAAAAAACCCCCAGGAGAAACCCCCAAAATACTTAAGGCAAAGGAGCAGCATTTCTAAGTCCCTCTGGTGTCTCAGGGCTTCTCTGAGGGCTGCAGATGATGTACTTATGCCCAGGAGTTTACATAAAAGCAGCTTTGGTTTTAAGTGTCTGCACAGTGCTACCTTTACATTTCTCCATGTTGTTTACTGCTAAATTGGCAGAAAGTCTGGCCCAGGAGTGTGGAGAATTACAACCACTAACAAAGCCCTGGTTTTTCAACCCTGCCCCCTGTGGGCTATCCCTTGCTGCCATAAGTAGTCACTGCAATGAAATAATAATATTTTAAAAATATTTTCTTGGAGTGGTTTTAATTCCAGCAAGAGCAACAGAGGAGAGCAGTGAGATGAGAGTTCTGTCCCTGCAGTGACAATGGGCTGGAGCTGTCCTGGTCCTGAGGAGCTCCCCGTGGGCATGAGGAGGTTTCAGTGAGGGGTTGGACAGCCATCAGAGGGTGATCATCGATGATTTCTGCTTGTAATCATTTGGGGTTGTTCCCTTGCCTGCTGTCCTCTGCCACATCTGGTTTTTCAGAGGGATCTGTTCTCCCAAAACTGGGGCTGAGCCTTGTGTGCCTGCAGGAGGCTGCTGAGGGCAGTTTTGGTGCCTAGAGGGGGGTTTGGGGTTGGGATAACTGTTCTGCCATCACTTCTGCCCTGGAAAAAGTCAGGAAAGCCCAAACCAGCTGTGGAGACTCTGGGGCTGCTGCAGCCTGATGGGGTTGGACTGGGTGAGCTTTAAAGGCTCATTCCAACCCAAGGCAGCCCATGATTCTGTGCCATCTGTTCTTTTGGAAGTTACTTGGGGTTAATTTGGGATTTAAAGGTTGTTTTGGGGTTCATGCAGTGGCCAGGCTCTGGGGTGCTGCTGAAGGGGGTCAGCTCGGGGCTGGTCCCTGTTCCTTGGGACACTGGGCAGGCCCAGCCTGGCACTGGTGGCTCTGCTGGAGCTGTCTCCAGCCCTCCCCAGTGTGGAGACTCTTCTTGTGCCCAACCTTAGGGGAGGGAAAAGTGAAGAGTGGAAAATCAGAATTTTAGGCAGGATAATTGGTCCTGAACTAGATTGAATTGTTTTTTCTTAATTAATTTAATTTTTTTTCTTAATTAAATTAATTTTTTTTCTTAATTAAGAGTTTAAGGTAGAAGAAGAAGGTAGAAGCTTACCTTAAGAAGAAGGTAAGCAAATAATGCCTTGTGTCTTTCAGGTGGTTCAGGGAATATACTTTACAAACTGTGAAATTAAGGTAGAATGCAGATTGATCCATTTATTTTTTGTGCAATAAATGAGTCCATGGGGTAGTGACTTAATATATATTAAAACCAGAGATTTTGGAGTTTTATTGTTAATAATTTATGTTTTTAAATCAGAAATGGGATCAAGTTTATGGGTGAAAAAATGGTGTTGAGAAGGTTTTTATAAGGAGATTAAAGAAGCTCGAGGTACAGGGAAAAGCTGAGAACCATCCCATATGTTGTGTTAGGGTAATCAGAAATATTTTAGCTAAAGTTTTGCAAAGCTTTTTAAAATCCCTTTGCTTTTCATATTTAAGAGAACTATTGTGCAGATCCTCAGCTCTGACTGTGTTCACACAACTGCCTTGATGCAGCTCCTGATGGTGCTGACAGCAGTTGCAGCAACATTTCTGAGTTGCTTTGTCACTGATGTGGTAAAAGCCCCCAGCCACACCATTAAACCTCATTATCATCTGTTGAAATATTTGCCATTTTCCTTCCAAACTAATGGCATTAAATATCTTTCAACAGGCTGTATAGCGGATAAACCCTACAAAGTGGGTGGGTGTAGACAGCGTGAGGATGTAGGAAACAGCTGGTGAACATCTGTGCTCCTGACAAAATTAGCGGCAAAAACTTGAGGACAATGGAGTTTTGTTGGACCTTTTGCAAAAATGCAAAACATTTTCCCACCTCAAGAAATCCTGAGGCAAACAATGCTAAAGGAAATCCTTGAGGTTTTTGTCTGGAGTCAGACACTGCTTCCCCTCAGATGAGCACACATAAAACTCCCTGAATATGGATGCACATCAGTGGACAGGAATGCAGCTCCCTCCACAGACTTTCCCCAGGTCATCTCCTTCCCTGGGCACAGGAGGAACAATTTGTATTCTCCTGTCTGTACCTGTGGAGCTCCAGGCAAAACACCTCGGGGGCTCCCCTGGGGCAGAGCTGCTCCGTGTGCTGCCCAAATGGCCCATAAATTATTTGTTCACCTGTTTTGGATATTTACAGCTTCAGCAAAAGGAGCCCTGTGCAAAACTGATGACATTGAATTATTTCACAGACTGCCTCGTTCTTTTGATTATCTCAACGTTTTGAATTCAAATTGTCTTAGCTGTAAGTTTGAAGTTGTCTTAGTGTGGGAACATGAGAAAAAAAAAACATTCTGGCAGAAATTTGTCAGTAGAATTCTCGCTAAAAGGGTAATCAGAGCACAATTTGACAAATTAAAACTGGGTTTGAGGGGAGGATTTTCTTCCTTCTTTAATCAGGGCAAGTTATGTTCGAGGACTTGCAAATATAAAACCAAATTAAGCAAATCACAGGAGTGAGAAAGTGCAGTGCAAAATTGCTGTCAGCACAAAACACAAGTTACTCACATAAATCTTTGGGACTCCTTAAAAACTGTAACGAGAAAATAATAATCAACTAATGTATCAGCTTGATATTGCACTGAATATATAGGGATTTTTTGTCTCAAATGGCATTTAGTACTGATAAGAAAAACAGATAAAACTCGATGTAATAACCAGATCCATTCTGTTTAGTGTCTTGGAATCTTGCATTTAGCAGAACAGTTTCACCACAAATGGTATTTTAACTCTGGCTGTTTCACATTTTAATTGAAGTCTAAATTTTCTAATGAAGTTTTCATTATAGGAAGTTCACTCAAGTGCATTTCCAGTATGGGAATTGCAGCATCCTGGGGGTGCCAGCTCAATGGAGAATGATAAAATTAATGTCAACATCCTTGGTTTATTACCATCAGGATGGAGGAGGTTTCAGAAATAAAAGAGGTTTCATAACTTGGCCTAAATAATGCAGTAATTTTATGGGAAAATGAGAGAGTGGGAGTGATTTGTTGGCCTTTTGGGTAGAACTGGATGAAGGAGATCTGGTACCAAAGGTGACAACACTGGCCTTTGTGACAGAGGATACAAAGGGTGCAAGATCTCTGAGCTGTCAACTGCATCACAGAATTTTTGGAAGGGGCTGAGTTATTTATCCACATTCATCCCAAAGATTTCATCTTGTATTGATGAGTATTGTGTTGAGATCAAGATTTTTTTTCTGCTGTTTCCAAGCGTGTTTCACTTATAACTAAGTTTGTTAGTTAATAGAAAACTTTGCCCTCACAGGTGCCTCTTTAATCATCCAGATACGTGATTGGAGAATTCAGGTAAAAGGAGATTTAAAAGTGTCCTGGGTCTGGAGGGAGACAAGCTGTTCTTTGCTTTTAATGCCTTGGCTTTGTGTCTGCCCTTTTCTGTATTTTCTGCTGCCTGTTATGATTTAATGGGTATAAAGTTGTCTCTCTCAGACCCAAATTTCCTCAGCTAGATTGTGTTGCCTGCTCACCACCACACCATTTCTACTGATCTCTCCTTCAGGAGAGAAAAGGAAACAACCATTTGATATTGTATTTGAACTCAGCCTTTAAAATAGAGCTCAGGTAGAAGCAAGAACTCTTGTCTGAGTAAAGATTTGATTTAATCAGAGAACAAAAAAAGATTCACCCTTGTTACCTTTCCCTCTTTTCTTTCATCTCTGTTTAAGTTGGTACTATTACTGTGGGAGACAAGCTTGTCTAATCTCCATTTTTCTCCTGGGGAGAGCACAGTGGGAGCCCTCAGGAGTTTGTAATGTGTTGTTGCAAGGGATTTTAGCATCCAGTGCCAAATGTGAGGTGCTGCCATGGAGTTGAAGTAGGTCCTTCTACAAACATTTTAAATGTTTGACAGAGCACACGTTGTCCCATTGTGGTGGTTTTGTCACAACCACAGGTGACATGTCAGGGGTGCAGTGCTGGGGCCAACCTTCTGTGCTCACTGCCTGGTGGAAATCAATTCTGAGATTGTTATGAGCTGGTAATTCCTCCTGAAATAGTTGAAGATATTTTGATGATCTCTTATGCTGCTTCCCAGTGTGAGACTGGCAGTGTCACCTGGGTGTGAAAGCCACAGATTTTGAAGAAACATTTTGAAGCTGTAGAAACATTGGAAATGCAAACAGTGGCTTAAACCAATGGTGTTTCATGTAAATGTTGATCATTCTGGTTAAATACTCTGAGTCTTGCCTGTAAACTTCATCTACATCCACCTGTGTAGCAGTTTCAGAGCCCTGGGGAGGGGAGGTTTCTTGTGTTACCCCTCTGCCCAGATTCACCTTTGGGGTAAACTTGTTCTTTTGCAGCTCTGTAAACCACAGACTGTCAAACACAGTGATTCCATTATTACCTTTAGCCTAATGAAGCACAGCTTCAAATAACACTTTTTGTGAGGGAGGACTTTCACTCCCAGTGGCACTGACCTCTCCTTTCTCCCCACATTACCCTGGGTTAAACTTCAGCTCTGCATCCACGCAATTAATTCCAGCAGGCTGCTGCAAAAGTCATTGTCTTATGCCAGAGCAACCCATATAAAATGCAGCTCCACTGTATATATTAAATCTTGCTCTTTTCTGCAGCACTACCAGCTCTATCAGCCCCTTTCCTTTGGGTTTCTCTGCCTAAAGCTTCCCAAAATTGTAAAGCACCGAGAGAGGAAGGGCTCTCTAATTGGGTGTATGGTAAACAGAGAAAAATCTCATTAAAACTGAGGAGTTATTTGTAGGTGTTGGCAAAGAAAACAAACCTTTGGAGCTGGAGTTCACTGCCTTATTTTAATGGAGTTCATAATTATTTTAATTTATGTGTGGCTCGGACCTAAATACAAAGGATAGTCTGGGTCATGCCTGTGGAAATTCAGTGATTAACAGCTGTTGCTGTTTAATCAAGGCAGAAGATGCACTAACAACTGAGGTACATACATACAGATATTTTCCTGTGAAAGAGAGCTGGTTACACGATCCAGAATTCCATAAGGGAATGGATAGATTTTTTTTTTTTTGTTTATTTATTTTAAGATTTGAGGGAGAATTGGTTGCTCAGAGAAACTGTGGCTGCTCCGTCCCTGGAAGTGCCCAAGGCCAGGTTGGATGGGGCTGGGAGCAGCCTGGGGCAGTGGAAGGTGTCCCTGCCCATGGCAAGGGTTGAACTGGATGGGCTTTAAGGTCCCTTCAAACCCAAACCACCCTGTGCTTCCATGATATTGGTAAATAAATGGTACAATTGCTGCTGTTTGTGGAGCTGCTTCTGCATCATTCCTCAGTGTTTTTATTACCATATATTTATTTTTACAAGAGAAAGGAGAAATACTTCTCAGGGAAGTTACTCCTGTAAGGTTGAGATCTGTTCTTTCTCTTTTCCACACCTACCTTGGGTCTAAAAGATGGAAATATATTCATCCAGTGTATCTGTGCACAGCTCCAGAGATTCTAAGAGTATCTCATCTTACAAAAATTTATGAGAGAGAAAACTCCTTTTGTTTGCCTTGTTTAAGGCCAAAAGAGAGTCTGTAGCCTGACCTTCTGTAAATGTCAAACCTTAAGAGCTCCTGGATTGTTCTTTGCTTCTAACAGAGAGCAGGCAGCCCTCCCTGTGACTGCCAGAATTGTTACTGCTTGTCCATCCAAGAGTTCATTAACTTGTTGTATTCACTTCCAGGCTGATTTGCCATCCTCAACCTCGAATTTTTCTGTTGAATAACAGAATTATGTTGTTCATATTTTGTTCTCCAGGTTTGTGCAGGGTTCTATGCAGATGCCATTGCAGGGACAGTGGAAGTCTGTGAATCATAAAATTGTGGAATGGTTTGGGTTGGAAAGGATCTTGAAGATCATCCAGTTCCACCACCTACCATAGGCAGGGACACCCTCCACTGTCCCAGGTGCTCCAAGTCCCATCCAGCCTGGCCTTGGGCACTGCCAGGGATCCAGGGGCAGCCACAGCTGCTCTGGGCACCCTGTGCCAGGGCTCCCCACCCTCACAGGGATAAATTCCTTCCTAATATCCCATCTAAACCTCCTGTCTCTCAGTGTGAACCCATTCCCCCTTGTCCTGTCACTCCATGCCCCTGTGAAAAGTCCCTTCAGGTCTGGAAGGCCATGGGGTGGTGGATTGTCACACACCACAACCCTTCCAGCACCCTGAACACGACACACGCAATTCACGCACATTAAACCACCCCGCTGTTCTGACAAATGCAATTTGTGATCATCCAGGCCAGAACAGAGGGCCAGCCGATAGCTGAACGTAATTAATCCTTCAAATAACCCTTGACAAGTAGATTAAAAAATTTGCAGCCTGATTCTGCGCTGTGTCTTTTCATTTATTCATGGCTGTGAACACGGCGGCACCTGTGGCGCCAGCGGCGCCCGCTGAGCACACAGCGTATGTTGTGCCACCTGTGCCATCCACTGCCTTCCCAAGCCAGCCACGGGCTGCAGCCCTGGCTCCAGCAGCTCTCTGTGGCTCTGGGAGCAGCATCTGAGAGGTGGAGGAGCAGAGAGAGCAGAATTGAAAAGGCGCCGTGTGGCGGTGTTCACAGGGGTCCAAGGGTGAGGGAAGAGACGAGGATCTGGCTCCATGTTTCACAAGGCTTGATCTATTATTTTGTGATATTTATTATATGAAAACTATACTAAAAGAATAGAAGAAAGGATTTCCTCAGAAGGCTGGCTAAGAATAGAAGAAGGAGGAATGATAACAAAAGCTTGTGTCTTGGACAGAGAGTCTGAGCCAGCTGGGCTGTGATTGGCCATTAATTAGAAACAACCAACATGGCCCAATCCCAGATGCACCTGTTGCATCCCACAGCAGCAGATAACCATTGTTCACATTTTGTTCCTGAGGCCTCTCAGCTTCTCAGGAGGAAAAATCCTAAGGAAAGGATTTTTCAGAAAATATCATGGCTACATTGCTGGATGAGTTGCTCTTTCTGAGGGCATGGTGAGATCCTCAGGAATATTTAGCCAGTCACTGGTTTAACTGCCCACATTCAGTAACACAAGATGACAAGCAGGACGTTTCTAGAAGCTCACTGCACATCTCAGATCACTTTTGAGATAATTATGCTCTCAGACCTCTTTCTGCTCTTACTCTGGGCCCATAGATTCAGAATCGATTTCACTTTCAGCAGTTCCATACCTCTGCCAGGTGCAATTATATTTTCATTCACTGCAAACAATAGAAAACCCCAAAGTATTTAATGGGGTTTTTTTGGGGTTTTTTTGTTTTGTTTTGGTATTAGAATCAAACTGGTTTATGTGACAACTAAAGAGTCTTGAAAGCCACTGCATGAATCTGTGACACCGAAGGGGTAGAACAGGAAAGAAAGTTAAATATGACTGGTATTCTATGTTTTCCAGAACTTCAACATTAAAGATAAGTTTCCAAGGAGGGATATGTTGCTGATATACAATCCAACTCATGCATTTATTATTTTTTTATGGATGTAGAGCCCTTCATTGAGAGTATCATTTAAAGGCTTATAGCAAATGTGAATTATAAACTTGACTACTGCATTATAGGAGATACTGAGAGCTGGAATTTAGGGAAGGCAAAAAAAGGGAGAAGAGCCAGCGCTGTTGCTGCTCAGGAATGGGTAAATCCTTTCCTGGTTGGAGCAGGGCAATCTGCTGGCAATATTCCACTTGTGATGGAAGATCTGGGAGGGTAACAAGAATTTGGAGTCATGGAGATCCTCTGGCCTGAGCCACCTAATGCACGAGTAAGGTAAAGCAGAGGCATGTGTGGGTCTGGAAGCAAGAGGGGAGCAAAGAGGAGTAACTCCAGAGAATGTTTCAAAGCACTTTAGAGATGTCCCTCTCTGGGACATAACTTGCTTTTGAAGAGATGAGGGTAAAGTTGACGGTGATGGGAAATTCTCTTTGCAAACACTAAAAGATTAGAATTGGTGAGTGTGGGTTTTTGGAAAGAGTTGATCAACCAAAAAGGAAAACATTCAAGAGCTTTTTAAAAGATTTCAGAGTTTCTTGTAGGTTTATTCTGATTTATGGAAAAGGCAGTCACTTTTGAGAGTGTTTCCTTACATTGCCCTCTTCACCAGATAAAGAAAACATTACTGCCCCTATTAATTTAAGACCACTCTGACTGAAAACTGTGTTGGAACATTTTGTCTTCCTGAAATCTTACAAAGAGATCAAGAATTGTTTTCACTTCTTAAATTACCGTACTTTGTATGCAAGACCAAATATTCTGCTGGTTTAGTTAGGATTGTCTTTTTTTTTTTTTTTTTTGCTGAAGGTATCCAATTTCCAGTCTCTAGAGACAGAACCTAATCACACTGAAGCTCCAAAAGTGTGGATTCATAATAACAAGTTCTAGATGAACTTGTTACTAAAAAGGGTGCTGGGTATGGTGTTATCACTGTTCCAGATCCCTGGCTTTTTCAGTACCAGGAAGAGAAAATACCTTATATTGTTGCCTGCCTTTTTTTCTTATATAATTATTTTGCTGTGAAGACCTAGAATTAATGCAGCTAATAGAAAAACCAGTCAGCCTGTAATACTTTGCTTTTCTGGTCAAATGGATTTTCATTGAGCACAAACTTTGAAATCGAATACTGTATTTCCTTAGGAAAATCTGAATAGCTAACAAGCATAAGAGAGCATTTAGATGATTATTTGGAGTTGTATTTATCAGAGAGAAAGATGTTTCCCTTTTAATATTATGTCAGGGAGAGGAGGCAGACCAAAGGTCTGAGCACAGACTCCACAAACAGAGGCCCCATCAATGCCTGCAACACAAATGCTGGAAGGGACAATCTGTTTTAGTTATGCTTTTGAGCACACTTTAAATGTAATTTTAGTGCACAATAAAAATGAATGCTCTGTTTTCCAAATGCATCTGCTGAGCTCGAGTTTCCATACCAGATGGCTTTATATTATGTTAAAACCTCACATACAGTATGCTAGTGCTCACTGGAGCTGCTGAAAGTGACCTTGCATTTTTTTTCTGCATGAGCAAAAGATATGACATTCATTAATTTTGACATGCAAAAATGTTGCTCTTTCCAGCTCGTTGTCATATTCTGCTTTACCTGGGTTTAGGGCTTGGTTGTTTTTCCCTGGTCAGAGGCGTGCGGTGTTTCTAATTTAAAGATGGATTCGGGTACAAGCAGCGCCCAAATTGCACATTAATCTTGTTCAACACGCACAGTGTTTATGTTACTAAATACCAGGCATAAATCACGTCTGGCCTATTGAATTGGGACTTTTATTTTGGAGTTTGCAGCTGGCAGATGTCCAGCTTTATCTTTCATTCATCCCTGAGCCTGCTCTGCCCTCTCCCTGTGTCACTGCATCCTCGGATGCTCTGACCCAAGGTGTGACACGGAGCTGCCTTTGGATGGGAGTCAGCTGCTGTCCCTGCAGCTCTGGGGGCTCCACCTCGGGGGTTTTTGTCTGCCCAAGGCCCTGTGGAGAGAGCAGTGCCTAAAATTAGACTGTGAGTAACGCCTGGGCTGCGCCTCACCCGCAAAGCCTCGGTGAGAAAGGAAATGTCACCGTGTCACTGACATTTGCGCCGCTCCCTCCACAGCAACTCCGTGTCCTGCGGAGCTGGAGCTGTGCAGAGTGTGTGAAAACCCTCCCTTCTCCTTTGTTTTTCCCGCTGTCTGCTTCAGAATGGCAAGTGACTATTCCAGCTGTGAATAGCTAATTATATATTGAATTTCAAATCCCTGTCCTCAGCCCGGTCCTTTTTTTGAGAACAGGGTGAAGTTTTAGCCACGGTGACCTGCTGAGGGTAAGGGATGCCTGACCAATGGGGATGTGGAGCTGGGTGTTTCTGCATCCCTGTGTGGCTGCCAGGTGCTGATAACAATTCATTTTACCTGACCTTTAGGCAGCAAATATGCCATGCAGGAAAGAAGTGCTCTTCTGGCTGATTCCTCATTGATTCTTTTATTACTGAGGCCTATTTCCCACTTAGAGGTCATGCAGAACACCTGTTTCTTGGTGATGGTGTTAATTTGCACTTCCTTTGCCTGGCTGTTTATTAATCTGAAATTTGGTGTGGTTTCCATCCTTTGTTTTGTCTCATTTGTCAGTAATTGTTGGTGTGTTACTCTTTACAGAATTTCTGCTCCTTGCAGCCTTAAGTGAGCTGATTGTGGAGGCATTAATCTCTGTATGCAGAAGATTCCTGTTGCATACCCTTTGGAGATTTTGTTCTCATCCAGAATCAGTTTAATTTATTCCACCAATTTTTTCATGTATCACCCAGACAAAAAAAACATATTTAAGATTAGAGTTATTATTTTTGACTTCTTTGTATGTTGTGATGTTATTGAATTACTGCATTTTACCACAATTTGCCAGTAATTTATGAAATATTTTGTATGATGGAATACAATTTACACGCATGACTGTGAAACATGAAAAGCCATCTTATTATCGGTGTGTTCCTATTAATATTGATGTGATAACACATTGTTGCATCAATTGTAATAAATGCCTCAGATAAGGAGAGCAAACAGAAAACGTTCCCAGCAAAGTTATTCAGACCTGACATGCAGAGCAGCACTGGCAAAGTCAAGCAAGGAGACTTGGCTGTGGCATTTTACTGAATAACTAAAATTTTATTGACTTATGTTCCACATGGTGGAGCATTAAGCAGTCCCCCACACCCTAATTCCTTTCTTGATGGCAGCAGGAATGACCTGCAATTCCCATCAAATTATGTTTCCTTGTGGTTTTGTAGACTTTATGTTGTTTTCTTGTTTTTACTACTTTTTTCCCCCCTCCTCAAGCCTATCTCCAGAGTTAAGGATTTTATTTAGAAAAGTTTTTAAAAGTTCCTTTAATGTGTTTTGAGAGACACAGCTTTTCACAAGATTTGCCTGTATTTCACTCTTTGGAAATGCATATTTTTTATATAACACTTCATACTGATAATAAAAGGAGTCCTACTTATCTGTGGGCATCTTTCACCACAGAGCAGACATTGGAAAGTCTTGATTCATTTCCCCAAACCAAAAATGAGCTGAGAGATGACAATGCTGGGTGATTTGACTGCACCAGCACTTGGAAAACTGCTGATGTGAGGGCTCAGAACTTGTCTTTTAATGGAGTGGTTTTGAGGTTCTTTTATGATTCTTCTGCCACAGCAGCATAATACAAACCCAGACTGGTACTCAAGTACAAACAGGGCAGTGCAGACAGATTCTGTGGTTTTGAGTTCAGTTTGTTCTCAAAAATGTCCTGGAAATTGCAGGAGAAGCAAGGATAAAATGTTGGTGTCCTGAGCAAATGGTGGCTTTCCTGCTCCTGCCTTAATTTAAAAGGAAATATTTGATTTTGCCACCAGTTGTATGTGCTCAAACACCCTAGTCTGATAATCTATATGATAAAACAGCAGAGAAAGGTGATAAACTGGGATTTAGGCCTGCCATCTCTCCTTCTGCCTGGGGGAGGGAAGGACACAATCTAAGGATTTGTTTGGATGTGGAAAGTGTCTCACTGTTGGCTTTTCCCCCCAGAGAGGAGAACTGAGAGAGATCCCCTCAGAAGGCAGCACTGGATGGGAGGACACCCAGAACTGTCCTTGTTTAGCTTTTCTGTTTCAGATTCTGTGCTCTTTAGTGTGTGGGTCTGGGTTCACATGAGGGGATGGTGAGCTCTGTGCACAGAGCAGGAGACAAAACAATTCCTGCTCCAGCTGGGCACCAAGGACAAATGATCCCAATCTCAGCCCAGGAGCACAAACCCCGTGGGCTGCAGAGAGAAAAACAAGCAGGGTGGGACTGCAGGGGCTAAAGCTGGGATGGGACAATGAACTGCAAGGTGCAAATGGAGCAGAACTGATCCCAGGGAGAGACCCCGGCAGCGCTCGTGCATTTTGGGGCCATTTTGGTTCATCTTGGATGCAGCCCTGGCTGGGCTCTGGTGCTGCCCAAGGTGGATCCATGGAGGAGATCCTTTGGATCAATCCCTGCTTTATTCTGGGACTCTGCCCAGCCTCTGCTCCAGGGCAGCCTGCACAAGGCATCATCTTGAGCCACCTCATCCATTTCCACTGGGGAATTGTGCTCAACTGAATTTACTCCTCCTCAGCATCTCCCAAAGCAGCCATCTAAACCTTTCTGGGGTGAAACTCAGGAAGTTTGGCCTAGCAAGGTATAAAACTGTTGATTGTGGCGTTGGTAGAAGTTTGCAGAAATCAGGAGAACATTTTGTTGCTTTTACCTGACACTGGTTCTTTTCTCATCTATCAGAATTCCTGCAGGATGTCTCAAACCCTGGGATTATAAGAACAAGTGGAACAGCCACGTTTCACCTCCCAGGTCCCCCAAGAAACGAGCTGCAAGACAGTAATTATGAATTTCTGCACTCTGATGTCAACCTGGGACCCTGTCAAGTATCAGCCTTCTGAGCCTTTGTGCAACTTGGCCTCTCTTTTGGGCTTCTGGATTTGTATCCACGCTTTCATCCTCTGGTAGCCTTGGAAATTCAGTGCTTTATCTTCATTTTTGCATCTCAGGCTGCCATGAAAATGACTAGAACACAGACCCTGAGGAAAGCAGATGTGCTTATGGGGCTCAGGTGCTCAACCAAAGGAGCCACAATCCTGTCCAAATTGCCAGTTTTCCCCATTTTTTGAGTAGCCATTCTCTTCACTTGGACTGTGGTGTTTTGAAGGGCATTTGCAAGAGGCAGCATGTGCTCCTGCAGACAAAATTCACTTCAGCTGTTCTTGTATCACCACGTGCAACTGCAAATGGCCAAAATTCTGTTCCAGCTGGTCCCCTGTAAACACCTTGGCCTCCACTCATCCTCCCTGGTGCCTGAGCCCTTGCCAAAGACATTTTCCATGCACGGAACGTACACAGAAATATTTGTAACCTGCGTGTGCGCTGTGAAAACGAGATGCAGTTCCAGTGAAAATGCAACTTTTGATCCTTTACTGGATGAATTCCATGTTTTGAAGCGTTTGAAGCAGGGAAGACCACAGCAGGTCTTTCATCTTTCCTCTTGGCTGATCTCTGTAATGTCATGGTAAGGGGTGCTGTATGACAAGAGAAAATGCAGCCCTAAAGAGATTTCCCTATTCCTCATCCTTGTTTGTAATTTGTTAATTTGTTAATTTGTATTAATTTCCTTTCAGGATGATCTCTTATCTGTTAATGGTATTTTTTCCCTTGTAATCTTGCTAGGTTGATTTAAAGGAGTGATTTGGAAAACAAGGGCAAGACAGTCTGATGGATAATTGTGAAAATACCTGATGTGTTGAAAAAGTCTGAACTCCTTAGGCAATATTTTCAGCTGACCTCTAAAAAACACTTTGCAGGTATATGTATCTGAATATGAAAAGACCAACATTTGCATATGCAAATCCCACGCCTGCATTTGCACAGTGTAGCTGGATGAACAATTGAGTCCTCTCTGTGCAATAATTGTCATTTCTGTGTAGAAGTGACCTGCTGGCGGCTGTTTCACCCCTTTTTTATTAATGTTGGTTTTATGACGCTGTGCCTGACTGTGGTTGCTTTTTTTTTCAAGGTAAAAGAGACAAATTTTCAGAGCTGAGCATTTTCAGAGCTAGGTGGGCATTAGAAACTCTGAAATCTCCAAACAGCACCATATTGTGTTTTTATTTAAATCCACAGATCGTAACATAGCTCTTCAACTTCAGACTTCTCATTAAATATTAAATTGCAAAATCTGTATTTTTATCACTCTTATGTAATAACACCATTGGAAATTATAGACCTAAGATTGCAAAGAGAACAAATCACTCAAGGGCTCAGCATTGAATGCAAAGTGCAAAATCTAATAGAACAATGTGAAAAGGCATATTTTAAAAGTGAATAAGTTATGTTTTGTCTGATGCTCCCTGCCTATTCTTATGGCCTCTTTTCCATCTCTTCCTGGGGACAGAAATTACTCAGTTCTGTGGTCAAACTTTATAGATGATAATATGGATTTTTCTTTTTTTGGTCTTTTATAAGTTTAGCTTGGCTTTTTGTGGTTGCATCCCTAAGACAATGTAAGTACATAAATCCCAAAAATGTCTCCTTGGGTGAAGGATAACAAAGATAATTACAGCCTTCTCCTTAATATGTGACAAATTCCTTAACTTGGTCATGCCCAAAATTCTAACATACTCCAGGCTCCATCCATGGAGCCCCTTAAGTGTTGAAAGTTTGGGTTCTGGGCAAGCCAAGCTCTTTGATAGAAAAAATACAAATTATCCTCGTGAGTTTGTGCCAGGGTTGCACAGACTTCAGAAACACATCAGTGGCTGGGTGGGTCTGGGCTGGGCTGGTGGGTTCCTCACGAGCATCTGGGCAGGTGGAATGGTCAGCCAGGAGCACACAGGAGCTCTGACCTCCCTGGAGCTGCTCAGATGTCCCTGTTCATCAGGACATGGGGCAGCTCCACCAGGGTGGGACAGCTTTGCTCAGCTCCTCTGCCTGACAAGGTTGACCCCAGAGAGCCGTGGGTCACTCGGAGGGAGGGATCTCAGGTGAGAGAGGGACCCAGCTCTTAGTCTCTTTTGATTCTTGTGCCAGCCAAAAATACAAGGAGAAAAAGAGAAAAAAAAAATGTAATTTATTATCCTAATCTTGGAGCAATCACCAGGGATGGATTAGTTCTGGAGCTTTCACCACTGACTGTGCCAGTCACTACGTGAAGTCATGAAATAGTCATGGGAGCTTTTGTCACCCTCTCCTGGGTGCAGACATTATCCATCAGGAGAGGAAATCTTTTCTCTGCCTGTGGAAATGAGAGTGATCAGGCAAGTGACACACAAAAGAAGCAATTATCAGCTGGCTGAACATCGTGGCTCGGGTGGAGCAGGAGGAAAGGAGCTGGGCTTGCCTGTCAGAGCTGGAGGAGATGCTCAGGATGAGAGTGGGGTGCTGGTGGTGGCTGATGGAGTTAGGAGGGATGATGGCAGCTTGGACCTGTCAATGTTCATGGAGTCAGAGAATCGCTGATGTTGGAAAGGCCCTCCAAGGCCATTGATTCCAACCTCACCCCCACCTTGTCACCCAGCACAGAGCACCGAGTGCCACGTCCAGGCCTTCCTTGGACACCTCCAAACCTCCCAGGGCATCTCCTTCCAACACTTTCCTCACTTTTTCATGAGGAAATTTTTCCTAATGTCCAACCTGAGCCTCCCCTGGCACAGCCTGTGGCTGTTTCCCCTTGTCCTCTTGCTTGTTAGCTGGGAGAAAAATAATAATGAAATGCTCAGTTCAGTGGGAGCCAGGTAAACCTGGATTTTACAACCCTTGTGAATCAAACCAGACAGATTTATGTGATGCAAATAGAAATGCCCCAGGTTTAGCTTGCTGAACATTTGGTCAGCCTGGCAGGAAAAGTGAATTCCAACTGCAGCAGATTGGGCCTACAGATACTTGGGAAACCAAATCCTGAGGAGTGGGAATTATGTCATGGTAAAAGAATAAATCTCAGTGCCCAAATGTAAAGAAGGGGAAAGAAAAACCCTTTGATTGGTTCTTTTCTCAGATGCATCTATTCTGGATTGCATTTATATTTTTTTTTCCAGGAATAATAAGGATTCTTCTCCTCACCTGCCAACAGTGACATGTTCCAGCTGCAGACTGGACAATGAGAAGTGCTAAGTCAGATCATATTCATTTGGTGTTTATTTTGCATTCTCTGCCTTCTCATATTTTTTTTTTAAATGTAATTGTGATTAATTTTAGCCTTAATAATTTTTGCAAGCTGCAAAAGTGCTGTGACACTGCAAGAGGTGTGATGAATTACTAAAAAAAACAGGGGAGGTGTTATCTCCTGTTTTTACTGTGAGCACAGGTTTTGTTCTACAGGGCTTTCCTTTGTGTTCTGACACGTGTTTGTTTCCATCAGGTCTCCAAACAGCACATCTGGGGCTGGTGAATGCCCTTGTGGAGTAGCTGTACTCTGAGTGTAGGTTGTTAGTACGCTGTGTAATTTGTTAGTAATTTGAATTTAAAAATCAGCGACAGTTCCATTTACATTACCCATTTCCACAAGCGGCACATTTTTTATCAGTACTCCTCTTTATCCGGGAGGAAGATGTTGATCAGAGTTCTCGTGGTGATTTTTGATGCATTTTTTTTTCCTGGCACAAAGGCAATATCTGATTTGAGCATCAGCCTGGTCCCACAGAGGCTCCGTCTGCTCCTGGGCTGGACTCGCTGATTTCAGGGGAATCTCCACAGCAGGGGCTGGATCTCCTCAGCTGGGAACCTCTGCCAAGGGCTGTACACATTTACCTCTTAGAGAAGCTCATCAATTAAACAAACAAGGCACCTGTGCTGGGAAAATTGAGTATTTTGTAAATTCAGTGGACAGAGGTGATGAGGACTTCACCCCAAGCACCAATTCATTGGAAGAAGCCCATGTCATTCCTTGTTCCTCATAAAGATGTCACATCCTCATTTTATCTTGTCCTTCAGAGAATTCTTCTTTCACACTGAAGGCAAAACATCATTTGGGTTGCAGAAATGCATAATTTTAATATTTTCATCATTTTTAAAAGGAGGAAATGTTAATGACCATGCTGAATAAGACAACGTTGTTTTAGCAGAGTTTAAATTGCCCTTAAAATACTACTTATAATGTGTCCAAAGTGAATTCTCACAAATCTGAATTTCCTTCCTGCAGGGGGACTTGGACAACAGGAAAAGGAAAACCTTTTCTTGAGAGGGAACGTGAAGGGAAACTTTTTTAATAACGTTGATGGTGCAGTGGGTGACAGAAGAGACAAGGATGAAAGAACAAGAGCAAATCCTTTACCTTGGAACAACAAACCCTAAACGCGTGATTGAAGTGACCATGAATTGCCATCATTAGTATATTGCTGACACAATCCTGATCCCAAAATTCCTTTAAAAATCTTTCAGCATTTGAGTGATTGTGGTGCTAATAATAGGATGATGCTGCAATTTTATTGTCAGGGTTGTTCTTGGGCTTGACATTGTCTTTATCAATCTGTTAATGAAAATAATGCTTATGTAAGGTGTTATTATGAATTCCTGGTTTGGAGCCAGGGATGGGGGCAATGATATTCTGTAGTCTGGCATGTTACAGAATAGTTTTGTTTAATTTCTTTTCTCAGTGAGCACTGGAGAGAGAAAGATTTGGGTAGTGGAGTGTTATTTAAAAACCCCACAACTGTTCTGAAGCAAGCAGTGAATCCGCCCAAATTGTCTTTCAGATTTGATAGACACCAGCACAAAAAAAGTGGAGCGGAAAAATAAAGAAGCTGGGAAGTTCAATGTTTTATAGAATTTTATTGATTTTTTTTGAACATATTTAAAATATAAACATGTCTGGGGCTTTGCAGCTATGGCAGTGCTTGCAAAATCTGAGAAGGAAAGCAAATAGATTGCTGTTAAATGTTTCTCAGTACAAGTCACAGCTCCATGTTATATGCCCATATCAGAATTATTTCCTCATCTTTATGAATTTATCCCATCCCTGGAGGTGTCCAAGGCCAGGCTGGATGGGGCTTGGAGCACCCTGGCACAGTGGAGGGTGTCCCTGCCCATGGCAAGGGGTGGCACTGGGTGAGCTTTAAATCCCTTCCAACCCAAACCATTCCATTACTCTATGATTTATTTATTTTTTTTTATTGTCGTCGTGAATCCTAATTTAGGGACATTACACCAATATTTTTTTCCCTGGTTCTGCAGGAAACTGAAGCATTAGAAGAGGCAAGTACTGGTGGTGCTGTACAACTTGTCCCTGCCAGCTGATTCCCAAAGTCTTCTTCTGGGAGAGAGCAGAGCTTCAAGTGCTTTGCAGGCAGATTGTAAACTGGCAATCTAGGTCATTGTAAATACAAAATAAACCAGCTGCCAATAAAACTGAAATATAATTCTCTATTCCCAGTACACGCGAGCAAAGAAACAAATCCAAGATATTGGCAGTGACAGCTGACATTCCCTCCTCTGTTTGTGGTGCTTCCACTCACTGAGCAGCCTCAGGTGTTGCAAGGACAAAGAGATGATGGGGATGCAGCCTGAGGAAAAAGTTCCATCCTGTGGCACTCACATTGTAAAGGGCCTTACTCTGCAACTAAGCACTTGGCTTTGGGTGGATGTATTTGTGGGATGAGACACTGCCAGAGGTGGCTGAGGGCAGCAGGATTGGACATTGGGTTTATTCTGAAAGAGGCCCAAGGTTTGTGGTGTCATTTGGCAGCTCAGAGTCCCAAACCCATCCTGGACTCCATTAGCCTGCAGGATGTAAAAGATCAGGGAGGTGTTTAATTGCTTCCAAATTCCTCCCAAGCTGCCTTCCCTCCTAGTCATGTTATCCCCGGACAAAAATATAAACACAAGGGAGTTCTGAGAAAGTAATTAAAGGATTGCTGATCCCACAGACGTCCTTGAATTTGTCAGTGTCACAAATTGCATCATTTGCAGGGTTGGTGGACTGGATGGTGCTTTCTACAGCCCCAGTGAACGGGTTCTTGGGCATTTTTCCTAATAATCATCTCCTAATTGTGCCAAATCATGGACTTTGGTTCATCATGGTGATATTCAGCTATCAAGGAAGTGATACTAATTTTATTTACACTTATAATTTACAGATTTTCTGAGTTGTGAGAGATACAAACTCTGGCATTTCCTCCTCTGATGTTTTTATTCACCTGAACCTTGGTCTTGTTCTCATTAAAAATCCTGCATGAGGATTATTATTTTACAGTTTTAAGAATAAGAATTGGCCTCACAAAATAAACCAAATATATATCTTATTTTTAATGTAATACTGAGCTAAGAAGAACTAAAGATGTGTTCTGACAGATTTCTGACAACAAAAGAAATCTGCTGAGATGCCATGGACTCCACTGGAGTCAGTTCTTGTTGCTTTGTGCTGGGAGAAGACCCAAAAACATTCTGAGCAGAGTTCATTGTCTCTTAGGCAGCTTTCAGTCATTTTATTTGCCAAGTTTCTCTCGCAGCTGGATTAAGATTTAACAATTTTCTTTCCTTCTCTTGCTGGGATCAGTCACGAGCCTGTGGGAGATGAACACGGCTCTGGAGCAGAGCCCAAATCTGCTCAAACCCAGGCATGGCTCGTGGGGAGGCTGTTTTTGGTTGGAAGTGTGCTCAGGCATTTGTGAAATGTTGGGAAGGTGAACAGGCACAACCTTGGAGGTTTTACACCACAGAAATCCCAGAGTTTGGGAAGGGACATCACAGAACCAACTTTGGTCAAACTGGGGGAATCTCAGTCTAAAGAAGTCTGGCATTACTTGCAGAAAATAGGAATTATGAGGAAGCTCTGGAGGGAAGGGAAAAAACCCAACTGAACTCTTTTTTCTATAGAAAAAAATTATTTTTATTGTGATTTCTTAAGGTAAACCCCCATTCTCCCCTTACCTTTCTTTCTCCAGAGGCATCGTGTGATGTTCCAGAAGCAAACTGGAAAGGAAAAGAATGATCAACAAATGAGTTCTCATGAAGCCCAAGCATCAAAGAGAGGTTGTTGTGCCTTTTCCACTGCCCCTCCTTCAGCACTGGATCCAGGCTGCACTGGGGAGAATGGAAGGATTTGGGTTGGCAGCAGTTTGCTCTTGGGTTAGACAATTTATAAACTGCAAAAGTTCAAATCCAATATTGTGTGTACAATTTATTCACAATAGAAGTTTCATCCCCGAGTACAGAGAGACCAGAACATTGCCATAAAGAATTCCATATATTTCTGGTAACATTGATGCTCTCTCCACACTGTTTCTTGCAATCAACAAACTCCATTGTTGCCAGAAGCTCGGGATATGCAGCTTATCTTAAATCCAGAGTTATCTGTGTGTCACACCAGGTCTTTTTGTAAGTTTGCTATGGTGATCTTTCTATGTTTAAATTTAAAAAAAAGAGAGAAAAAGCAATATAAAAGAGAGAGCAGAACACTGGGCTAGGGAATGCCATGTCTGGTTTCTCTTCCAAACTCTGCTGGTGTGACCTTGCACAGCCCCTTCTCCGAGTTTCAGCAACCACCACCATAAAATGTGAGTAATGAGGTTATAAATGTATCATTTTTATTGAGTAATGGCGTTGCTCAGTTGGGTTTTGTCCTTTATTTCTGTTTGCTGTGTAGTTTAATATTTGCCAGTAAAAAGCATGCGAGTGGCTAATTGCATTCCAGGGCCCTCGGTGCTCAGCTCAGTGCAGCCTATGTGTTTATTTGTTTCTGTGCAAAGGTGTTATTAATCACTGGCAAGCTGCTGCAGCCAAGTTAACTAAACACAGAAAACCAAACGTGCAGGGCTTTTGTGGCTGCAGGTGCAAGGAATCAGCTCTGAAGCACTGGAAAGTTTTCTAGCACTCACTCATCCCCTAAAACCCAATGTCAACCCCATCCTGCCTCGAGTCCATGTAGCAAAATTCAATTTTTTTTTCTCTTCAAGCAGTTTGCAAAGCATTAAGAACATCTTATGTCTTAATTTTAGTACATTCAAATTATAATTCCTGTTCACTTATTTAATTTAATCTTAATCTGTTCACCTTTCCCAGTATAAGAAGTCAGCACTAGAAGGTTTTCAGTGCACAAACTCTCCAGGTCATTTTCTTTCTGTCTTTGAAGTGACACTTTTGAAGCTGCTAAAAAGTGATGATAAAAGGCCCCAATGTCAGTGAAATTATATTTGTCAATTTACAGTAAATTTCCCGATAATAGCACAGTAGTAAAGTTCTACAGGTTCTGCCCCTCTGGTGTAATTTTTCTTTGAAATTGTAGCAGAAAGCAAAATGGTAAAAAACCTGTGGACTCAGAGATCTGCAGAAATATTGGCCACAGTTTTGTTTGATGCTGAGCGTGTTATTTATATGAAAACAGGATCTGCTGTGCCCATTGTAATAATATATCACATGAGCACTCCCCCTGGAAATCTGAAGTGTCCAAATGTGCTTCAGAGTGGCTTTGTGGTGCAGTAATTAAGAGAAAAGGGCTTGTGTTTTCTTCCCATTAAAAACCTTTTCAGCACACTTGTCATCAAAGCATTTGTGACAGTAAATTCAGCTACACTTTTGTACTTCAGATCGCAAAATTATTTTTGAGCTACATTAGAAAGATTGAATAGAACTTTCACATGAAATTGCTTTAATGATATTTTTGTGACTCTCAGTGTTTCTCTGAAAATTCACTTCATCTTCTCTCGTTCTCTGGTTTCTCTATTTATTATTAGATACCTGTGGAGTTTAATAAAAATATACTTAATGTCAGCCTTGTTGTTAACAGTGAAAATTCTCTTTTTTTTTTTTCAATCTCAGCACAACCTGTGAAATAAAACTCATGTTTTTTTCTAGGAAGCAAATACATGGATTGTGTCTATAAACCAAGGGAGCTCGTGCTTGCTGGAGCAGCATTTTGGAAGTGATGTTGGCTGTTTAAAGGTCTCCTTGCTGGTGGTTCCTCACTCCCCAGCCCATGGTGGTCTTGACCAAAATCATCATTAAAAGCTGCAAACCTGTCAGAGCTCTGGGTGGATCTCCATGGAAAACACCGGAGCAGCTCTGCTGAGCTTCTCTCAGCCTATTTTATAACAATGATATTTCTAATTCTGTAAATTCTCAGCTTCAAGCTGCTCCCTCTCATCTATTTGAGTCATCCTTTAAGTAAAAGTCTTTGATTTTCATCATTTAATCCCAGTTTGCCCCAGGCAAGCCGTGTGTCTTCCCCTCCATGGCCATTTGTTTCTGCATTTCTAAAGACCGTGGTAATAAGGAAGGTGGGGACTTTTCAAGATGTTGAAAGTTGTCTTTGGAAAGGTTCCCCGAGTGTGAAATTCCTTCCTTTGTTTAAGTTGGGTTGTTCAGTTTTTGAGTTTTTTCCATTGACGTGCGCTATCAGTTAGTGGGTGGTAGGAGCTGCCAGTGGCATCAGCAGGTACAAAGTCACATTTTACTTTTGGGGTAAAATACAGCTTTTCTGAGGTCAATTGGCTCATATCAGTGTGGCTGAGATCTGGATTTTTTTTTTCCCCAGGTTTATCAATTTATCTAAGATAACTTATTTCCTCTGTCCCTTTTTTTGTGCGTTTTCATCTCAAGGACATTCGTTTATCTACATTTTTTTACATGGATATTTGCTTTTATGATGATTTTTGCAGATTTTCAGGCTGGAAATTTAAGAGGAACGGAGAAATCAGAAGAGGTAAAACTGATAAGCAGAAAATAGGGGTACTGTAAAAAATCCTAACAAACAAAGCCAACCAGCCACTATTATTTTTATTACAGCAGGGCATAAAAAACCCAACAGAGATTGAAGATTTATAGTGCTGAAAACTTCACAGATAGTTACAGATAATTGTTGCTTCAAAAGAATTAAACACAGCAGGCAAAAAAATGTCATTTTCTCCAAGTGGCACACTTGAGGCTGGTGGGAGGATGAGGAGTTGCCATGAAGTCTCCTGGCTATCAGCTGAGCAGTCAATACTCAATCAATAATTCACAACACTGAATAGATTTCCTTCTGGGAAAAAAACAAACAAACCAACAAAAATGTGGTTTAATATTTTAATTTTGCCTGCCTGTTTCTTGTTCTCAGCTTTTGTAACAGCAAGGGGCTCTCACTTTTTAATGATTGTGGCTTTAATTAAGCTAAATTATCACAGAATGCTTTCAGGTATTTAAAGCAGAAATTCTATCAGGCAGGTGTGTATTTTGCAGGGAAAATAACAAGAATGAATTTTCTGGGCATGGGTTTTTGTGGAAATTTTTAAGAATTTGTGTGATAGGTGGAAGGGAGGCTCAGAGGTGCTGAGCACTCGTGGCATGTCCAGCAGCTGGGCACAGTTTCTGTGTCAGATCCACCAGGGAGTGACCAAGGAAAGCCACCATGGGCTGGGAATGGTGAGGGGTGACCAAGGATGGAGGAGCAAGTCCAGGAGAATGGCCAACCTCAAAAAAAACCATCAGGAAGGGCAGAAAATTTTCCACTTTCACCGGTTCCAGATGTTCCTGAACAAAAAGGGGGAGGAGAAGATGAAGGGAGCTCAAATTACCTCGGGTTTGAATTTCTGCCCATATTGAGAAACCATTTCCAATTGTTTCCAGCACGTTCTGGATTCCACTCATGATCTTAATGATGAAGGATGCCACATCCCATTAGCAAACTTCTGAGCCATGCAGCTCTCCTGAGAGCCTGCTTCAGGGAGGTGGCTGGTGTTTCTGTGCGATGCATACAAAATATACTTTACAATTAAAGTATTTTCTTCCATTCGTCGTCTAAATCAAATTACAAGGCACTTAAACGTTGAATAATTTATATTCCCCAAAAAGATGTTAGGCTATTAAATAGCAGGAATAATGTTAGGTTTATTAGATTGTTGTAGAGGACTCTATCTTTGGTAATGACTCAAACTCATGGTTCTTATCAAATAATTGTTTCCATCTCTGGCTTGATTGTAGGGTTTTTTCAAGAGGGTTTTTTTTTCTGTTTGTTTCTTTTACATTTTTGTGTTTACTGGGAAAATCTTTTCAGTACAGGCATCCCCCAGCTGGTTCACCCAGTCACTGAATTCTGTAAAAGAAGGTTCTTTTGCCCATATAGTCTCTGCTTTTGGACACAAATGCCCAAATCCTTTCCAAGATCTTTATTTCCTTCCTGGCAAAGGGCTCTATGATTCCTCAGATGATATATTAGCATATTTAAGAAACCAATGCATGTCTTCTGCTGAGAAGCTTTCGAAGAGATGCCGAGGGATGTGGGGGACACTTGGTGGAATGTGGATTGTTGGAATGCTGATTAAGTGAGAATAACAGCAAAAAGTTACGGTTGGCTTTGCCCCTGGATTTCAGCAGGGTGGTTTCAGGACCCCCCAGACTGTTCCAAGGCTGAGGAAGGATCCATGGGGATGGGAATTCGCCCTTGAAAGATTTGTATTTACAGATAGAATTGGGCAGACACAGTTGTTTCAATCCCAGAAGAAAAGGGGGAAAGAACATTTCACTGGGATTGGGTAAGTTAATGCTGTGTTTGAGGGAAGAACTACATCCACAGTGCAGGGGACATTTATAACCCTTACTGCTGCAGAACCACTGAGTTGAAGAAAAGGCAGCACTCAGAGGATGATAACAAGGATATTATGATGGGCAACACGCCTTTGAAGTGCCAGTGGAATGGGCAATTCCAGAAGCCCTCAGGAAAACAAGTGTTGCTGGAACATGACAATTTATGGAACAGATATCCTGCACCCTTGTTACCATATTTTTTTCCTTGCAGTACCACAATGAATTCTGTCCTGGCTTTTGGTACAAAAGAAAGGGAAGAGGAAAGAATGTCAAGGAGGAGCAGGGTGCCAAAGCCTGAAATATCTGTCTTCCCAGGTGAGGGAGATGAAGAAGTTGCTTGGTTGTCACTGCAGAAGATGGAGAACTTCTCCACAGAAGATGGAAGGTCCAGACTGGCCAAGGAATTTACAGTAAGATCTATTTTATCTCACTTAAAACATTTGGAATAGTAGTGGGAGGTTTATGTGTGAGGTGGGAATATTATTTGCTACCAATTTGGAGCAGGATAGTTTTTACATGGAAGGAAATGGAAGAGGGGGAAAAATCAACATAAAGAAACAGAATGGTTTGAGTTGGAATGGTGACTTCTAAATTTTGATTGCTAAAAATACAAATAAATACAAGCAAAATTGAAAAATAGTTTGTTTTTGACCCCAACACCCCCTGTTTTGTTTCATAGCAAAATTCTATCAGTGGTTGCTGGGTGTGAGGGGACATCTCTTGACTTGCTTGGACAGCTTTGGGAACCACTCAGGGCTGTGTTTGTAAGAAAGGCAGATCTCAGTCCATAAAAAATAGTGACCACATGAACCAGTGCTGTTCCTTATCCCAGGCAATGCCCTGTCCAGCAGCCACACACAGTAATTATTGTGTTTATTGAAATAAAGAGCAGTTCATCCATGGAAGTGCAGTCCCTATTCATGGTTATATTGGCTAGTTTGGCTGTGTCCAGTGACATCAACCCAGAGTGCAGCTGGTGACCTCCCCAGACACTGTGAACTGAGGGCAAGGAAATTAGGAAGGTAATGAAGCATTTTCTGGGAGGCAAATTTCTTGAGCTCATAAGTGGAAATTGTCTGTGTATCCTTCAACACAAGAGAAGAAGCTGGAAATTGAGGGTTTCCATGTCTTCCACCAAAGAACTCCCAACTGCAGCCTTGGGGATTCATGTTAAACCTGGATTTTTATGGGCTGGAAAGGGAAACCTACACTCTTTAATCTCCAAAGTGTTTTGTCTTTCCCCCCCCAAATTGTGTCTGAATCTGATCACTAAATACAGAATATGGTGTTTTGTCTGCCATCCTTCCTGGCTGCAGTGGAAAGAAAGATCTCATCTAAACTGTAGCTGAGGCTTAAATCCTTTGGAAAAAAAATCTGGGATTCATCAGTCTTTAGTGAAAATAAAAATCCTTTCAAGTTTACTGATCAACGTGCAGGAACATTGAGCTAACTCAGGTGTTATTGGTTCTAATTGTTTCCCTTAAGATTCTGTTTGTACTTTTTCCAGGGAAAGGGAATCTTTTGAGGAAATAATTGTTGGTGTGGGGATTTTTTTTTTGTTTGTTTTTTTTTTTTAATTTAATTTTCGTACCAAAATGTTACGGAAAATACCTCAGTTCCAGTAAGTTTCAACCAAACCAGTTGTAATCTAACATAACACCCTTCCCTGAGTAATACTACAGCGATTAATTTTAGTATTAATATCTGCAGGTTTGGCTTTAGCCACTGCTGATTAATACTCCAGCGATATGGCTCAAACCAAGGCTGAAATACTTCGTGGCCCTATCTGTGAACAGATCCAATTTCCTTCTCAGCCGCTGCATGCAGTTACAGTCACTTTTAGCGCTGGGCCCAGTCTTTTATGTGCTTTTAAATTACTGGGGAGCTGCTGGCTGGAGAGGAAGGGCTCAGTGAAATAAAGGAGATGACCACAAAGAGGGACCCTGTGGGCACGACAGCAGAGAAATATTTGCTTGACCATGGAGCGGCGAGCCAAGGCTGAATCCCAGCACTTCCCTCTTCCCAGCGAGTCACTTAACCTCTCCACATTGCAGGGCTTTTAAAATAAAATCCAGTTAATTGCCTGCCTTCAGGAGGAGTTGGGAGTCTAATTAATGAATGTTTGCGGAGTACTTGAGCGATGTAAAGTGCGGCACTGACTGCTGAGCGTTGTTGCCACCTTTTGGAGGCAGATCCAGCAGGAGCAGCAGCTGCTGGTGTGGAGGGCTCTGTGCTGGGTCAGACCCTGCTCTGATCTCACTGATTGCCTCCAAAAGAAATAAACATAAAAACACCTGAAAGCTGAACTCTTGGCTGTGCCTGTTGTGCACATTCCCAGTCTCAGGATGGTGTGACCCAAACTCCATCCTGCCCCGGAGCTGCCTGGAAAAGAGAGTTTCCATTTGCATTTAGCCAAATTTCCTGGAGTGCACAGAAAGTTTGCGTGGAAGCACCATCATCGTGCCAGGCATTGGCAGTGAGGAGCAGCAGAGACAACAAACAGCGCATTAATTTCTGGGAGCCTGGAGAAAGCCTCTCCTCCTCCCTTTATCATGTCCAGATGATTTTTGGTGCTTGTTTTCCTGATGGATCATGTCCAGATGATTTTTGGTGCTTGTTTTCCTGATGGATCATGTCCAGATGATTTTTGGTGCTTGTTTTCCTGATGGATCATGTCCAGATGATTTTTGGTGCTTGTTTTCCTGATGGATCATGTCCAGATGATTTTTTTTGTGTTTGTTTTCCCGATGGATCATGGCCCATGCCCATAGTGCCCAGGTGGATTTTCCTTCCCACTTCCTCACGTCCTGCCTGTGGCCACCACCTCATTTATTTCTCTCATCTGGTATTCTGTGCCAGCAGGTTTCTTCTTCAAAAATCACAGACAAAATGAGACAAATGTGTCAAAAAGAGTCCAGTTTCCATAGCAATTGTAAGAGATATTCATCCCTGGGTATGGAGTTTTGTTGTTTCAGCTTTGGAATGGAAACGACCAGGTGCAGATTTCTGGAATTCCCACTGGTTTTGATGTGATTTCATTCCTTTTACATAACACAGTTCCAAAATGGGTATCTCAAGGAGAAAGGCTAAGGAAAGGAGTTAAGATCTTTAATTATTATTGCACATATAACTGTATATTAGAATATTCACACATATAGTATATATAGATTATATACAGATTATAACACAGTATATATAGATTATATATGTTAGATGTAGAAATAGGCAGACTATAATGTACAAATATATATAATTATTTTATTTATATACTATATAGAATTATTTCACTTATATGCTGCATAACATGCATTATTATCATTATTATCATTATTATCATTATTATCATTATTATCATTATATCTTTGGAACACATTATAGATTACCTAGAAAAGTGCTAGCTCCCAACTGAAGGCTGCAGGGCTTTATTTGGAAAAAGAAAACAATATACAAGTTTTCCTGACGTATTTTTATGTTTATTTGCATGATAAACTCTTTATGACATTGATTCTGAAATTGTCTCCACAGATTTATCCTTGCATGCATCCATCTTGTACCATGTGGCTGCTACATAAATGAAAATATTTAACAGGTAACAGTAGCAGCCTCTTTGCTGTAGCCAAGTCTGGGAGTAGATGAATTGTTAATTCAAGTTAAATTGCTTTTATGAACTTCTTGTTCATTTATATTAATTGCTTGTAGTGACCTGACCTAACCTACTTAGGTGGAACTGGAGAAATTAAAGATGCTCCCATTTTGCATGCACTAAGTGCACACAGAGTTTCTTGCTTAAATGCACTCACATAGACTTCTTATATAAAAATGAATAAAACTCATTGGTGCTGTGGCCCAGTCAGAGTTGCTGTGCCTCTGACAGCCATCCATGGAATCACAGAATTCCAGGTGGGATCACCTGAGCCAGCATTTTTCTTGGCCAAAACTCAATCTAGACAAGATGGGCCAGCACCCTGTAGATCTGGCTCTTGAAAGTGACCAATGTTGTAGAATCCCCCATTTCCCCGGGGAGATTATTCCAGTGGCTGATTGTTCCCACTGTGAGAAAAATTCCTTTTGTGCCGGATTGGAATCTCCCCTTTGCCCATCCTCTTTCCCAAGTGACTCCTTGTGAAAAGGAAGTCTCTATCTTTTTAGCCACCTTCAATACTGAAACAAAAAGGTGCTTTTGAGGTCTCTTCCTGTCAGGATTGAGGTTTTGCTTCACATGGGACAGGCTGGTTCTCCTGGGCTTTGAGTGTCCTGTGGATTCAGAAGTTTTCCCGTTGTCCCAGGCGTGCTGGGAGGCAGAGCCCTGGAGATGCGGCTTGTCCAGGGTGCCCATTTCTGATCCCTCAGCAGGGAATGGTGCAGAAATAACTCCTAAAGGGTGCCTTGTCCTCCTCCCCCCCCTCCTGCATTTATTGGGATGGTTCCATCGTCGCTCTGGAGTTCTCTTTGTGCTGGCTGGTCTCATGGAACCTCAGGAGGAGGCTCAGTTCTGGGCATGGATGGGGACAGGGAAGATGTGTGCTGGCGCCTTCAGAAACAATTCCATGGCTGAGGGGATGGGTGTCAATGGCTTTAAAATGGGGTTTAATGTTTGCACTGGCTTTGGGCAGCAGGTTTGGACAGAGCCCAGACATTTCAGCTCCTGACACAAACAGGGGGAGTTTCTGGACTTTGGGGTGAATCTCAAGCAGCAGCTTTGGGCAGAGCCCAGACACTTCAGCTCCTGACCCAGACAAGGGTCTGCACAGGCCTTAATTTGGGGTCAAATGCCAGGTTCAGGGGGATGTGGGGTAGGTGATTCAGGAAGGCTGCACATCCCTGGTATCCCAGAGTGGGGAAAGGGGGAGGAGCACATGCACCAGAGTTTGGGGTAAAAGGAGGCTTTGCCCTCCAAAACCTCCAGAGAAAACCTAGTGGGTTCTGTCTCCCTTTATTCCAATAAAGCTGTGGGATTCTGTCTCCTTCATGGACACTGGCTTTTCCTAGTGGGGTTTTCCATACAACAGGATGAGGAGGAATTGGCCAAAGGCACAAGGAGACCCCCAGTGTGTTATGGAAACAATTGATCTGAGCTCAGCTCCTTGGAAGATCTTATGTCTTCTTCTCCATCACGCCTCATCCCAGGACTTCTCTTTTGGTAAGCACAAATGTAAACACTGGTCATGGAGATTTTATTTCAAGTAATAACAGCTCTCCACAGGACCAGAAGCTTTGGAATAGGTTGCCAAAGTCATGTCCAACATCAAGAGCTGGTGGAAGCTATATATATTATAGTTTTGTTCAGTTATATAAACCAAAAAATGAAGGAGAATGCTCTAAGGTTCTCAAAGTAGGCAGGAGAGGGAGCACATGTTGCAGCAAAGCCAGCATCTTTAGGAATTCTGTATTTTCATGTCTGGAGCTGGAATGATTCCTGCTTTGTGCCATCCCTAAGTGTCTGTGTATTACTACATTAATTGTGTAAGATTGAGTGGCTTCTGTAAATAGAGTAGAACTAAATAATGGATATTTTGTATTTCACTTCTTTGTTCTTTCTCCTATGGATCTATATAAAAAAAAAAAAAAAAAGGAGATTGGAAAAAAAAAACCTTGGCATTTCATCAGATATCTCTAAAATACTTTTCAAAGCTCAGAATACCTTTTTATATGCAGCTTTTGAGGAGCAGAACTATTACTGCTACCTTCTTATTTAACCATATCCTGCGTGCTATTGGCTGTTTTCTCACAGTATCAGCCTGCAGAGCCCCATGAATACAGGCATGAAACAGTTTTATTTTATACTGAAGCACATTTTTAGTCATTTTGGCTTCAGAGTGACTGTGGCAGCCTTCATCCCTTGTGGGATCAAAAGCCAGAAAGCAAATACAATAAGACTGATAATAATATTTATGATTGTCAAGTTTAGAGCTGCTCTCTCCCTTTTTGTAAAGCAGGGGAATTCTCACTGGGAACTTGCTTGTTTAGCCCCTTGGGTATGGTTAAGGCTTCTAAAAGGTTTATAAAGCTCCCAAATAAATATTTGTAAAAGAACTACTAGCACTTGGAGAGAGAACTGCTGAAAGCTGGTGATATGGCAACTTAACTCAATACACAGTAATTATAGATCTTATTTCCAAGACTTTTATTCCACAGATGGCTCCTTTGCAAGGGAAGGAATAAAAAAAGACAACAGTTTCTTTTTCTTTTTCTTTTTTTTCTTTTTTTAGGTACACCAGAGTTTTTTAGTTTCAGGAAAGAGACTTTTCCGTTGAAAGGCGTGATAGTCTGTTAGTAAAACAAAAATGAGCTGCAAATGAGGAGGTGATGAGGTGCAAAGAGAGTTGGGAAAGAACTGATAGGGGCTTTAGAAACCAAAGCTCGCAGGGGTTATGGAGTCACGGAATTGTTTGAGTTGTATGGGACCTCAAAGTCCATCCAATTCCACTTCCTTCCACGGGCAGGGACATTTCCACTGCCTCAGGCTGACCCTTTGAGTTTATGGGTGTTATATTTATTTATTTATTTATTTATTTATTTATTTATTTATTTATGGGTTTATAGGAGCTCTCTGCAGATTTTCCTGGTGGCCATGGTGGGATTTGACTCCTGTAACAAAGGAACAATAATCGTGTCTGCATTAGGATAACAACTCTGCTGCCCTGTGCAGCGGGTGACTCCCACCCTGGAAATCTGGGCACTGACTGAGCTGCTCTCCTGGAGTCACCCCCAGGCTCAGAAACACGTCTCACTATTTAAAACAAATTTTTAATAAAAGTTTAATAAAGGATAGAAGGGGCAACAAACAATGTTCTTATGTACTTGTACGTTATAGGGGTTAAATGCATATCAATGAGGGTTATGCATATTCAAATGTTCCTGTGGGTTTAGATGTTCCAGGACTTTTTTTGCTTGGTTTTAACCTTTGACTTGTCCACGTGTCATCCTGTAGATTAAATCAATATGTTTTATTTCCTCTTGAGGCTCCATTTCTGTTTTAAACTTCCTGATAACTGGAGAGTCAGTAGTAAATTTTTCTCTTGGTGTCCTGGTTCTTGTCACTGTTACCTTATCATTCAGCAGAGCTATTTCATATCATTATCTGAGTTAGTTGCACAAATGAAAGTATTTTAGCAGTACACGGTCTCTAATATTGTGGGAAGGTCTGAGCTATAACATGTTTATCACACCACTATTTATATAAGCTAGATGATGTATACACAAAGCTGACAGATTATACTATATCAAAAGGCAGTTCAAAAGGATCACAAATTGTTCTATATCAGAATCTTGTACTATATCAGATCTTTGTGATCCATAACATCTTGCAAAAGCCAATACAGAAATGTGAAAGTCAAGAGCCATATTGCCATTTATACCACCCAGGGGGATTGGGTGCAGAACCCACATGATGCTCCCCCACCTTGGTACTGCAAATTCCTGGCCAGGATCTGGATCCTAAACCCCAGAGGAGCATCAGAGGGTGTCTGTCACTTCAGAGCCTGGAATGATCTCCAGTCTTTGGCATCTGGGAGGCAGCAGGGGGGAAGGGGGAGCAGGGCTGTGCTGTGTAATTGATGCGTTGGACGGGTTGGGTGCATGCTAATAATTTGATTTCTCCTTTCCATGGATTCTGGACACTGGTGGTTAACCACAGCACAGCTTCAAGACTGCAGGAATCCAAGGGTGGGAGCTTTTCTTTCCCTCAGCCAGCAATATAGGGAAATAACAAGTAGATGGCATTCTACCTCTATTTTTAAATATAGGCACAGCTGCTTAGGATGTAGAGTGTGTTCCTTTCACTTGTTATGCTCCATTGTCAGTCTGAACAAAGAAACTTGCATTTATTTAATTTAGTGCTTGCAGCTTCTGCCTTTAAAAATAGAGCAATAAATATAAACATCGTGTTCAGATTAATTAAATCAGTTTGTGTTAATTAAACAACAGTCAACGAGAATTTTGAACTTTGCTCATCTCCTGCCTGCTGGAGGAAGAGGTGCTTCAGGAATGATGGTAAATGTCTTTCCCTGAACTGGGTTTGTTTTCCTTTCCCCTGTCCTGAGCCTGATCCAGCCGTCCTCAGCTCCAGCTGGATTCCCTGTGCTCATCACAAGGAAGGGCACAGAAAATAAAGATACTGATTCAAGTTACCCAGTTATTCCCAGCAGGATCTAGGGTCAACACCAATTTTCTCTTTAGGCTTTAAACGAGGCCTAAAGTACCTGACTTTCCTCTAGGGCTCTGCACTGATTAACTCATCCATGACAGATTGAAATCTATGGACTTCTGGAGGAATTTTTTTTTTTCTGTGGGATCGTGCCTTTCCCAGCATTGCTCTCTGTAATGACAAAAAGTAGCTCTTAGAAAAAAGAATCTTACCTTAAAAAGAAAAAAAAAAAGGAAGGAAGAAGGGAAATGTTGCTTTTTCATGTCAAGATTTCCTTGATATTCTCCACTTTTTGGGCAGGTTTGTTTGCCAGGAGGAGGCTGCAGTTTGAGGGACTTGCTGTTCTTGCCTGAGGGCTCTCAAGAAACCACCTCACCTTTTAGTGTGGCTTTGGATAGAGGTTAAAAATGCCGTTTAAGCTTAATGAACAGTGATGGAGTGTTAAAAGGCAAGGTGCCTAAATGAGAAACAAAAACGTATTTCAACTCTAGTCCCACAGTCTCATTAAAATCATATTAAAGTTCTCTCTCCAGGGAATGGCCAAGCTGCACCAGGGTTTGCAGCACTGGTGGGCATGATTGGTAATTTGGTAAAGTGCAGATAAGTATTAATTTTATTAATTCATTTTTTTGATACTATTAAGTGCAAGACTTTTTGATGAGCTTCATCAGCTCTGAGGATCCAGATTTTTGCAGGATAAAGAGTTTGTCTGGACTGGAATTGCACAGCACTGCTGGAATCCACTGGCCAGAGCTTCAGCAGGGGTAAGATGGGGCAACTCTCCCCTAAGGGAAGAAATTTGTGTCAGTCTGGAAGATCTACAGCTCTCATTGCAGGGAAATAAAGAAATCATCAAAACCTACTAAATTAAATAAGTTAATAATGTGAAGGGATTATAAAATGCTAATAATTAGTAAACAATGAGATATTTAAAGTCAATTCTACAGCCTATGACTATAAGCAAATTATACATAAATATATATATACTTAATATATATATAAAATTTAAAAATATCTATAACACATTTTCTACGATAAATATGGTAAAATATTCAGTAGCTCTCACAAACATGATAAATTTTGGATTAGGAAATGCATCTGGTTGGTGAGTGTCAGCATTTTGGAACAGTGGCCAATTTGTTTTAAACTTGTAAATCCTCAGTAGATTGTTCAATATTCTCAGTTAGAAACTGCAGGCAGAGAAATGGTGACAGCAATTTTATTAAAATAACACTCTTGTAGATTGCCTCAGTAAATCTAGGAGATCATCAAGATAAATGAGGGAATTAATTAAAAAAGCACAAAGACTTCATCCCCAGTGGTATGACCTGTTGTACAAAGAAGTGGTGGCACTTAAGTAAAAAAGTCCACAAGTTGAAGGATTCAGGGGAGTTCATTGTGAAATATCCCCTTCTTTATTCAAATTCTTACTGCAGGGGTTATGTTTCATGTGATTCTAATATTTTTTAGCTCAAGAATCAGCAATTATTATAAAAGGAACCTTTACCAACAATTGCACTCATTGATATTTGAGACTGAAAAAATTGCAACATATTTATTGAAAGGAAGAGCGAAAGAGTTCTGAATAAAGATAGAAAAAACCTCAATCTTAGCAATAATGGCTGCACCCACTTAACAGAAGCTGGTATTTCCTTTATTTGGGTATTTTTCCCATTTTACAATGGATTAGAACAATAGGTGCAGTCTGTGAGCTCTAATAACAAAATAAATGAATATAATAATCCTTGTTTGAGCACCAACCAGCCTGGGTCACCTTGATCCTTTTTCTGTACGTGTCTGGTAGGATTTTGCCAAAAATATGTGTATTTCTTCAAACATGAGAATATAATATTTATCTATCAATTGATCAATCTTAATTTATCTTAACTAGTGTGCTCATTGAAGGGAAAGAAAAGATTTTAAGTAAGCCTATTGTCTACAGAGAAAATGTAATTCAAAAATTATTCAACGACAACAGCAACAAAAATATCTAGAAAGTTTATTTTTAATGCCATGGAAGGAATGAGAATTATCACAATTATAAATACATGACAAGATACACCTGGTTTCTTTTCTGAGGATGTTGTTGACTCTGTTTTTCTCCACAAATGCACCTGGGATGATAACCTGGAACCAGTGGAAGGGATGCTGCAGGCATTTGATCTCCAGTTCTGAATCTGTAATGTAAACTTTGGAATGATTGTCATATTGCTGCAGGTTCATGCCATGAATATAAATGACTGTTCCTGTTGGAAAGGCTTCCATTTCAGAGAAGTGGCTTTTTTAAAAGGAAGGTTTTGTAATTGACTCCGGATCTGAGGGTAATCTTTCCTAAATTTGGTAATTCAAATGTGGAACACTGGAATGTTCTTGGAGGAGCTCTGATTGGAGAACATTATTATTGGAGAGATATTGCAGTGTGTTAAAAACACATCCATTAACTCTGAAATTTGGGTTGGGTTTAATGATTTTGTGGGGCAGTGCTGATGTCAATTCCACACTGGGACTCTTAGGCAGCCATTTATCCACAACATGTGCCAAAAATTTGGGAAGCTCTGAGGGTCAGAGCAAAGACATAATGTAATGGATATTTTCATACCTCACTAGATGATTTCCTGCCTTTTGATTATTTCCTTTCTTCTGATTGGATAATCTGGATTTAGATCACACATGTCCCACCTCCCCCTTTTAGTTCTCTTTTAGTAATATATATTTCAAGCCATGATATTTTCCCCTTGGAAGAGGGATCATATTTTCTGGCTGTTCAATATTTAGAGTTCTCAGCCTATATCCAGCAATGTGGGTGCAAGGTTGACACCCAAACCTTTTCCTTGGCCTGGATTCATGCTATAGAATGGCTTTTGCTAAAAGTTTAGTTACGAACTAGTAATAAAATAATGCTATAAATGATGAGATCAAGCTAAGTTCAAAGCTCTATTGGGCTGTCAAACACTTAATGCGTTTGCCCTATAGGTGTTGTACAAATTGAAAATACAACTTGGTCCTTGATCTCCCTAATGTAATTTCCTCTGTGAGGGTTTCACGTATATATATATATATATATATATTTTTTTTTTTTTTTTTTTTTTTTTGCCAAGGCTGTTCTCCTGCTTGTATTTTAAGCATATATAGTGTCCCTGTTGCTGCTCCAGCTATTGTCACTTTGTAAAATCCTCCCTAATAGCACTTGTTCTCTTTCCGCTTGACAGGTGGCCTTCCCTTCCCTGTGCCCTCTGCGTGCCTGGAATGCTGATGGGAGGGATGGGATTTACCTGGAGCTCTCAGGTAGAGAAAAACCCCGCTTAATGTTGCCATTTTTATTGATAATAAAGGCTACAAATGTCCCCAGCCCTTAAAGAGGAGGCTTCACAAAGCTGTGCCCCAAGACCTGACCCTTTATTTAGAATCTCTCAGCAGAGCTTTGGGCTCGTGCTGTTATTCAGGGCAGGCATTTTATGGCATTTTTGTATCTCAGGAATGGAAAGGCAGAACTTTCTGCATTGAAGATGCCCAGGGTTTTATCTGCAGCTCCTTCTGGATTTGTTATTCTAAAGCATCTCACTGGCTTAGATATCTAAATCCCAATGAAAGTCAGTGGAACTTAGATAAATGGATTTTAGGGACAGGGTTATAAGCATTTGCTATGAATTTCAGCACGCCGCTCTCCACGGAATCTTAATTACTAACTGGGGTTGCCACATGCCTCTAACTTTATTTTGAGCTGTAACAATTATCTTTGCAAGATAACAGTGTTGATAGCAGCGAGCTGGGTGCCTGGGCTGCAGAGGTGAAAACCTCACTATTTATTTTTGACTCCCTCCTCTGCGGCTCTGGAAACCTCCTCACTCCCTTTGGCTGCATTCCCCTAATTTAATGGACTGTGCTTGTCCAGAGTGTAAATCAAACACTGCAGACAATCAGGTAAGTCCTTGTCATCTGTCAAATAATGGGGTTTTAGGTGCACTGAGGAAAACTTGGCAAAGTAGGGTAGGTCGCGTTCTGAAGTTTAAACCAAAGCTCTGTTTGCTCATAACACAAAAGGAGCATTAAGAGATTGATAGTCTATTTGAAATTCCTTTGAAAATATATCCCAGGCTGGATCTTTTTTACTGCTTGTCTCTCGTGAGCCTCTTTTTGAGAAAAAGCCATTCTTTTAGATCCACACTGCCATAAAACCAGAGAGCTGTCAGAGCCCTGCTGATCCAATTACAACTTTAAAACTTTTAAGCTTTTGATTTACAGTAAGCTCATTGCAGTTAAATACAGAGGAATCTTTTTCTTAATCTCTACATTGTTTTGTAGTGTTTTTCGCAGTGTATTTCACCCCTTTTCCCCTTACTTATGGAAAATACAAATAACCACAGATTGACAGAATGGTTTGGGTTGGGAGGGACCTTAAAGGTCATCCCATTCCACCCCTGCCATGGCAGGGACACCTTCCACTGTCCCAGGCTGCTCCAATTCCCAAAGTCCAGCCTGGCCTTGGGCACGGCCAGGGATAGATTCTCTGGGAATTCTATTCCAAGGCCTCCCCACCCTCACATGAAGAAATTCCTTCCCAGTATCTCTTAACCCTGCCCCCTGGCAGTAGGAAATATCATATATTCATATAATATCTAGTGCAAAATATTCCCTCTTTCATGTGGAAGCCGTTCCCTGTGTTCTGTCATTCCATGTCCTTGTAGGAATTCCCTCTCCAGCTCCCTTGGAGCCCCTTTGGACACTGGTTTTGTGGGGGTTTTTTTGTGGTTTTATCTGGTTTTGTTTCTCTTTTGTTGTGTAAAACCATCAGGAAAAGGCTGGCAGAGCTGGTGTAGGGCTGTGGAGTGCAACGAACCAACTTTGCAGCAGTGATGTGAAGGTTTCCCAGGTTTTGTTCACTTACAATGCAACCTTTAGACAGAATTTTTTAAGGCAGTTTCGACTTGTGCTGCTCTGAGCCATGTCATTAATCTCTCTTTTTAGGCTCTCTGGGGCTCTCTGGAACAAGAGAATTCCTTGTCTCCCCAGCTGTGCATTCAGAATTTCTTGCTAAGATGAACATGAAGAGGCTGCTGGGAAATTTGGTTATTCCTGGTTTTTTAAATTTCCCCAACACTCCTCAGCCCACCAGGATCTACAGAGCTGTTGAGTGTGGAGACTTTGTGAAATTATTTCTGGTGAAGCCTGCTGGAGATAGTTTGTGTATAGGGTTAGCTCAGCTGCAGGGGGGATGCATTTCTAAAGCAGGGAAATTTTGTTCCAAAAAAAGTAGGTATTTCAACTATTTCAGCCTTCAAATAACAAAATAACACTTTTGGCAGTTTGCTGATAGAAGTAATTAGCATTTAACTTGATAGTGCTCCCTATAAACCCCTGAATTTGTAAATCTATTTGCTTATCATTTAATAATAATTAAGTTTTCAGATGGAACATTTAAAAAATATTTTCAGAGGTTTTCTTTGCTGAAGATCTCAGTCCATAATGCGCCCAGATCTGTGTATTCCTAAAGAATGGTAAGTTCATCAACTACAACATTACAGCAGATTTACCTTCTGTATTTACATCTAATTTCTGAAGATACTCCATTTTTTGATGCTGAAATGCTTTTCACCTTAACAATGATGAAGATTATTTCCAATGTTTTAAAAGATGGACTCTGTGAGAATAAATTGCCTTGAAATCGATTCAGTACAAAGCAAATGAAATCAATAACTCTGCTTGTATGAGGTTCTTTACTCCTCTTTGTAACTTTTTACCAGATCAAGGCTGATAAAACATCAATTCCCTTCTTCACTAAGCCCGGACTGCGGCAGTTGCTTGATCTATGGAGATTCCTACTGAGGGAAGACAGTGCATGGTAAGGAACCCACAGCTTTTGATTCCCAAATGAAAATAATAAGAATAATAACAACAATAGTATCTGGTTTAAATAAAGTAAATTTCCCTTCATTTTTTTACCAAGGTTCAGGTTGGATCTCAGTAAATGCTCCTCATGACCCCTCAAGTGTGCTTTTTAAAATTCTGTATGCAAAGTTCATGGCAGGAACTCATCCTGCTCTTTCTCTGTGAGCTAACAGCTCCAGCTGAGCAAATCCATCCCATTCTTTCTGTAGTTCAGTATTTAGTATTCCTATTGTTTATTTCTTTAAATGTATTTTGTGCTTACAAGGAGTGTCTCTGCAGTGGAGAGCATTCTTACAGAGACTATACCTGCTGTATAAATATTTTAGGTAGAAATGTCAGTGTGGATTTTTTCTTTAATGTTCTGTAAAAGCATCAATTCTCTTAAATAATGATATTGTTCTGAAAAGAAACATTCAGAAAATATTAGATAAATTTTGGATAGATATAGAGGATTAATCCCATGGAATGATGGTGGCTACCTGGGACATAAAGAGTGCCAGAAATTCACCTGGCAGCAATGCTCAGCCAGAGGTGTCTGCATTAACAATTCCTCTGAGCACCAAGGAGACCTTTGAGGATCTGTTTGGGCTCGTGAGTGTTGGAATTGCAAAGGAACCTGCTGAATAATCCTCTCTGGATCTCCAGAACAATTCTCAGGTGCAGTACAAACGTTTCCAGGGCTGATGGTTTGTGTGGGTCCTCCCTGGGGGCTGTTCCCAGAACTCATCACACAGGGAACCCTTCCAAGGGCTCTCTTCTGTGGGAGCAGCCACGCTGGCACACTCCAGGCACAGCTCCCACAGAGCCCAGAGCGTGGTGGGGAATGCTTGGAACAAAATGCTGAAATGACAAAATTCCTTCATGTCACGAGAAACTTGGCTGGTTTGGTGTCATTGGTCCATCTGGTGTTTGTAGGACTAGGAATGCTCATCACCCAGTGGTGGGGAAGGTGCAGATCACTTTGACAACTCCCTAATCTCCTTAATCTTCAAGAAATGTGACTTGGAAACCCTGCAGGTCCATTTCTCTAGAGAGAATCTTCAGTTCTGTCAAGAGATCTCTTCCACCTTTGGCTCAAACACTAAAACAAAGGGATCATTTTCTTTTTCCCAATCTCTTCCTCCTGGCTGTACAATTCTTTCAATGATGTTACTGTCACTCCTCACCTTTCTTTTTTCACTATAATTCTTTATTCTTAACTCCTTTCTTCTTTCTTCTTTCTAACTTTCTTCTAACTTAATCCTTTTGTACCTGTGATCTACTCCAGTCAATCTTGTAATGGCCATTATTGTCATTTTTACCCTATTTTTTCATCCCCGATTGACTTGTCTCCTCTCTCGACAACTTTGACAACCATTTCTTCACTTTGCTGCCCCACAAAAGTGCCTTTGGTGCAAACCCCCGTTCCTCAAGAGGTCCTGCCATCTGGAACAGCCTCTCTGAATCTCTCTGCCTCAGTGACTTGCTGTATCTTTAAAATCTCATTGGAAAGCAGCTTTTCTCACTTGTCTGAGCCTCTTAATATTATATTTCATCGCTTCCATTATAAGCTATTTAATTTGGTGATTATAGTATTCTAATCTTTAAGTCACTTTAGTATGCTATTTGGAAGAAAAATGTCTTGTGCTATAATGCTATATTATGTTCTACACTTGCTTTACTGGAATAAAAATCACATTAGAATTTATTGATTACGAATTTTTTTAATACTTTCTTTGAGTATGTTTTATCTACTAGTAAAATTAAAAGTAAAGATGATTTTTTAACATATTTTGAAGGTGTGTAGGACAGGAAATTTGAGTGGCTGAGTCAAGGATGCCTTCCACTAGGCCAGGTTGCTCCATGTCCCATCCAACCTCATGAATACTCCCAGGGAAGGGTTGATATTAATTAGTTTTTAATCAAAGGGAACCTTTTGGTCAATTTGAAGATACCCAGGTCTGGTAGGAGGAAGGTTGGTCAGCCCAGCCCCAGCCACGTGGCAGGAGCACAGCAATATTCCTGGTGCATATTCCATGTACAAAGGTGCAGCTCAAGAGAAACAAGTGACTGAGGATTGGAGAGGGGATGTCAAATGTGTGACTGTCTCTTCCAAGAGCTGTCTCCCAGGAAGCTGAAGGGCAGCACAAAATTCTCTTTGCCTGGAGATCCATCCATTAATGGTGTTAATGACTGTGGGTTGCGTTCAGTGTGATCATTATCAGCAGCGGCGATCGATCGTGACCACGCTGCACATGGATACAGTCAGCAAAACCTCCCTGAGGGGCAGCTCTCCCCAGAAACATTCCAGCAGGATGCTCTGATGGCTGCTGCTCTTCTGTGGATGCTGCACACGTTGCAGTTGTACATCAGGCAGGTTCTTGGCTGATGTGTGAGGGCAGTGAGGGACTGGAGGGAAGGGAAGGCGATTTTCACTCCAGCGCTGGTGGCTTTTCTGCCTCTCTCCAAAGCTGGCTCTGTTCACCAGCCTCATCTCCCTGTGGGATGACCTAAACAAGCTGGGAATTGGGCTGTTGGCACCCTCAAAGCTTTCAGAAGACCTGTTGCCACAAAGACTCCTAGGTCAGGAGAACCTGTGCCTGTGAATAAAGAAAGGCACCCCCAAGTGTGGGTTTAGATTCCATCGTTTGTCTGGAACATCTGTCTGGGCTGGAAAGTTTGGCTGAAGACTACAGGAGTCTGCTGCTCCTCTGGAATGGAAGAATGGAACAAACCAGGAAGCTCCATCCCACTTAGAGAGCTGGGAATTCATGTGTGTGAAGTCATCTGAGTCACTCGTCAGATTTCTTTCTTGGGATTCTCTCCTCACCCCATTATTCCTGGTTAAATCCTGGAAGCCCTGCCTTGTCACGCTCAACTCAGATAATCTAATTCACTATTAATGTCAAATCTCAATTTATCCCAAGTCCAGGAGGAGAAAAATACCTAGATCCTGGTTTGGCATATTGCACAGTGAGACACTTGAGGCCGAAATCTTGGATTTACATTTATTTGCATAACCAAACCTCCTTGAAGCTTCAGGTGTGGGATTGGGACCCATTATCCTAATGCATTATGTTAATGCTGTAGATGAAACTCCAACTCAATCTTCTTCATAAGGAAGCCTTTGACATGATCTATTAACCATCAGATCCAAAGTAGACTGACTAATTATCATTTAATGCAACTGAACACCAGGGTTTGTCATTTGCTGAGCCTGGCTGGGTGGGGAATATAAATCTGTTAGCACGGATATGGTTAGGAACTTCAGGTGGAAGGGAGATTAAAATGCCCTGGGTGCAATATTTATTCACAGCCATTACTCACAGAGTGACGTGCCACAATGTCATAAAAAGGCCAACACCCACCTTTTTCCATTCACAGGTGATTTTAGGAGGAAGATGAATATGATCCTGATCACAGTTTATGTGCTCTTATTCTTTGAGAGTTCTCCATGGTTAAACAGCTCTGCACATCCCTGTATTTACTTGTGGGTGGGCAGAGATTCCCCGGGTAAGGCATCAAAATGCCAAAGGAATAAATCCATGCTGCCGTGGGGAAATTCAGCCTAAACTCATCAGTCCACTCCTCTGTCTCTTTCAGATGGGCTCAGGCCACCCTCATTTTTTGTGCTGATCCTCATCTACACTGCTTTAACGAGTAATTTCCAGCGTGGCCATTAATCAGGTGTTTTACTGAAGTCCAGATAGATTAGATTGATCTCATTTTCTCTTCTAAGAAACTAGTTCTTTTAGAGAGAAAAAAAAAAAGATGAAGAGGAAAAACCAGTAGGTGAGTAGCACTGATCTTCCTTTAGAAACCCAGTCTGTATCTGAACATTTGTAATTTTCTATATTGTAAATGTCCATGTATTGTTCTTCAATGTATTTATGTCAAAGCAAATTCAAATAGTATCTGCTGATACCTAAATATGACCATAGATCTTGTAGAAAACATTTTAAACAATCCCAACCAAAATTACTTTGCATTAACTTCTCAAAATAATTTCAAGCCCCTGTTTTGTATCATTTTATCTCTCCTGAGAATTTCTTGCATTATTTATGTACAGTGATAACCACTGAGTTTTTTTTAATTGTATTTTTTTCCTGCGCAGTTTTTTCATACTTTGCTCTAGTAATGATTTATTTATTTACTTTTACCAAAGGTTTTATTTTCTTCTCAGCTTAAGTCACATGGTTCTTCTGACCCTGCCTTCCCTTCACATCATCTCATGGATTGCAGATCCTATCAGCACAAGGTGAACGATGAAATGTGGTTTTTTTCTGCTAAAGTGTAGCCTCTGAAATGTGTCACTCTTAAACTGTACAAAGGGATATTATGTGGGTAGATCCTATCTTCATTTCAAACATGTTCCTTTATTAAGTGATGTGAAAGGCCAAATGATGTGTCACAGGTTTTTCTTGCTTTCACTGCCTATTGTAACAAAAATAGAGAACTTTATTAAAAAAAAAACAAACATCAAAACAGTCGCAAAAAAGGGGGTTTAATATCTGAGGGTGCCTATCTTAAAACATTGAATGGATCCCAGTTTTTTAGCAGGGGAAAATTAAACAATGGGTATAGATGGAGTCACCTAAAGCAGCTGATGACCCAACCAGGAGACTTTGGTCCTCATGAACAGAATGTACATTCCACAATCAGAATTAGACACAAATCAGAAACCCTTTCAATTTTCAGCTTTGTTGGAGTTAAAAACACAAATACTTTATAGCTAAGTTGGTGTTTTTCTTGCATCAATTTGTATGAACCTCTCTGGCGCTGATCTACGTAAAATTCACATTAATATGTGCAACATTTAACGTAGAGATGATATTTTTAGGAGAATAATCCCTGGAAGTGTCCAAGGCCAGGTTAGAGCACCCTGGCATAGTGCAAGGTGCTCCTGCCATGGGACACCATGAATTTTAAAGTCCCTTCCTGCCCAAACCAGTCTGGATTGTGTGACAGGACTGTAATGTTATACAATATTTATGTGATGCCTCTCAAAGACTGTAAATCACATTCTGCTGTGGGCTATGCATGTATGGATCTGCGCAACCACACTTCCCTTTTGGAAAGGACATCAGCATTTTAAAGCCAGCTCCAAGCATTGCAACAAAACTCTCATTATTTGGGCAAATGTCTTGGGATTTTGAGGCAGTTCTAATGAATGATAAAGAGAAGTTTAAGTTCAGAAGTTGGTAGATTTTTAACCTGCGACATATTTGCTGCAGAGAGGAGGGGAGGTTTCAGAACCTGATCTTCAGCTCCTAACGAGGCATTAGATGGGCTTTTTCCCTGTTTTCTTGCGCCCCCTCATTTTGAATGAGCTCAGGGGTGTCGGCAGCTCTGACATCTCGCTGGCCTGGCAGCTGCCTCCAAATCTGGTGTGCTGCAGGGCATGAACGAGGTTCAGACAAACAGTTTGGGCTGTTTTCCAAATGATACCATCAAAAAAAAAGGGACTTAACTAAATATGTTTGCCCCAGCTCAACAGAGACCCTTCCAGACCTGAATAACCTTCCCTGCCACCAGGGGAGTTACTGAAGTACAGCAGCAAGAATATGAAATGTGGTGATGTGGGGACATGCAAGGATGTACTTTCTGCCTGGTTAAGGGAGAAAAGTCTCTGAAAGAGGACTTTGAGGGCATAGGAGCCGAGGCTGTGAATTACAAGAACTCTCTAGTGTGATTCTCTAATCCATTCCTTCAGCAAACAAAATTACTGAGGGAAATAAAACTTGATTCCCACAGAAACAAAAGGCATATGACACGATACAATCAATTTTATTGTTATTTATTTTGTTCCAAGGGTGTACTTGTTGGAAACTGGTGTTATCTATTCAGCATCTATCACTTTCTCCAGCATAAGAAATTCCCACTGTCATGGGCAACAGGACTGCCTTTGGATTGGGCGTGATTACATGGTTTCTTTTATATTCTGTAGTGGCAGTGACAGTCCTGGTTCCTGTATTAATGTTATTACCATGTAATTTTTAATGCAACTGTCCTTGCTGCCTGCAGTGTTGTCAAACTAATATTTCTTTTGAGCCCAAGAGGGGGAAAAAGCAAGTTAAAAGCTTTACAGATCATAATTTACGAGTGTGCTCATAAATATCTTAAAATACCTATGAATTTGTGATTAAACCAATTTGTGTGTAAATACAAGAACCAAAATATCCCTTTCAAAAATGTTCTATAAAACAAAGTCTCTGGGTAATGAACACGCCACAGGCACTTTCAAGAGGACATAGGGAATAGAAAAAAAACCTAATTTTTATTTATGACAAAATCTTGCAAGCACTTTTCAATGAGGTCCATTTTTAGCAAGTATATGTATTTCTGTCTCTAATCTCATGTGCTATAATACAACCCAGTGGATTAGATCCTGCCAGAAGGAAAAAGAAAGGCAAAAATACCATTGTTCTCTGGCCCCACAGCCACTTATATTTTTCTGAGCCTTCCTCGAACAATTTAATTTCTGGTAATTAGAGTGGCTGCAATCTTTCAGGTTAGAAGGGTTTAGTGTTTATTAAGAGGTTGCCTTCTGTGTTGCAAGCTGGTTGTCAGCACGGCTCCAGTCTGGCACTGCCACAGACATCACATCCAGGGAGATGTTTTCTGCCTCCTGCCTCTCCTAACCTGCAGGAACACATTAGATATGTAAGAGCTCCTCATCTTATTCATGCTCTGCTGGCCACAGATTTCCTCTACAACCCGAACCAGGAGGTCGGGGCGTATTTTATGGAGGCACAGAGCAGATCACCCCAGATCAGCGTTCTCCCTCTCTAATGAAACTCGGTGTGAGCTCTGGGAAACGTGCCAGGCGCGTGAGGGGATTGCACAAGCCAGGCTGGGGGGATTCAGCAGAAGACAAAAGGAGGTGGCAGGTCCCATGATGTCATCTCTTCTCCTATCAGTTTTGACAGAGTGGAAAAAGCGGGTGTGTGAGCTCAAGGTGCCCTGAGGCATCTCCACTTACTTGCCAGTGGTACTTACTCAGCCTTGGCGCCGCTTCAGGATCCTGCTTGCTCACAGATGAGCTGCTCCCAGGAGTTTACCCAGATCCCAGGGCACAGGGGGGTTTATCCACATCCCAGGGCACAGAGGGGTTTATCCACATCCCAGGGCACAGAAGGGTTTACCCAGATCCCAGGGCACAGAGGGGTTTATCCACATCCCAGGGCACAGAAGGGTTTACCCAGATCCCAGGGCACAGAGGGGTTTATCCAGATCCCAGGGCACAGAGGGGTTTATCCACATCCCAGGACACAGAGGGGTTTATCCAAATCTCAGGGCACAGAGGGGCCTACCCAGATCCCAGGGCACAGAGGGGTTTATCCACATCCCAGGACACAGAGGGGCCTACCCACATCCCAGGAGTTTACCCAGATCCCAGGGCACAGAGGAGTTTATCCAGCTCCCAGGACACAGAGGGGTTTATCCAAATCTCAGGACACAGAGGGGCCTACCCAGATCCCAGGAATTTACCCAGATCCCAGGGCACAGAAGGGTTTATCCACATTCCAGGGCACAGAGGGGTTTATCCACATCCCAGGAGTTTATCCAGATCCCAGGGCACAGAGGGGTTTATCCACATCCCAGGACACAGAGGGGTTTATCCACATCCCAGGGCACAGAGGGGTTTATCCAGATCCCAGGAGTTTACCCAGATCCCAGGGCACAGAGGGGTTTATCCACATCCCAGGACACAGAGGGGTTTATCCACATCCCAGGAGTTTATCCACATCCCAGGGCACAGAAGGGTTTACCCAGATCCCAGGAGTTTATCCAGATCCCAGGGCACAGAGGGGTTTATCCACATTCCAGGACACAGAGGGGTTTATCCAGATCCCAGGAGTTTATCCAGATCCCAGGAGTTTATCCAGATCCCAGGACACAGAGGGGTTTATCCAGATCCCAGGGGTTTATCCAGATCCCAGGAGTTTATCCATCTCCCAGGGCACAGAGGGGTTTACCCAGATCCCAGGACACAGAGGGGTTTATCCAGATCCCAGGAATTTACCCAGATTCCAGGGCACAGAAGGGTTTACCCAGATCCCAGGACACAGAGGGGTTTATCCACATCCCAGGAATTTATCCAGATCCCAGGACACAGAGGGGTTTATCTGCATCCCAGGAATTTACCCAGATCCCAGGGCACAGAGGGGTTTATCCAGATCCCAGGACACAGAGGGGTTTATCCAAATCTCAGGACACAGAGGGGCCTACCCAGATCCCAGGAATTTACCCAGATCCCAGGGCACAGAGGGGTTTATCCACATCCCAGGGCACAGAAGGGTTTACCCAGATCCCAGGAGTTTATCCAGATCCCAGGGCACAGAGGGGTTTATCCAGATCCTAGGAGTTTATCCAGACCCCAGGGCAGAGAGGGGTTTATCCACATCCCAGGGCACAGAGGGGTTTATCCAGATCCTAGGAGTTTATCCAGACCCCAGGGCACAGAAGGGTTTACCCAGATCCCAGGGCACAGAGGGGTTTATCCAGATCCCAGGGCACAGAGAGGTTTATCCACATCCCAGGAATTTATCCACATCCCAGGGCACAGAGGGGTTTATCCAGACCCCAGGAGTTTACCCAGACCCCAGGCCACAGAGATGTTTATCCACATCCCAGGAATTTACCCAGACCCCAGGACACAGAGGGGTTTATCCACATCCCAGGGGTACCTGGGTGCCTCCCCCTGCCTGCCTTCCAGACCTGGGCAGAGCCCACAGTGCTCTGCAGAGCATTTGGTTTCCAACAGGCTGGTGTTTTACTTTGGAAACCCAGCAGGAGGGGAAATTTCCATTGTTTCTGAAACTTGCTGCCCACTGGTATCTGAGTTAAGCTGGACTTTGGTGTGTTGGAACCCTGGTTAATGAGAATTTTGGACTTTCTGTGCTGACAGGCACTGACCCCCAAGAGAGCACTGCATTGACCTGAGCCCGTGGGGAAGGATCCCAAAATGGAATGATGGAACTGGGATTGTGGGTGTGCAGTTTGAATAGAAATGTGTGATATCACAGGAGGGAAAACTTAAGAGTTTGAGATTTTAGAATACAGTAATATATATAAAGCAAGTCGGAGGTTTTGGGGTGGAGGCTGCTCCTTCTCCTTCTCCATGGGTTTGGGTGGTTTTGTGTAATTGGATACAAAGTCCCCATTGCAGGCACGGGTGGTTGGTTATTGGGTTAAAATTAAAAATAATTGAGGTGTCATTTCTTAATTGGACAGTTAATCCTTAAAAAGCCTTGTATAGAGAGAGATTGGGCTCCATTTTTAGTTTGTTGAAGCGCTGCAGAACTCAGGGTTTGTGAGACTGTGACATGGATAAGAACTAATAAACATCTGAGTCCAAACAAGAAATCCCATCTCACACATTTAATCCCAACCTTGGCAAAATAGAAGCAAAGCCTCTCAAGACTGGTGAGCAGAGAATTGAAGATTTAGGGTCGGCTCCTGGTCCATGGGATGTTTATATTGATGTCTTCTCACAAAGTTTGGATGGCTGTTCAAAGTAACCACATTTCTGAGAAAGACATCTCTGTTTTTTGTCAAAAAAACCCCAAAACTTTTTGACAGAATATTGAAGTTGTCTCTGGAAAAAAATACACATTACTTGGTGAGAGACTGGGGAAAGTAATATGGTCCCTCCTATATATTACATATCTCAGAAATGACAGCAGTACATTCATAGATATCTTACTGCTGTTCAACTTAATAGCTGTAAATTTGATTTATTTTAGAATATTTGAATTTGTGGTTGTACAATCGGGTGGGATTCTAAGATACACTCAAATATCTATTTTTAAAAATAGGATTGGTATTTTTCAAAGCCAGTTTTCTTTTTATATCTAAAGTGTTTTGAAACCTTGGCAGGTTACCTGATCACACTGCTGACAACTTCATTGCTGTGGAATTGTTACAAGATGTCTCTTTCTATGAGATTTAAAAAATACACGAGGGGAGCATTTTCCATCTCATGTCATTAAAAGCAGAGCTTTGTCATTGCAGGTTTCAGAGGATCCAAAACAAGTCAACATCATAGAAATAGTTCTAGACTGTTCTTGCAGATTTATTTTCCAAGGTTTTTCTGATGGTAATTTATACTCTTCATTTTCTTTCTGCTAAAATTATTGTTAATTTCTGATGGCTGGTTATGCTCTGAAAATACTCAACGTGTAATATGTGGGATATTGATCTAAAAACATTTCTTACTAGAATACACCAAAGTAGAATATCAGTGGCCAAATATTTCTTGGTGTTGGTGTAAAACTGTGTGCAAACACTAAATACTCCTTGCTGCAATTCAGACTCTTGTCAGCAGAGTAAAAATATGTTCTGAATGCAAAGAAATCCAGGGAGAGAAGAAGGAGATGCTCATGGGTCACCCCTTGAGCAGTTCTTTGGTCCCAAAGGATGTCACGGATCTGTTGTGTCCATTGGAGCACCAGGAGCTCTGGGAGTGTTGTGGCTGTAAAAGGCTCTGTGCCACCAAGGTTCCTCTTGTTCTTCCAGCCTGTTTTTCCAGGATTCATGCAGGATCCTCCCCTGGTTGCTGTTTCCCCCAGCTCTGCAGCAGTTCTGCATTCCCATTTCCCATTCTCTGTTTTCTCTAGTCACAAACTCAGCCCAGTACTGGGTAATGTTAAGCACCTCATCAGCATTCCAGAGGCTGCCACAGGCTCACCTAGGGATTCAATTCCAGGCCAGGAGTCACTGACAAGACATTTCCTACACTCTCCTTTCTTGCTGCTCCCTTTGTTTCCATTGGCAGCTCCGAACTTCTCACGTTCCTGTTCTTTGAATATTATTCCCAGCATCTCAAGCTCTTGCTGTGCATAATGCCATTCTCCACATCTCTGGTTTTTAGTATAAAGAGTGTTGCTCGTGTCACAGTGGGCTTTTTTAGCTCAGCACTCAGTAAACTGCTTTTGTGGGGGGGAAAAAAGGGTCTCAAGTTGAACCAGCTGAAATCAAAGACAGGAACGAGGCATTTCAAGGTAGGGTAGGGGAAATACATGTGGCCTTTGCAATAAAGGAATGGAACAGCTCACAGAAGGCTGAGAAGCTTTTGCTGGAACATCCACATTACTGGAGGAGAGATTGGTGTTTTGTCTCGGCTGAATTTACTGCAGTGTTTGGATTTTTCCAATGGATCTTGGTCAGATAAATATCCTGCCTCTCCCTAGGCCAGCATCCTCAGCTGCATGGTTTAGGCTTCTGAAAAGTGCCTTCCTCCTTCTTAACCAGCTGGCCACGGATTTCTGTTTGAGCATCTGCCACTGTTTTCTGAAGTTCCCTCAGTTTTACTTCTCCTTTGCCATCCATTTAGGTGTCAGCCCTGGCAGGGGTAGGAATGCCAGGAGTGCCAGTGCTGCTGGAGGTGCAGGAATGCCAGGAGTGCCAGGAGTGCCAGTGCTGCTGGGAGGTGCAGGAATGCCAGGAGTGCCAGGAGTGCCAGTGCTGCTGGATCCTGTCTGGAGGCACAGTCTGAGCCCAGGAGAGCCTGCTTAGACACTGGGAATCTGTCAGATCCATCCCAGCTACACAACTGCACCATAAAACCCCATGTGGACGCAGGTGAGTGTTCTCCAGCTTTTAATTACCAAACTGAGTGGGCAGCTGAGCTGCCCTTACACAGCCACTTGGCTTTAATGATTTTTTTATGCTTTATTTAATTTTAGCAACAGCAAAGCTTTGTTTCCCTCCCCAGTTTTTCCTCTGTGGAATTAATTTAGCTGTGGAATTTTTCTTGCTGGACTGTAGTTTTTATGCATGATAGGTGCCCAGGTGAATATGTTATTAAGTTAAATAATCTATACTCAATAACAAGGAAATCAATTTTTATTGAGATAATTGTCAGTAGATGGATTTCTGCATGGCATTAATTAAAAAATTTCCAATTCCCTTCTGAGCAGTGTCTTTGTGTACAGGTACTGTGCCTGCATGTACCTGACTCCCCTTGAGAACTATGTTTGCCAATGAATTAAGATTATAATTATAATTATAATTCCTGCTGATTGGAATGATGTGATTCAATGCACAAAGTCTGGCTGTGATGGGATCTGATCTCCCCCACTGTGTTATGGAAGCTTTTTGTTTCCTAACCCTCTGTGGTATTTTATTCCTCTGGTTTTCTTTGACAATGCTGTGAGGTACCTGAAATACATCCATTGCTGGTGGGGCCTTTTCAGAATAAATTCAGAAAATTCTTCTCTACCACCAAATTCCTGAAAAACATTGCAAATTAGAAGTATGGAAGTTGAGGACTTAGGATTTTATGTTTGCAAAACTTGCAAGCTCTGGGTAAGGCTCGATGGTGTGAACAGAAAAATTAACAGATTTTCTCTTGTGTATCTGGCCATTGAATGTTTAAACAGCTGGCAGAAATATTTATTCTTTTATTTTAAGTGGTACATTCCAGCCCTAACCTTTATTGTTCATTTTCTTTCAAAAGTATAAAAAGATTTATTGCCATAATATCTCGCTAAGATGTTCAGGAGGCTTTGTGTACTTCAAGAAAAGCAGAAATTATTCCAAGGGACTTTATCACTGGAACATTTCTGTCTTTCCTATAAGCCTGAGGTTTTCAAAACCTAGTAATTACTCCACAGGAGTTCCTCGCCTTCCCCATGGGAATTCCTTGCCTGTCTTGGTGGCCATATCTTATCCAAGAATTTCCATGATTATTGATGCAGCATCCCTAAGATTCAATAACAAGCAAAGGACATTATTTTTTGGCACCTGGGCTGGGTCAGGAAGTGCAGACACATTCCTCTCTTCAGGATATTTCTGTGTAGGATTGCTGCATCGTACCACTCGTGCACAGACTGCTGAAATGATCAATAATTGAGCCACTGAGATTGTTGTGAAAAGGTGAATTGGTGAGGCTGCTTGGGACAGCAAAGGGCCAGGTGAGGACCTGAAGCAGACGGGAGCCCACCTGAGCCCTGGAACAGCTGGGAATGGGAGGGAGCTGCAGAAATCCTGGCAATTCTGCCAGCTGTTGGACAAATCCAACCCTCTGCAGCACCACTGGAGAAAAAAATCCCCAGTTTGTCCTCACTTTTCACCCACACCAGCGCTGGGACCTCCTCCAAGACTTCCCTCCAACCAAGACTCCCATTTTTCCCTCCTCTACCTTTATTTTTAGCACCTTCGTTGTCTTCACTTCTCCTTATCTGGTCAGGACCACCTCCTGCCTGCATGGCTTCGGAAACCTCAGCTGGAACCTCTGTTTGACCCAAATTTTGTACCCAAACCAGGTAATTCTGATTTATTCTTCCCGAAGCTCTTCAGATTTTTGCTGTTGGCCATTTCTGACCACTTTGGCCCTTTCTCATCTTCTCATTTTGGTTGTAAGGCAGAGTTTCACACTCTTGGGAAGGAAAGCCAAGATCCTGGCTTGTCCTTTGACAGTGGAGATGGATAATGGGCACTTCAGTGCATTTTTTTCAATGCAAAACCAGCTGAGCTAACTGTTCCCATAAAAGTCCAATTGATTGCTGTAGGCATTATATTCACTCTGACAATGATAAAATGATTGCTTTAGTATCTGGCTGCGTAACCCACTTACAGCATGTGCACCAGGATTAGGAGAATGTTTCAATTGTGAAAATCATTGAGATGTAAATGTCATGATTATAATTTATCTTCATTAAAAATTCCGTCGGCGGAGGGGAAATTAATCCGTGCGCTGTATGGAGCAGCAGCCACTAAAAAGTAATATGTTACAGTGGAAACAGGGATTTGGGAGTGGAGCTACATCTGAAAATGACTCAGGAGCACATTCTGGTGGTGTGACAGGTGGTTATCTCAAGGGCACTGCCAGGAATATTTCATTAGTTATTTATTTTATGCCCATTTTATTTAATATTTTATTATTTATTTATTTTATGCCCGTTCCCATGTGGATGGTGGAACATTTCATCTCCCCCTAATGGCAACCCCAGCACCTCCTCCCCTCCCCAGCACAGACAGAAGGCACTGTCATCGTTGTGCTTTAATGCCCAAAAATCACTGTGTCACCTCAAGCTGCCATCAGCTCCCAGCACAAAAAGCAGCTCTGAATTTTATTAATGGCACTGGAAACGCTTCCATTCAACTCATTGATTGTCAGCTCACACTGTTTCTGCTGTAGTTGTTCATGGTTCTTTTCTATTTCACGTTTTCATTATTTTATTTACTTGGTGATTTATGCGATGACAGTGAAGTTTCTCTTTTAAGTGCTGTATGTATTGGTTCAATCTGGTGTTACATTTTCACCACAGATCAGAACTGTCTGATTAAATATTTATTGGAAATTGGTTTTTTTTCCCCTCCTACCATAGATTAATTTAATCTATTACCTTCTCATAGATGAAGTTTTGGGATCTTATTTTTCCTTTATTCATTAGTTGTATGATGTTAATTTTTAACTTTTTTAATCTAGTCTAAACAAAAATTGTGATTTCTGCTCCTTTTCTCTATTTCCTTTGTCTGCTCTTTTCTTAATAAAATAAATTGTGTTTGGTTGGTTTGAAATCAAATATTTTAATTGGAAAGCAGTGGGTGATCACTGAATATTTCTAGATTGATGTTAATTAAGTATAATATATTTTTTGCTCTGAGATTTTGTAAAATTTTGTCTTTTGAGATCATGTCAGCTCCTTGCCTGTGGTTCTCTTATAGATGGAATAATCCCAGGGAATTTCTTCTTAAAAAATACCGTAATATTAGTTGTTTATGTTATATGTTCTGTAATTGCCAAATATCTCTTTAAATGCAGAATAGCCACCAAATTTATAGTTTAATTTTATTTTCTTATATGTTTTAAAGAGTTTTAATGATTGTCCCAAGATTTTTTTTTAGGTTGTTGTTCTGCTTGTACCCCCACTGGCAGAGCACAGTCTGGACGTGATACCAAAGCTTTGTGACAGGACATAGATATTTTATGACTTGAAAAATCAATATTAATTGCCATACTCTAGCTATTAAGGAATTTAAAGGCATAATTTTTCCCTGAGTATTTGATTCCATGTCAGATATCCCAGATTTTCGTCTGTCAGAGCTGTTTGTAAGCAGAGTGGTGAGAAATCAGTTGGAACAGGAGAGGGAGCCCTGAGCCTGGTGATGAGGGAGGGAAGGGCAGCTCTGCCCAGGGCTGGGAGAGAAGGGGAGCTCCCCCTTGTCCTGGAAGGCAGGGGAGAGAGGGGTCAGCCTCGCCTGCCACCCCGTGCCTTGGCCACCATCATCACCCTTGAGCCACCACTGTCATCCTTGAGCCATAATCAATCCTCATCCTTTGGCCGCGGTTATCAGAAAGGATGGAGAGCAACTGGCTTTGAAATGAAATAAAAACAAACAAGGAAGGCAGAGAGTGAGTTAGAGTGAAAGGAATTCTTTCCAAAGGCGGATGATGGGGACCAAACTGACTCGGAGTGAATGTTAGAAAGAGCCTGTAAAGTTTTAATTACCAGAACTTTTGTTCCTGTTCTGCTGTTGATGATGCAGATTTCACATTTACTGGCTGGAGCTGTTGCCTCCTCTTCCCTCCACATCCATATGCTCATGGGAATAGGTGCAGGAGCCCTTCTCACAGGCAGGAAACAAAATCTGGTGGCTGCTGGAAGAAATTGGCAGGACTTTTTTGGACTAAATCTCCGCAGGAAAGCGTCAGCTGCTTCATCAGGGCCTCTGAGCAAACACTTTGTTCGAGGCAGTTTGTCTTCAGTCCTCACTGACTTTCGTTCAGAGACTCTGGAAATGCTTGTCTGAGTTGTTTGGCTTCCACTGATTGGGACTGAGTTATTTTGCAATTAAATTATTTGACTTTTGCTAAAGACCGTGGAGGTTTTGAAGGCTCCCACAAAAATAGGAAAATACTCCGAATAAGCACAGAAAAGTGTTTCTAGCATATTTCAAATAGAGATATTTGATCAAAATCAGATTTTTTTATTACTTTTCATATGCTGAGAGTGGAATTTTACCCTGAAGGAGAGTTGATTTAGAACCAGGAGTGGTACTTTGTAACCTCATAGGATCTGTCATCTTCAGTGCAAACAAAAAAAACCCCAAAACCCCCCAAAACCCCCAAATATAAATTATTGCTGGCTGCTTAGAAGGCTTCATTTGTGTTCCCTAACAATGTACAGTAAAAAACCACAAAACTGATGGGATATAAATTGGTGCACATTCACTTCCCACCACTAGGGCTGAAATTCCCTGTGGGATTGGGCACAATTCCCTGTGAATTGTGAATAATTTGGGTGTTCCACACAATAGTGGTTCAGCTTGACCAACCCTTAGACAACTATCCCAGATTTCAACTATCTGGCTTGTTGAAATGAGAGAAGCTTTTATGCCACAAAAACCCACAAAAAACAAAAACAAAAACAAAAGGCAATTTAATAGAATGACAATGAGAACATGGGTTTGATAATATGATAATAAAGACAAGAGTTTCAATCCAATTGGATTTTTTTATTTAGGTTTTTGGTTGTTTATTTGTTTCATTTGCACCTGTGTAGAGGAAAGGGAAGCCCACCAAAGCCGGCTGAGCTGGGAACCTCAGGTAAGCATTCCTTCACTTTATTGCAAACCTTTCCAAAATGGGAAGCTTTGGGCAGAATGTAGAAAACCACTAAAGCATTCTGTAGCAAAGCTTATGAATGGAACATGTACTGGAGGTTTTGTCTGAGGGGCAGGTGAGGTAATGGTCATGTCTCAATTTTTTATGGTGGCAAAGGTTTCAGAAATATTAACAAGCTTTGGATTTGTTCTCTGTTTCCATCTTAGCCTGTGGCTCGCATTTCTATCTGAAAATTGTGTGAGAGGAGGCTGTCAAATAAAGCAAACGAGAACATAAATGAAAGCTGCTGCTTCAGAAAACAAGAATGTCAATATAAAATGGTTTAGAGGGACTCCTAATGATCTGCTTGATCTTTAAGGAAAAGTCCTCAAGGATCCACTTGTGCAGAGTCAAAAATCCAACATCACTTTTCAGAGTGTTGCTCCATTTGTTGGTGTGTTTTACCAAGGAATGAACAGTTCTTTTGCTGACATTCAGAGCGCTGAAGTACCATTTTTAACTTAGTATAAATGCATATTATTAAAGCTTTAACAGCATATGGCAGCAAGTAATAACATCTGTGCCTCTCAGCCTCGTGCTTTCACAACATACTTGAGGCACATTTTCTTTTCAGAACTGTGTCAGAAGCAAATAAAAGTCTGTTTCAAAGGAAAACCAGTCAGGAATGTGAAGTGTCATCAGCAGTGACACCAGATCTGGGCACTGCCTGTCCTTGAATAGTGCCTCAATAGAACCTCAGACAAAGGTTTGCAATAAAGTGAAGGAATATTTACCTGAGGTTTTCAGCTCAGCTGGTTTTGGTGGATTTCCTTCTCCTCTGCATGGGTGCAAATAAAACAAACAAAAGAAAATCTAAATTCAAATCCCAAGAGACTTGAAACCTTGATTCTTATTATCATATTATTAAATCCATATTCTCATTGTCACTCTATTCATCCACCTTTTCTCTTTTTGTGACATAAAAGGCAAACCCTCACCCATTTCAACAGCCAAGCAGTTGAAACTGATTCAAGTTTTGAGAGCCAAACCACGATCCTGGACCAAACCAATTTAAATTCCCAAGTTTAGACCCTTTTTGGGCATCCCTGACCCACGGACTGTTCCACTTCTTGGGAAAAGTTGCTTTTCATCTCCTTGTGTGTTTGGTTGGGTTCACCATCTGGACTCTGAGTTTTGTAGGAGGTTTTAAAGATCTGGTTTTGATATCACCTGATGTGTTGAATGTGTCCTGTGCCAGTCATGAGGGAAGTATTTAGGACAGGGTGAGGTTTTAGATATTCTTCTCAAATAAAAGAGCATAAAGAACTTCTCAATTCTTAAACAGTTTTTGTTGTTACTATTATTATTTTTTTTTCCCACTAATGTACAATGTGCAACAAGAAGCACAAATCAGGACTATTATCCAAGTGCAAAATAATGTAATTTTGAATCAAAGGTTTTTATTACAAAGTGGAAGTTGCAGAGTCTTTTAATTTTTTTTTTCCCTCTGTGAAGTGAAGTCCCTGCTTGTGTCAGCTGTTACAACACCTTGCTATGAGATCACACTATTCTGCCACACAAATTCCAATTTTATGTGTGCCTGCCTTGGGTTAAGGCTTACTTACCCCTTAAGGGGAGTGATCCTAATTGATCCCTTCTGTAAATGTGCTCAGTTCCTTAGGAGAGCAGTAGAAACTGACCCCATTTTTCTGCCCACACTTTGTCTACTTTCTGTTAAACACCTGTTTTTTGGTACTTTGTTCTCTCTTATATTCTCCTAGAAGAAAAATGAATTGCTGGCAAAATTCTCACCTCACTCTGCAGAAATTTAACCACTTACAGTGCAATCTATAATTGCCTTTTTAATCATTATTTTTTGGTCATAAAGCCAATGGTTGTCCTTGAATAAGGAAAAATGTAGATTTTAGAATTGGTGGCGAACTCAGGTAAGTGAATTATCTTCAAGTTCATTTATTGAAAATATGTTTTGAAGACTACATCATTTATTTTCTTAAAAAATGTAGTTTTTGGCAGTGATCAGTCCATAGCTGTTGCCACCATGAAAAGACAAGCTTTTATGACTTTTGGGTCAGTAACATAGTGGGATGCTGTCAGTACTTGAAAAAGGATATTTTTATCAGTTTTGAGGCCTTAACCTCACTTTCAGGTAATTTGTGGATTAAGAAGGATCCAATTGTTAGAAATTGATTGAGTAGTATTTTGTACTGTGGCTCATGGTGAATATAAAATAACTTGGTTTATGCAAGTATCCTGTAAGAAGTTAGAAATTTCCCTGGTGCCTTTATGTATTTTAAAATACCAAATAAATAGAAAACAGCTTTAATGGGTAAAGGACCCAAGAGCTTTTCCCTGTATACTTTGCAGGACATATTTTTAATGCATATTGAAATTATTCTTGCTATCTGAAAGAACTAATTTACATGTGGATTTATTTGAACAAGCATATTTTAAGTTATCATGCTGCTGCCCTCTGTAATAATTACTACAATACTGAGTTTTAGAGGTTGCTCTGATTGAGAACTACTTGAAATTTTGTATTAATATTAAGGACGGGGTCATTAAGAATGTGATTGTGTTGGAAGCCATGGCCTGGATTAATACTGAGAAGTGTTTGCACAGTAAATATCAGAACTGTGTGTGTGCTAGAGGCAGATGGAGAACTGGGAGAAAGCAAAATTGATGTCTTCCTCAGAAAGGCAAAATCCAGGAGCTCTGATTTGCAGAGCAGTTGGCTTCATTTCACTTCTCTAACACACCAACAAGACAAGAGCCAGCAGATTTTTATTTTTTTTAAAATAATGATTCATCTCAGACCAGTCTGATTTCTTTATGTAACAGAAGGCTTTGTGGGGGAGTACAAGCTTTGTTATGTGTCTTTTGGCGCAGTTAATATTAGATATTAAAAAATACTGAAGAAACATTGATTAGGAAATTACACTGGATGAGTGGATAAGAATAAAGACTGATCCTACCCAAACATTAAAAAAACCACTGAGCAGGGCAGGGGTGGCTGGGGAGAACAAATGCAGTGAGGAAAACACCTCAGCTCTGTCAGAGCCTCTGCAGGATGGAAATGTCCTGGTGTGGGGCAGAAAAAATCCAGACAGCTGTGTTAAAATACGTGCAAGAAGGGGCCAGCACAGCGTCCTCAGAATGTCATAACCTCGTTTGGGAGGAGCTGTAGGTGAGCACAGACAGATTTGTGCTCAAGCTCCTTGTTCTGCCTTTTCTGTTCATGCCCAGCTTTGAGCCCTTCATCTCCAGGCAGATGAATCCATCAGGTTGTGCAGCGTGGAGAAGGAAGAGTACCAGACTCTGGAAATTATTTACTGTTTTGCATTTGGTTTGTTTGTTTCCAGTCCAGGGAGGCATAGCAAGACTTCTCAAGTGCGTGGAACAGTCGGGGAGGAAAGAGGAGCATAAAAATCTATTTGGATAGACAGGGTGCGAAGGGTTTAGGCTGCAGACAGGAGGATTTGGATTAAACCTGGAGGGAAAGGGCAGAAAGACAATGCACCAGCTTGCTCAGGGTGCTTGCAGAGCCACCAGCAGAAGGTCAGAGCGGGGTGGAGGGGCAGCCAGTGTCTGTCAGCACGGATGAGGTTCAAGCAGCCCTTCCTTTGGGCGCGAGAAGGGAGCGGGTGACCTCGGAGGGCCTCCCCTCCTTGAGCTCCATGGAAAACGTGTCTGAGACCTTCAGACAGCAGCCCCTGGATGCTGATTAACATGACAGGCCTTGTTAGCATTAACTGACTTAATCAGGCCTGCTGTCCCTTCCTGCAGGACAATCACAGAGCCAGGGCAGCGGAGGGATGAGCCTGCCAGCCACAAGCAGGCTGGTTCCAGAAGAAAATGAAGTTTTTTATGAGGGCCAGGCAGTAAACTGGTGTTTAGTTTTCAATTAAAAATCCTCCTGAACCAAGTGTAGCGAAGTTTTGGGTGAGGAGCAGGAATGGTGAAGGTTGAAGGTTGTGCTTTATGGCTTGGATGATGGAGTGGGGCCGGAGCTGAGGGAGCCCTTGTGGTGTGTCTTAATCACAAAATCCCACTGGTTTGGGCTGGAAGGGACCTTAAACCTCATCCCATTCCATCCTCTGCCATGGTGACACCTTCCACCATCCCAAGGTGCTCCATCCCCAGTGTCCAGCCTGGCCTTGGGCACTGCCAGGGATCCAGGGGCAGCCACAGCTGCTCTGGGAATCCCATCCCAGGGCCTGCCCACCCTCCCAGGGAACAATTCCTGCCCAAAATCCCACCCAACCCTGCCCTCTGGCAGCAGGAGTCAGCACCACCAGGTTCAACCCCACACCTTAGTATTGATTCACTCCTTTCTTTCTGTAACCTCTTTGAATTGATTCTCTGAATTTACTTGTTGTCTTTGAAACAGAATTCCACAACAGTGAGAAAGCACCACGCTTGCTTTGCTGGGGGCTGTGCCTTTAAAGCCATGCAAAGCAAATGGGCTAAAGCAAATCTGAAAGTCTGTCTCTTGTCTAGATGATAATCTCGATTTTTCATAGATTTTTTTTTTAAAAGAAAAGATTTTGCAGGCACCATCCATGCCAGGAATGAAAGGATACCCCTCTCTGTGCAGAGCCCATTGTCTGGGCTTCATTCTGATTGTTGCAGGCTTGACAAAATACATGAGAATTAAGAAATTTTAAGATACCAGAGCACTCCTGGCCTTTATTCAAGCAGCAAATCCACTCAAAGTAAAACATCTGTCTATAGATGAAGATAGAACTCTTTCAACCTCTCCACACAATACCTTTAAAAAAAAATTTTAATTTGCTACTGTGAACACTCACAAAAGGAATTTCCTAAGAAAGTGTTTGCTTTCCCTTTTCATAGACAATATTAAGCAAATTTTTATGTCATGATTTCATTTATTATTACAAAAATGATCTTACATGGAATTCATCAAGTGACATTCTAAAAGTATGAAATTGATCTTCAAGAAAACATTGGGGCTTAATAAAAAATAGACTTTGTTAAATATTTGAATCAGCCCTTCAAATTTTATGACAGAAATCCAGCCCTCATTTATTCCAGAAGTTTAAAATTAATGCTTATTATGATAATATAATATTATATAATAACATAATGACCCCTTTATCTCACACTGGGAAATATTTTTCTGATCCTTATTAGAATTTCTGAAAAATATGACATGTTCTCATTTTGCTTTTCAGTTTGCTCGTGGTGTTCCACAAATACAGACAAATTGTGTTTAGATATGAGATTAACTCAGCCCTCTCTCTCCCCTAGATTTGCCTTTCCCACAAAACAGTGAACCCCCAAATATTCTAAAGGCAGCCTGAAACTGAGGCTGAGTTTTCCTCTCTGTATCTCACTATTTCAGCTTGACAATGACATTTGTGTTCTCTGTAAAGCACTTTGAGCCTGATATGGAAAAATGCTACAGAAAAAGCTCAGTTTTTTCTCATTTATCTTTTTCACTCAGATTATCACTGAAATAGTTTATTCCTATGTAAGCATCGTGTTTATGTGATAAAGATTTTTTCTTGTGTAAGTGTAATCTGTTTCTACCCATATATACCAAATATGAATGTGCTTAGTTGGAATTTTCCATGTTTTAGAAATTTCTTGTGCTTACCTTAAAAAGCAGCAGCAAGGAATTTTTAAGTTGCTCAAAGTGTATTTCTCTGAGACAAATTATATTTCTCTGAGACACACAGTGAGTGTTGCTTTTGCTCTTTTTGTGGTTGCAGCTGCTGAGGACAACTGTGACACAGCACATTCCTCCTGCTTTGGGAAAAATGAAACCATGCAGTGGATCCACTCTGCTGAAGGAACAACATCCTCCACGAGCAAATTTATAAATTCTCCTTTTATACTTCCAGAGCAAGGTGGGATGTCTTCTCTCTTCAAAAACTTAATTTGCTTGAAAAGAGGCAGCCCACGAGTCACACAATACCAGAATTTCATGGCAAAATGGTAAAAAATGTGTCCTTGAATCCACTTAGTGTAAGACCTGGAGCCTTTAAAGCCCCTTTACGTTGGTATAAAGGGGCCTTAACACAGCTGAGAGCAGGGCTTTGATCTCTCTGAGCTCACGCTTGCCTATCAAGAACTCGTTCCTCACATAATCCCAAGGAATTAAGAGTGCAGCAGAACAGAGGAACCCACCTGGATTTTGTGAGAGGCAGAAAAAGCCAGTGTTTCCCCGGAGTGAAATGTGTGGTACAAAAACGTTTCAGTGGGGCAGCACAGGAGGAGCCTCCCTGAACCTGCATGGTCCAAGAAAGGGCTCTAGGGAGGGATGAGATGGAAAAGTGTCCAGGTTTTCATGGGCCCTGGGTCTTCAAAGAGACAAGAGCAGCTCTTGGTTGCTGTAAAGTTGTTTATTGCATGAATGCATCGGTCTGGAAGGGAAGAGTTCAGAGTATTAAAGTCCATGCTAAAGCATAAAAGTCTGTGCTAAAAACTTTCTGGCAGAGTCTCAGGCAGAAACAGCAGCAGCAGCAGCTCCCCCACCTTTTTCTTCTTCTTCTCCTTCCTGCGCCCCAATACAGGAATTTTATTCATAAATCATCCAATCGGCTAAAAACATGATTCTAAAACATTCTTTCTACACCAGTTTGAACTTAATTCTAATGTGTGAAAGTAGTGTCTGTTCTTACATAAAATCTATGTGCATCATTTAATCTATTTACACAAATGGTACTGTCTGTTTTCTTACTTAAAACTTACATATATCATTTTATCTATTCACATGAATAGTTCTATCTATTCTATCTAGAAATGCAAGTGATGTTCTGCTAAGTCTTTGTTATGTCTGGAGCTAAGCTAAACTAGGCTTTAGGGCTTTTACTAGCTAGCACAGTCTCTTAAGGCACTTAAGATATATTTCTAATTACTTAAAACTAAAACTTGCACTTCTATTTCATATCTGTGTGACTTAATATATTTCAGCTTCTCTAGAGGTTCTAATTCAAAGCCAGCATTCTTTTCTCTCTCTGAGGGACTCTCTTTCATGCAATCCAACAGCAAAGTATTTTAGAAATGATGGAAGGAGATCAATGATGTCCTGACAATTTAGGCCAGAATTAAGGAGAGTCTTTTAGGAGGGATTCTTGTGGTCATTCACAATTTAAAAGCCCAGCGCTGCCCAAAACACAAGAAAAATGAAAAAATAGAGATTAAACAACAACAACAAAAGGACCTTGCTGCACGGCAGAGACAGGTTAATGAAATGACAGGTAATTACTCCACACTCTGCCATGGAGTTCATCAAAGAACAGAGAGAAACTGCAAAATCATAATCAGAAATAAACAGCACTGGTGGTGCTTGCACTGTAAAAATCACCCAGTCCCCAAAAGAACAACAAAAGAATCCAGGCAGGTTTTCCTGGTGAGAGAGTTATTATTGCTGCCCAGGTGACAATAAGTGAATAAAATTCAATTAAAACAGTGAACAAATGTTGGGATGAGGATAATTTTGTGCCACACCATAGTGGGAGAGACAAGGAGTTTAATTCAGAGTTGATGAATGGAAAAGCACCAAGACCCCCAAATTCCCTTTCAGGACTCACTGGCATCCCTGCCAGGCACAAAACTCTTCTGAATTTGGTCTCTGTGTCCTTAGGAAGGAAGGAAGGAAAGTTCTTTGTCTTGTTCCTGCTACTAATGGGATGTGTGGTTTTTGTGATGTTGTGGCATCTTCCTCCCGCATATTTCAGGTTTACAGCAGAGAATCATTCACAGGCTGCTTCTCCCTATACATTTACAAAATACTTAGGAAAATAATAGGTTTTGTCATGTCATTATAATAATAATCACTCACAGACTGTTCTCATAAGCTTAAGTCCTATATAAGCACTATAGGATTTGGCCTAATTACCCAATTTTCCCTCTGCTGTAGTCAGCAAAATCTTTTTCCCTGACTCAGTGGAATGCATGGATTTCCCTGTGCTGATAGGATTTATCTGATTTTCCTTTTGTGTTTCACTGGCAACTGATTATTTTTTCTCCTACTAAAAATAGATTCCACTGAAATTAGCTCAAGATTTGTCAGAAATTGTAAAGTTTGTACTTTGGTTATTTTGAATTGACAAAAAAGGCTGAAGAGAAATCACACTTAATGTGTGATTTCACACATCACACATTGGCTTGACACTTGTGTGCACAATGCCTCATTTATTATTTACTAATAATGCATCATCTCCATGAATAAGTGGTGACATCATTGAATTCAATGGTTGTAGAAACACTGGTTTGGATCCATTCTTGTTGTTTAGCACAGCTTGGTTTTAGTTAAAAAGAAAACTCACTACAGTTCTAAATCCAATTTTTTCATTCTCTTTGGTTGATTCCTGAGTGATTATATCTTATTCAAATTATGCTGTGTCTTTTCTTCAGAGCCACCCAAAGGGCTGCTTGCCAGTGTCCCACCAGTGCATGTCCCAAAGTGTGGTTTGGTTTGGAAGCAGTTAATACATTTTATTTCTTTCAACAACTTTGGGTTTAATTTTGGAGACTTTGAACATAGATCAAAATAAGGTGGTTTTGAGTCAATGTATATCAAAGCATGCTCTGAAATGTTAATTCACTGTCTCTGTCACTGGGAACAATTCTTTCAGAAATTCCCTCAGATATTAAAAGAAAAAAATGTTCTTGAGAAGGTTTCTGGTGAAACATAAGTTTAATGCAAATTCCTCTCTGTATATCAAGATCATGCAGTTCATGATAAAGTTGAAATGAAAGTTTGGTACTGGAGTTTTACAAACTCCCAGTGAATCAGTTATTGCTTTTAGAAAAACAGGGATATTTAACTGTAGGTTTAAACAAAAGGATCCCTTCTCATGAGATAATGGGAAAAATCCATGAGAAGCATAGAGATTGATTTGTCAGTTATTAATTAATTTCTTAAGGAAAATGTGCGTTGGAGCCATAAAATATGTTTATTTTCAATGGCACTTGCTATCTTGGCCACTCTGGGTTTGTATTTGGTGCAGTGGAAGAGAAACACAGTGACACAGTTGGGAAAATAAAAAGGAGGAGGAAAAAGCAAGTAAAAAGTATAGTAATAATGTAGAAGGCTTTTCCCAAACCATATCCCAAGACTCAGAAATTGTCTTTTCAAAGAGCATTTAGGAGAAAGTATTTCCATGGAATGACCTGACTAATTCTTGCACTAATTCTCTGTTGTTTAAGCAGAATAGTCCTTTAATTTGAGCTGGTTTTACTATTTTTGTCAGATTTTAACAAGAAAAAAAAAGAGCCTTACATGGGTTTTTAACAAGAGCCTTACATGGGTTTTTAACTTATTATGGACTTATATTTCTTTAGCCATTTCTCTCTTATCAGGAATGAATTTGGATTCTTGTACTTTTTCCTCCTTGAAATCTCTTGGTCTTTCTTGGATCACAGCCTCTTATTTGTCCACCCATAAAACGTTAAAATTGACACATTGAAAAGACCATCTTGCAGAACAATTTCAAGATCTGCAGGAATACTTTCAGCTATGGAAGTGTAGCACCAAAATATCCATCCTGTTTACTCCATGTACATTTTTAGAGATGTTTGATTTTGGAGAGTTTTATTGGGACAGAACACAAGATTTTTGGAAATCCCATTGCTCTGGAGTCATGGGCTGCCTATGGCAGGGTAGATAATTCATCCTTGAGTTTCCTATCAAGGATCCAGGATTATTTATTCTTTTTATATTATTTATTCTATTTATTTATTATTTATTCTCTAAAAGAGCAGGGAGCTGGACTTGTATACACAGCTTGGCTTTATTGCAATTGTTTCTCCAACTCTACAATGTAAAAATAAATACCCACCATATGGGGACACAGGGGAGGTTAATTCATTAATATTTATAGAACACTTTTAGACATTTTTATGGAAGTGGCTATAAAAATGCTTATACAGATGAGGCTATAAAAATGGGAAATTGTATACCTGCTACTTGTAAATTTTTTGGCAGTAATGGCACACACCTTGTTTTCAGTATTGGCTCTGTTCTTTTTTGCAAAGCCTTCATTTAGAAGGGGACAATTTAAATCCAGTTTTAGTAACCTAAAATTCAGCTGTGTAGTCTAAGGCAGTAATTAGTATTCCTGCCAGAGCTAGAGGAGAGAATTCTGCAAACCTAAGAGGCCAACTTGAGGTTAATTTTTAGGTTCTGGACATTTCTTGTGATGAATTTCGTCTCTGTAGGAGAAATGTCCCGTACCCATCACACCCTCCTGGCTCTGGCACCTTTCTGGAGTTTAGCAGGTTGCTGATGCTTCTGGACTGGAACTGCTCTGTCCAACACTTTGGCATCAAATCCCTTCAGATATTCTCTTTATTTACTTGTAAGCCAGTGCTAATTCCCAGCAACACAGCTAAAAATGCCTGTACTATGTAGATAATGGAAATATGTATTATTTCTCATAATTCACATAAGGAGTACATGAATGTGGGCCTGTTTATCCTTTATATTCTTAAAAAACAATTGTGCTTTTTGCCACCTGGAAATTACAGGCTGGAGCTTGCCTGTGCAGGAATGGGAGGACACATTTTCTTCCATGAAACCTGAGGAAATTTCACTACAAGTCTGAGTGTGCTAAAAATAATAAACCTCTTAACTGTCACATTCACCACTGAAATACTTTACAGTGCAGCCTTTTGCATGAGCATTAACTAAAAGCCTGGTTCAAAATATCTGAATCAGGGGAGACAGGCAGGGGAATTCTATCCATGGCTTAGCTGACAAGCATTTTCAATAGTTTGCACTTGGCAATACAGACGAATTTGATAAATTGCATTTTCAGATGGTTCCAAAGGAATTTTGCTTCTGTTCATTCACAAAATAACTCATGTCTGTCACAGAACTGAAGATTAGCATGGAGTATAATATAAGAGATGAAGATGAGTTATAATCACCCCAAAAGAAAAACAAACTCTTTTCTTTTTTCATCTGGCATTTAAGAGTCGACTGGAATCTCTCTCATAAACGAGGTGCACACTCACATTTTCCCACAGCAGGGTGAATCCCCTCAGGTGTGAGCTAGGACTGGTTTAAACCTGAGAACTGTAAGAAATTCTGAGCTGTAATAAACAATGATTTCCTTCTTGGAGGATCCGGTTTTCCAGCAGGATAATGATCTGACTGTAATGAACCATGTCTGCTTGTTGTGAAAAAGAAGCAGCCACAGTTGTTGCTCAGCCCTCCTGTGTATCCTGTCTGACAGCTCAACTTGTTTTTCCCCAGATGTCTGGATTTGCTTGTAGGGAAATGGCAGAGCTTATCTCCAGCCTCAGTGCTGTAATGTGATAAACATGTTTTCCTTTATGCACAGCAGACAGAAACGCAGCCCTGCTTTTCGTTTATTCCAAAAGAAATCCGAGCTTTGCGGTAATCCTTTAAAAACCAAGAAACCTTTTCCATGAAAAAAGCCAACCCTGCACCTGGGCTAGGTGAGCAAACCTGCATGGTGGGTAAATCACTTTTCCAGTGAGTTCATGACGGAGATTTCCATATTTCTTTTTTATTTTTTTGAGAAATACTATGCATAGAAAGGATGCTATTCATTTGTAATGACTGTAAACACTGAGAAAAGCAGAAAAGAACCAAAAAGTGAGGTGCATTTCTTCTGATATCCCTGAGACTCTGGCACTGAATCTGATATCAGCACTGAGCTCAGGTAACTCTTTTATGAATGCACTGTAATTGAAGCAATAAACTGTTATTTTTAAGCTCTATTTCTCACCTTTTCCCAGCAGTTTTTCTACATAACGAGTTTATGAATATGTCTGTATTTTAGTAGCTCGAATTGATGGAAGCAGCAATTTAATATTGATTTCCAAACATAGAAGCTCAATCAGTCAAACAACTAATTCCCCACTTTTCAGTATTAACAGAAAAGTTGTTGTCAGTAGCAGCCAGCTCACAGAAACAACTCTGGAACAAAAGCAAATATCCTGGCCTGGGGTGGAGAGAGAATAGAACTCAACAACAGAAAAGCATTGATGTCACACCTGTGGTGGCGACATTTATAAATAAGGAGGGGCAAGGAGGTAAATAAAAGAGAGAAGAGTTGGTATGTGAGTGTTTTCCAAGAAAAGGGAAGAATGGGATGGCTGGCAGGGCCTAAATTCATGACAGGCTTAAGATGGTGCCTTTTAGCTCAAGATTTGGGATTTAGGAAATCCTGAGAGGTGTGGGCTGTATGAGAAATCATTTAACCCTCTAAAGGGAGCACACCAGGGACATCTCTCTGAGTCCCACTCTGGTTTTCCACCCAAAAATCTCTCTGAGAGCAGCCAGGCCTGGTGAATGTACCTGGTGAATGGTCAAAATCCCAGATTTAGGGAAAATCAGTCCCTAGAAATGGTGTGAGTGGTGACAAACTGGTGTTTGTGATCAATGAGACTCTTTCAGGCAGAATTATCTGCCCTTGATAATATGAAGGACGTGTCTCATGTCAAATTAAGCAAAAAAGGATTGAGAGATTGGAGCTTTCTGACCGGGCTTGTAAATATAATCAAAGACAAACTGGACATGCTCCCATTTTGAAGAACACTGGGCAGCTGAGGGGGAGAGAGAAGTTTCTGATGGGGAAACAGAAGGAAAAGCAGAAAATTTCTATATATCATCCAAATGAGGCCTTCAGTTTCCTTTCTTATTTTAATTGAAGGTAAATTTTTCATCCAGAAACTTAAAATTTTTAGGAAAGGAAAACATATGCTCTCTTTCTGTCACAAAGTTTTGAACTTTAATTAACTTCCTCCAAAGGGCTGAGGCCTTAGAGACCAGAGAGAAAGCTTTTAATAAGTGTACAATGGCCAATGGCACACCTGCCATCTGATGGAATTTTTCCATCTATACCCAAAAAGATTTATGTTCTAATGAATAAATATTATTTGGTTACTAGATGAAAAATGGAAACAAAGTTGAAAAATGGGAGCAAAGTTGAAAAATATAACTCACTGTTGTTCACCTAAAGAAAGTCCTGCAGAAAATATGTTTCTGGATTATTCTAAAAGTTAATTTAGTTGTCCAAAAACTGATGCTATTTTCTGTTAGAAAACAGAATATCCTGCCAAATGATTTAGACCTCTATATAGAGGGGTTAATTTAGTTTTATTCTCATGCAGAAGTTATGGACCTCCAGTATGAAAATAATAAATAAATAGGAGTGGGTCCAACACTACAAATTATATTGAAGTAAAGAGAAAATATAAATTAACTAATGCTAAAAGGAGGATTGGTGTGTTGGCTGAATCATCAAAAACTGGTGGGAAAATATATAGAGAAAATTACTTTCCTTCAGCTGAATTCAAGGTAGCAGAACAATTTAAGAGACTGAAAAACCATATAGATATTGAGCCAAGACATGCTTTAAGTGTTGACCTTCTCTAAAATTCTGAAGATATTTCCTTCAGTCTTGTGCGAAGGTGAATTTTCTAGAGCGTGAAATGTGAATCAAGATTTGATCTGAACCCAGACTTTCTTCAAATTAAAAGGTGTATTTTCTATTAGGTAAAAATCAGGACAAATAGCAAAGAGCCACTGAGCAGTGTAGGATAAGATTATCAGGAATTCCACATTCCTTTATTTTCCCTCCTTTTATTAGAATAATACAATGCACATTAGGCCAGGCCTGTCTGCATCCTGTCTAAGTCTGGGGTAATTTTGGCATGAATTTTATTGAATTGATGACTTTTGGAGATCATGTTCATAAATATGGAGTCAGTTGGCAAAGGCATGGGCTAAAAGAACAACTTTGGGGTGCTGTCACTATGCATTTCCAGAACATATTTCAGGTATCTAACAGAGGCTTTATTGTGGATATTTGATTCAAATGTTGAGAATAACCCATCTTGTGTGGTTTGTGTCTGATAGCATTGATTTAACGCTTTGGAGAACATTTCATACCACAGTGTTATTAAATAGTTTTAATGGATTGATCCATGCAGCTGATGGGCCAAGAATTATTTAGTGCTCAATGAAAAAATACTGAAAGTGAACACATTTTAGATGATCAAGTCTGATCATCTAATTCCAATTTTACCATCGATCACGATTGATCAGTCCCTGAGCTGCAAACACAGCAATGATATTTTACTCAAATATATTATCCCTGTAGATTTTTTTCCCCTACACGCCACAAATAACGCTGCTTCATTTTGTCCAAAATTAAAAAACGTATTGCTGAGAAATAATGAGCACATTGGTTATGTGCTGACCAAAGCCCAGTCCTCTGTGGTGGCAGAAGTGAAGTCTCTCTCTCATTGCTGATTGCAACTATTCACACATCTTAATGCAGGCACCAACAAAAGTTGCCAAGAGCACTTGAATTAACCTTTTATATTGAGAAATACGGCAAAAGAGACTCTTGCATATGAAAATGTTCACCAGGTGGCACAGCAGCTTTGCTTATATTAACAGAAAACCTTGGGAATAGTTTGTGGCTAATTGAACTTCTGTATGCCCAAGGAAGGCTTGGTCCCACTTTGAAATTTGATTTCAGAGCTTGTGTGAGCTTCTAGCATTCCACAGGCTTTTTTATTTATTTCTCTGCTGGATTTTGCTGAACAGTGATGCATTTTTTGACATTTTCTAACCTGCAAGTTCAGGGCTGTCTGTGCTCTAGGATGAGCAATGAGCTGGAAATTCGGGTGTTCTTGGAATATTGAGTCATCTTCTTTGTTTCTTTACATTCAGCAATCACCTCTGTTCCTTTCACATCTATATCTCTATATATCTATGTGTAAACCCACCCTTCTATACATGAATGTATAGAAAACCCAGTAGAAATGTATTTAAAACACCTAAACTAAATTTGTGACTAATTTTTTGGGGGAAAAGGCCATCATTGTAGTGACGCTGTGGCACCGTTGCCAGAGATATTTAGCAGCTTTTAGCAGCTCTTGAAACCACCTGTCCCATTTTGGTGTCAGACTTTTAGATGAAAAGAATATTAATTATTGTGGCAATTCAAAGGAAAGCTGACAGGCTGCAAGTGGGACTTGGCTTTGCTTCTCAGAGAAAATCCAGAGGAGGACCCTGCAACTCTTCTGACATGATTAACTTCTTCTTGCAGCCCTCCTAAATGCAGGTGTTTACATTATGCAAAGTACACACCAGCCCAGGCATCTTCTTGCAGAGAATTCAGCAGTGAAAATAAGGGGGAAGTTTCAAGATTTCCCAGCGAAGTGTTGCTTTGGAATCCATTATGTGTGGAAAGGTTGGGGATAAAGATTTGACAAGTTGTGGAGTTGCTGTAAATCTGTGAAGAATTCCATCACATCGTAGGAAATGTTAGAGTGCGCTGATGAGCCAGGTGAGGGATCATTTATTACTGAGCTCTTTTTCCTGGAGCATTTTGTGATGGCATTTCTCCCACCCTGCCATGTGAATACCACACAGCACCGTGCCTATGTGATAAATATCCACACATATGTGTGAGTTTTTAAATGTCTAGGCTTATTTTTAAAAAATAAATAACTTGAATTCACACAGTGGCACTGATTTACCCGTTTTTTCTGAGTTTAGTCCAAACTGGAGTACTAAATATCAAAAAGTCTGGGCCCAGAACAACTGAAACGTTTTGATCCAACACATTTTTGAAGGATGATTGGAATTTCAGAGCAATTTCTTTGTGTCCCGAGCCCACAGCCTCAGGTGAAATGTTGATTAATGTTGTACTGCTCCATTTTCTCAAGGACAGCCTTGTAAAAGTGACTGTAAGGGCTGATTGTAAATACCCAGACTACAGATGTCTGGAATCAGCCTGTTCCCATCTGACAGGAATCATTTTGTTTGGTTTCATATTCATCAGTGCTTCATATGTAAAGTTCAGTGTTCTAATCTCTGGAAATGCAGTGTCTGGAAAGTTTAATTACAAGTTTTTACCTGCAAATGAACATCTGGAGCTTTTTGGAGTTGTATCAACTTCTCTGTTAGAGTTTCTCTCCCATTTATTGCTCCTGTGACTTCAGCATTAATTTTGCTTTGGAGAAAGGCTCATATCTTATGATTATCTGGCTTTGATTAACTTTATTGAATTGCTGAGCCAGGGCTCCTTTTCCATCTGTGGTAGAGAATCTGTAACAGGTAATGCTGCAGCATGACCTACTTCCAATTTTCAGCCACAGAAGCAGAAGAAAAGGATTAAAAATGTCAGCAGCAAGGGTAACACTCATTGGTTTCAAAATGAAATTTTTCTTAGCACAGGAACTCTGCTCCATTAGGAACTCTCAGAAAGTGCAAATTCACAAACTTCCTTCTGAATCATGGTGGTTTTTTCTCCTGGAGGTCTCTGTGTTTCATTCCTACTGTCTAATAAGTATTTAAGGACTAACCTATGCTTGAGTGTAAATAACAGTAAGAGAAATGAATATATGTTGAGAAAATTAAACTGAAAACAGGAGTCCTACACTTTCAGCTAAGAATATAATTTTTCTCCATCCATTTTAATCAAACCACCCTTCCCTCAACTCAGTTAAAATAGTCATTCTCCAACCTCTCTTGGACTTAAACTTGTGCGAGTTGGGACACGTGTCAAAATTTATCTTAGAGAGTGTAAAAATAAATAAAGGATAGAATAGGGTTAAATAGAATAAGACAATAGGAATGGAATAGGAATGAAACAGAATAGGAATGAAATATAGAATGGGAATGAAATATGGAATAGAATGAAATGGAATGAAAAATGGAATGGAATGGAATGGAATGGAATGGAATGGAATGGAATGGAATAGAATAGAATAGAATAGAATAGAATAGAATAGAATAGAATAGAATAGAATAGAATAGAATAGAATAGAATAGAATAGAATAGAATAGAATAGAATAGAATAGAGAAATACTCTTTGCCTCTGTCCTGGAGCAGCAATAACAGCAATGAGAGTTGAAGTCCTGTCTTCCCCCCCAATTATATTCTCAAATATAATGTGGGATGGTGGAAAGAGTTCAGATGGCTCAAGAGTGCTGAGCTGGCTTTTTGAAGTGATGAATTGCTCCCAGCTACAGGCACAGAGCACAGGCACAGAGCCAGCAGCTGTTTGAAATGGCAGCTCTGGAGAGCACAACAGAGGATGAGGGAAAGGAGGAAACCTTTCCAAGGGAAAAATTGTTCAGCACCTGTGTGCTGCAGTGTGTTTTGTACCTCTGCCCAGAATGCCAAGGACTGGCCATTCCAATAAAATAAGATGCTGAGCAAATGAACCATTCATCTCATCACTTTGTTAGCTCATGCATTTCTGTGCTCCTCTTCAGGCAGGAAAAAAGTGCTGGCTGGGATAATTGTGTAATTAAGTAAAATTGTTTTCCATGGATCTAAAAGGAAAACATGGTTGGCTTCCCACCTGTTCCTTCTGAGGAGCTGTGCCTGTCTTAATAAACTGTTTCTCATTTACATGAAAATATGATGGAGTACAAGATGCTGAGTGGTTTTGCTCTTGAACAAGAAATATCCTTTATTCCAACCTGTGAATTGGGCTCAAGAACACAGGAACTTTAGGGCTGCAATCCAGATTCCAAAGGCATTCAACTACAGAAGTAGCTTCTGTTACTCAACACTATTCCATATTAGTATTTTATTTTCTTTATTTGGTCTTGTCTTTGTTTTGGTTTATCCATGGTGGTTGTTTTTAATTTCTCCAAATGAAAAAAACCAAAAAACCAAAAAAACAAACCAGCCAAAACCTCCCAGTTAATTTATTGAGTTGACATCACCTTATTGGAAATTGCAGTCTGAACGCTCAGTAGCTCTAAGGTAAGACTGACACTGATTTTTCCATCAGGTGCCACACCCAGACTGTATCAGTGGCTTCAGAGCAGCGGTAAAAGTCAATTAAGTGACTGGTTGCTAATTACCTTGGATGACTGGTAGTAATTCTCTACCTTTATTATTTTGTACTCTAAGCCTGATCTGTAGATAGAGCTTGCAGCATTTTTGTCATGGCTTAGGATCCATTCCCATGTTTAGCTTCCACATTCCAATCATCCTATTTGTGCTTTCTATAATGCCTTAATATTAACACCAGAGCTTTGGTGTTTACGCTAATCCTTCCTTTTCTTTGATAAGAAAACAAAGGGATGAAGCAGAAAGAATAGAGGGGCGCAAGTAAAATTTTTTTTTTAATATAAAACTGATACCTCTTACTCTCAAAATCATCCCATCTGTTGTGATAATGAATGTAATGGGAAAGAGTTTTAATTATGACTGGCATAACCATCAGCCACAGACTTGCTGTCAGAGCTGACTGAAATGAGTATATAAAAAATCTGCTACCCCACATAAACAGGGATGTTTAGGTATTACAGCTTGTTAATTACCTCTTTATTAAATCCCATCCTACTTTATCACTGTAAAAATATTTCAAAGAATGATATTGTCATTACAGAAGTGCCAGCTCTGATGGTACTGTGAGAAATTGAAGTGTCTGGAGGAAAGCTTCATATTTACATGTATTTTATACTTACCCATGTGAAGAAAATCTATTATCTTCATATAAATTGCATTTATCAGCTTATCTTTGTATTTTATTATGAAGTTATATACATATATTTTTATCACACACAGATTTTCTCACATATCCATTATGTCTTGTGGTCTAATCAGACAAATCAGTTGATCTCCAGCCAAATATGACAACAAATACTGTTAAAATGCATTGAATATATAAAAAAAGTTCACAGATAAGAATAAAATTGTTGTAACTACCTTTATTCTGAGATATTTTTCATTGAACCACTTTAATTACAATGTGCTGTTCCTGTGTGTCATTGCAGTTTTTTATGTGCACACATAATATATTGTAATGATCCCATGGAAAGAATTACATCACATATTAATTGGACAAAGGGTCATATTTGCAAAACTTGATTTCCCACTATGTTTACATCTTCTTTAGTGAAAATCTCTACTCCATTTAATAAAGCAGAAAGTCTCTATTCCTCTGAATGATCCTAAACAAATCTTTACTACATTTGAGTGTATGGACACTCAGCTGGAGGGTTTTTCATTTATTTTTCTTGCAAAGCAGACCTGGCAGAACCCCCCAAATCCTGGACATCTCACTGGGAGCAGGAAAAAGAACATTTAAAAAATAATTTCATTTACTTTAAGAAGAGGTGATCCCTTAAAAGATGAGTTGAATAAGTCACAATGGAAGTCACAGTGCAGTGGCTTTACCTTTCTTTTTGATCTCTATTTCCTTCTTCCTCTTCAGTTACACCCAGAATCAACATAAAAATCTTCTGTTCAGAGCCTCATCCAGTTCACAGTGAGGGAGAATATCTCTCTCTTGTAAAGGCTGCACCAGTGAAATCAGAAATGCAAATATTCCAGGTGCTTAAAATGTATGAAGAGATCACAGGGAATTTGTAATGAAGCTATTGTGAGTTTGTCCTGTGAACCTTAAACTGCAGCAGGAATTTATAATTATGATGTCTACCTCTTCAAATGAAGAGCTGAGAGTGTTCTGCATTTTTAACTTGCTTCAGCCCAGAGTGGACAAGAAGAAAATGCTTTTGAAATGGCGTTTTTTTTCCTCCTAGCAGAAATTCATTTGGCCAAGTTACACTTAAAAGTGGAGGAGTACTCTGATATATACGGTACCTTTCAGAGATACCATCTCAAAAAGAAAACACAGATAATTAAATGATCACAAACTGTAGTGCAATTAGAAGACTTTGATGAAAGATGTGATTTAAGTAATACAAGTTTTAATGGCAAAAAGAGCAGTTCTCCACTCAAATGCATATTAATCATCACAGTATGTGTGCTTTGTTGGCTGCTGATAAACTGATTATTTTTTTCTGTCTTCGGTTCACTCTGAATAAACATCTATTCCCAAATGCCAGCCATGCCATTGAGTGGAAAGAATGAGTCCTTCTAGAGCCTGACTGTGCTCAGCAAAGGGTGCAGGATCACTACCACACCAGCAGCATCTTTGCCTTAAAAACAGCGGCAAAGAGTGGAGTAAAGATTGGGACCGGCAAACAAAGTTCAGAAATTTCATAAATTGGAGTGCAGGCCTTAAAAATTCCCCCCTTTTCCCAGTATCCAACATTTCTTTATTAGTTTCCCCATGAAATGTGCTAAATGGAGAAGGATTTTGTTATTTCTGGAGGCGCCATCAGGGCAGGTTGACTCTGTGAGAAGGAGCATCCTCCCTGGGGAAGGGCTCAGGAGCTGGGGAGCTCTCCAGGGCCCTTTGCAGAAGAGATCCCGTGAAACTGATGCTGTTTGGGTTTTTTGCCCTTTTGTTTTTCTTTTATTTTCTCTGTATTCTTCTCACATATTTGTAACTCTGTAGTCTGTTGCATTAGTGGCTGATTTTCCCAGCACTTTTCCATGGCCTTTCTTGAGGCAGAAAGACAAAAAATTCCAGAGCTCCAAGGCCCCAGGGCTGCCTTGGCTCCTGCTGGGAACAGCTCTTGGAGATCCCTGGCATGGACAGAGCCCAGCCAGTGCCAAGGGGGCTTCAGAGAAGGGGCTTGAATTGCATCACCAACTTGTCCTCCTAACTGGTGCTTTTTATCAATTATGCTAATTTCCTAAACCTACAAAATGTACTTGCTCCTGAAGATCTTTTGTGGACATCTTTCCATAACTGCCCCTGAAGGCCTTTAAATAAAGATCCCCTTTTCTATTACCTCCTTACTAAAATCATCTCGGGTTTCATTTCCAGGTTGGGAAAAAGGCAACAAAAGCACTGAGGTGGCCCAGGAGGAGCACAGCCCTGACCTGCAGGTCTGTTCCTCCCAAATCCCCAGGGTTTGGCCGCTCTGTTTTTCATTAGCACAGCAGTGAGGTTCTGCTCTGTCCAACATCACCACGTGTCTGGGAGGTGAATTTCAAAGTTATCCACAGACAATTCTCTAAAAATTATATTTTTCCCCCCCTCTGCACAGTTTTACACATTTTCTGAAATTGGATTTCCCTTCTCATTTTCTTACTAGCTGTTCAAAGGCCTGTTTCGAATTAACACCTCGGTCACTAGGATGTGTTTGAAAGTAAATGTTCCATAAAAATGTAGGAAGGAAAAATTATTAACCTCCCATAACAAGTGAATTGTCCTGGATCTGGGGGTTATATTGTAGCCATTACATTATATGAGAGAACAGTCTTAGCTGTGGGGAAAAGGCACAGACATCTGCAGCCTCATGCAAGTAACAGAATTAAACACAAAGGGAACATAGAGAAACTGGTAAAAATTATGCTGTTGGATGGCTCAGTGAAACCAAATGTTGCATAACACGTTTTTTTTGTTTTTGCAGTGCTTCAGCATTCAAATTAATTAAAGAATCTTCCAGAATGAGGTGCAATGTTGCTTTGGAAGTACATTGCTTTAGCGAGCTGAAATGGGCAACTCAGCATCCTTCTGTAAAATCAGTCTGTAACTTGTACCAATTAGAGCTGCTATGCTGTAAATGAATTTTTTTTAAGATCCTTCTTTCAGAAAGCCTTTTTTAAATCACAGACTTGTTAATGCTCTTGCAGGCAGTTCTAGTAGCACACCACTGAAGCACATTTCAGTTGGTTATCAGAGGTTAATAAAGAGATGATGAAATTTCACACTGATTTTCTTTTTCAATTCACAGTGGAGTGGAGCTCTCTTGTTTTAGTCCTGCCATCAAAAGAAAAGGGATTAAAGCCACCACACAGCACCATTTCTGTTGCTGTTACAAACATCCATTTCGTGGGAGACAGAGCTAAAGATTGGACTCTGAGCTTAAAGGTGGGTTGTTTTCTAAGAATTAGAAATTATGTGCACTTAGATAATGTAGACAGAATTGTAACTAAGAAAATAACAAGAAAACGGGTCTAGTTGCAGCAGCCATTTGGGACCTCTTTAGGACAGACAATAAAGCCAAAAGGAGAGGAACACCTCCCTTCAATTTTACCTGACCTGTGATCCTCACGCCGTCATCTCCCCTCAATTTGGCCCAATGAGAAAAACAATTTACAAATTAAAATGAGAAAAATAATTTACAAATTAAACAGCCTTCACCGTTTTCTTTGCTGATTTAGATCCTTCAGTTTCCTGAAATAAGAACATTCCCCATCAACTGAACATCAGCTGCTGGGGCCTTGTGCTGTCCTTTCCCCACTTGAGGTGCAGCATGTGCAGGGGAAAACGTGATGGACAAGGGCTGCAGCTCGAGGTCTGGATCCACAGATGGCTGCTTGCCTCAGGTAATTGCAACATCCCAGTAAAGAGAGGCTCATCCCATAAAAAACCAAGAGGAAAAGTGATGTTCATAAGCATTCCAGCATGATTCATCCGAGCTCTATTAAGTGACTACCCACAAATGCCGTGCGAGGAAGCAGAAAGGGAAGGTCTGAAACGTGCCCAGAGGGATCTGTGAGCATGAAGGATGTGCGCTGCCTTGGAACTAAGGGAAGTTTTGATTCCTTAAATGCTGCTTTTTTCTGCTTGTTTGGTTGGTTTTCTTTTATGATGTGGGTAAAGTATTTTATAGCACATTCTTGGTGGTAACTCTGGGGTTTTTTGGGGTTTTTTTTGCATGTAAGGCATTAAGGACAGATTAGAAATTCTCAAAGGTGATGTCCTGGCCACCACTGACTCTGGAGCTTCTCTTGGTCTTCAAACCTCCATGGTACTGCCAAAGCTGAGCTGAAAGACCAAATGATGAACTTTAGAGAACGCTGTTGGGTTTTCATTCACAGGAAGGAGCTTTCACTTGGCATTTAGGATGCTTTTAATAAATTTCTCCCTAGCCATAGTGTGTGCTCCATGCAGGGCCTCTTTCAAGGAGGTCTCTGCCTGCAGGAGCAGGGACTCTTCTCAGCCAAGCAGGCTGAGCTCCACGTTCAGACTGTTGGAAAGGGGACATAAACTCACTGTCCGGGCTCTTCTTACCAAGATTTTTGTAAAGGTTAAGCTGAGAATTGCCACACTCGAGTGGCAGAGCCCTTATGGAAAATCTATCTCACTAGACATTTAAAAGTTGGATATTTGCATCTAAACTGGTCTTCATTAGCTCCCTTCATTGGCTGACAGAGAGGCTCATCAACATGAAATTTATGTTTATTTTCCTCTACTGACTATGTAGGCACCTAAGCAGAATCAGACCTTCAGCCTCTTTGAACCTCAGCACCTACTTTACAAAACTTTGACTTCATTTTTTGTTTTAATCTGATTTTTTACATTGTTTTTATTCATTGTTTAAATAATTCTTTGCTGAAACACCGTCCTCATCCATTTCTGATAATTTCAGTAGAATTATGGTTCTATACAATCCTGTATTTCTTTTTTACTGCTCTGGATCTGCTACCTGAAAGACATTAACTAATTCTTCATCTGCTGGAAGCTCATTAGCATGAAAAAACACAACAAGAAACCTTGCCATGGTGTCACAGAGCAATTCAGCTTTTGATTGCTTCTGAGTAGTTTCAAGCACTTCTATATTTCCAGGGTGAGGGAAGGAAGCTCTGGCTCCCCAGCACCTCTCTTAGACCTTTTGTGTGGAATCCTTCCCTATCCCCACTTGATGATTTGAAGATGAAATCTGGAATAAGAATTTGGAACACTTTACATTAATATACTGCTTGCAATAGTGCATCTAGTAAATCTCAGCTCAAGCAAAGGTCTTTAGGTTGCACTTCTGAGAAATGGCATCACACAAACCAGAGCTCTGAGTTTTCCTGACCAAAGGAATTATTTCATCTTTTTTTTTGCCTCTCACTCTTAGTGTGCCATTCAGGAGTGTTGTTGCACACCTCTCAGCCCAGCAGCTGCTGTGATCTCTCCTGCTTCATCTCCTCTGAGTGAATATTTATTTCAGTTCATTCTTAATGAAACTGGCTGTGGCTGTTCCAAAGGTGCTTGAGCTCTGTCACACCTCGTGTTTATGCAGAGACATGAGCTCCTCTTGCTGTGTCACTGTCACTGCTGTCCTGGCTCTGCCCCAAAGATGGAGATATGAGGAGTTTAGGACTTGGAGAACTTTGTGCTCTGCTCAGGACTCGGAGCCAGCACAGGGCTCACTCCTTCTGAGCTGTAATTTCATTTGATCACCAGCTATGGAATTTGTGAGTTTCCTGAGAGCCATCCCAGGCTCCCAGCACTGGTGTGCAGTGCTCCACAAGGCCATGGAATAATCCTCCTCAGGGCAGATGTGCCAGGCTGGACAAGCCAGTGTGTGTCAAAGCAAGCAGGACTCTGTGAATCATCCACTTGTAATCTCTGCTGTGCACACACCAGCCCAGCACCAGCCTTAACAGGATTCCACTTCCATCAGAAAAGTTCAGCTCTCCTGCATTGCTTGGGCAACATTTCAGAGACCATCCCTAGCAGAGAATAAGTTATATAAACTTCAGGGAGTATTTGCTGTTTGTATTCCACAGCCATCACTCTCAGAGCTGCAGCTGTTAGTTTTAACAGGTACAGTTTCTAAAATTTTTCATTGAAAGCCCTGACTGAACCCCCTTCATGCAACACTTTTGAAAAGAAAACTCAACCCATGGAATCCATAAGGGCCCCACGGAGTTGTTGTTTTTCTAATGAATCAGAATGACAAATCTTCAGGGGCAGAAAATGAGCACAAAATGTCTTGAAAGCAGAGGCTGTGTGGGTGAAATAGAAAAATAATTTATTTATGTGTGAATATGCACCATGTTGGGCTGGGGTTGTTGTAATCCCAGAGTTACAGCGCAAATATATGAGGAAAACCAGAAGTGTATTGCCATGCTGTACTTCATGTTACACGTAAAAAATCCTAAAAATTCAGTTTTTAAGAACATCTTACCCATGTTTTGTCCATTTACTCTCTTATCAGTGTCCAGTGTCATTTATCTTCATTTACTGAAATTGCCTGAGCAACAGGACATTGCTCATCCCTATCTTTTTGGCAATCTCTGACAATGTTCATTATTGTCTGCCTTTCATCGTGTCACCACTTGGAGCTGACATTGTTTATCTTTGCTCACCCTGCCTTTATCTGGTGGTTGTTGGGGAAAATCATCAGCCTTGGGTCACTCCTGCCCTCCTGGCCATCACCAGCTGACAGAGTTCACTTCTGCTGGGTCAGCTACCATCAGTCAGTGCTGAAAGGAGTAAGAAAATCTTTCTTGGATGTTCCAGAAATTTAAATGGGAAGGTCAGACTTGCCAAAGTCCTAATTTTTCTGTCCCAAAGAGAAAAACTGAGCTAAGGTTTGAGGTTTCAAGGAGCTCATTAATTTGTTAATTGAGGACTATGGAAAAACCAAATCAAACCAAAAACCCCTGTACCATGTATGAAACAAACACAGAGATGTGTTTTCTTCTCTCTGGACTTTCAATGTGTTGTATGATTTTTGTGGTGTGACTGCATCTGTTAGTGGGATCTTATTTTTAAAAATCAAGTTTGTTCCTCAAGTATCTACAGTCTAGAAAGAAATTTTGTTTAATTTTAAGCTTTAGCGTTGCTTTTGTCTTGTTGATTCAGGTTCTTTTGTCAGCTGCTTTGGTTTTCCCACCTTAAAGATTGAATGTTGCTAATACCTTGGGAAAAGCCTTGATTTAGGAGTGTTCAGACAGGGTTTTATGTCTTCAAAGTACTTTGGAATTGCTTTGTCTTGGTTGCAGTGATGGCTGCTGTCAGATGAGAGAGACCTGGAGGTTGATACATTCGAGCAACGTCCTTGTTTTGTTATATAAGTAAAAATTATATATAGCTGATCATATGGAGCTGAAACAAATTGCATATGCAAGTGGAAAACACCTGCTGCCAGTCTTCCTTGGAAAAGATTCCAAGCCCAAACCCAAGCCAGAGCCCTGGCATATTTAACAACAACCAAAAAAGTGCTGAATGTGGGTAAATCCACCATGTAAGGCTTGAGCTGCGCCTTGGCAAGGCGACAACGACACCGTCGTTAAAAACCCCGAGATTTAAATACAGAAAACTGAAAGTTCCTGGTTGGCATCCAGTTCCCCCTCTCAGAATTGTCAGAGAAGTGCTAAGTGAAGAGGCTCCAAAATCTTGGAGCTCCAAATTGTGCCTTGCCTGTGCGGAACATAGCCTGGCTGACCTCCATTTCTTGGGGGCTGTTCTGAAGATGAAGCTGATGACAAGTCACAAAGCCCGAGCTGAGCTCTGCTAACAGCTTGGTGCGCTTGAAACCACGACAAACAGTGTCAGCAGCTTCATCTCAGCTGCTCTGGGATGTAAAATAGCTCCTCTCGTGCTTGGTGTGGAATAAAACAGAGCACAAAGTCAGCCATTGTTGAGGATCTTTTGAGTGTCACCCGTTTAAAAGGTGACGTGTGACAATTTGAGCATTGTTGCTATTTGCTTGAGCATTATTTAACACAAAATAATACAAGTATCAGGACTTGAGCTGCCTGTACAGTTTTTGCTGTGATGTTTTTTTATGTAGCATCTCAGAAATATAGGCCAAAATTTCATCTCCAAAAATAAAAGAGCTTTTGGGGTAAATATATGGTTACTTTATACTTTCTATAGACTTTGTATTCTTTGCATGCCTTTCTAAATATAGCTAAGCAGACTTGGAAGAGGGGGAAATGATGACTAGACTTGATTGTGTTTCAAATATCATATGCCTTTTCTTATCTAGTTAGTGTTCATATTGTTGATTCGTTCTGTAACCAGCTTTGAACAGTTGGTAGACAGTTTAGAGTGTTTGAGATACCAAAAACATTTCTTTTCTTAAGAGAAAAAAATAATTGTAGAGACCTGCATCTACAAATGCATATACAAATATAAAGCCAGCCTCCAGTTTAATTCAAGAAAACAAGTTCTTTGTTGAAAGTAAGAATGGATATTCTGTAATATGAATTATTTGTTTTAACTCTTGTGTTTGAACAGTGATTTTAGAGACTGAATCCAAATTCATGCAAGAGGTGAAAAATGAATCAATTTGCTTCTTATATGCACACTTTAAGGTAGACATCATATCTCTTGAGCCATTCTGTCCTTCTTTAGAAGAATTGAAGCCTCTGACTTTGCTGAATGATGCAGACACTACTCCTGCCTGTGCTCGTGCAACATTAGCTAAATCATTTTTAATTTTAATTCCTGAAATTTAATTGTATTTTTACATAGTAATGAATATATTGTCATGTTCTTTAATTGTATTTTTACAAAGTAATGCATATACTGTCATGTTCTGCAAGCAGCAAGTGTATAGAAAGTGAAAGAAAAAAAATTTAAATGTCAGTAAATGATCTTGAAGTTGAACAGAATTTTGTGGAATCTCTTTGGAGAGCATTAATCAGTAAGCTGGTCTTTGTGACAGATGCAGTCATATGAGATAAAAAAAAAAAAAAAGTTTGCCTCGGTTGATATTTTATGTCCTTTGCACCATAAAGTGCACTAAAGGTTACTGAATAGCAAATACCTCAATATCCAAAGTACAGTGTCAGGAACCCTGGGCTCATCCCAGAGGAAACTTCATGCTTTTATCACCTCATTCAGCCCCCGCCTCATTTAGAAAACTTCTCTCTAGCACAGCTGTAAATGGATGGAGATGTTCTGAAGTGCAGGACGAGCTTGTCTGGGCGTCCTGATCCTAAAGAGCTTTACAGGGCAGAATGTCTGGAGGAGAGGCCCCTGTTGGGAGTTGGGATATATATATTGGGATGTGTGTGCGTGGCCACCTGCATGGCCACAGCCATCTGCTCTTTAAAAGATCATATTTTGCTCACCAGTTTCTCTGAAAAGCCCGGATTGCCTGAGCCCTGCCACCGCATCCCCTCAGGACACTTGGTGGGTTCTGGTGGTCCCCATGGAATCAGGTGCAGCTCCTACAGGAATGTGTTTCCCCCTCAGCCTCAATACTTGTGGTCAATCTCTTCCACTGCACCCCAGCAATATTTTATATTATTTTCTCTGTGTTTTAACCTCCTCAGAGATCTCTGCTGTGCCTCTACAGCTCAGGACTTCTGTCCCTGGGTTGCCTCAGCTCTGGTCTGTCCTGGAAGGGAGGTGCACAGGTGGTTGGCACCTCAGGTGGTGTTCGCAGTCTCTCAGGGCAGGGGGAGGCAGAACTCACTCAGCTGACACCCAAAGCAGGTCAGAGTGCTGCTTTTGCTTTGTGTCACCTCAGCTCTTCCCTCACCGCTGCGCTTCACATTCCTTGGACAAACATCTTCAAGTGCGAACTGCAGCAACTGTTGGAAGGATTCTCTTCTCCACTTAGGTGACATTCACTTCAATTTTGTCAGAGTGGAAGTTGCTGACATTCACATGAGATGTTTTATTTTTTAATTTACTGGTTTGGGGGTGCTGAGTGCCCCAAGAGGCCCTCAATTCTCATTTCCAGTGGTGGCTTCTGCTGACAATCCCATGGTCCTGCCTGTGAAGGGAATGATAAAAAACATAACCAAAAGGACAACACCAATCATTATTTATACAGCTTGGAGCCTCTGAATTTATTTCAGAGATTTATTTATTTCAGGACTTATTTCTTTCACCACCATTCACACCTGGGCCCATGGGAGGAGATGGAATGAGATGATTTTAAAGCCCCCTCCAACCCAAACCATTCCATGATTCCGCAGTGCTAACAGTGGTATCCCTTAATACAAATTATAATTTTTGCTCCACATACTTGTGCTGACACCGATATGTCAATGAAGTGAGAGGACTTGCATTTGATAGTGAAATAAGATTGATTCTTCCCCTGCTGTCTGTAAATTAGTATTTGATCCCAAACCTCTTGGAGTCAGTGATGACTCTTCTCTTCTTTTGCTTTGCATGGAATTACACCCAGCTTAAAAAGCCTTTAATTCATGTAAAAAAAAAATGCTTTTGAAAAGCACAGGTGATCACAGAGAAAAAATTATAGCAGTATGTAAACAAATTAGACCAGTTTTTCCATTATTTCTTCCAGCTCCATTTTGTTGGAATCGGAATAATTTTTTACCATCTGGTTCTTGTGAGTAGCATTTTTTCCCCTTTTTTCCCCCCTTTTCCTTACTACTCCAGCATCTGCATGACTATGGGATATTGTTGCCATAGTGAATGTTGTCTGACATCAAGGGGCTGACAGTCTGGAGGAGTTATGAAACTAAATGGTGTTCTGTTCAGATCATCCATCACAACAATTATTAGCAGGGAAACGTGACAGGATGTGCTGGAATTCTGCTCCTGAAGTGAAAATAACTCTGTCCCTTTGTTTTAAGCTAAAAATCATTTTGTGGTGTAAGTGTGTATATCTGTAATTAATGAAGAAAAGCAGATTTTTTACCATTTCTTTGGCTGCATTCTCAGGATCCTTTCCTCATGCTGTCACACTTCTCCAGTTAAAGTGGGCAAGAGAGGCTCTAATTAGCAGACAGCACCAGGCCACTTGTGGCAATTGATATTTATTAGCAGGAGACACAGAGAAGGCTTTCATCCCTCTGGGGACTCAGTCCAGCTCTTATCTAGGAAAACTGACTGAAAAAGTGGTGCTAAATGTTGGATCCCTTACCTGGAGTGGTCTAGCTACCTGTGGGCTTGATATTGAAGCCCAGGAAAAGTTTAATTTTTGTTTTTCTCCTGAAGAACAAGACTGATTCTGGAGGACTGAAAAGGGATAAACTATTCCTTCAAAATTCATCTCATGAAGGGATAGCTAGGGAGGCATTCCAGGATATCAGGCTCTTTTCTGGAAGGGGGAAATCTCATCATTTTCATTCAATGTTGCAGCTTACTGTACCTCCCCTTTATTCCTGTATTTAGGAGGGTTATCGGCTGCTATTTCTGTAAAGAAACCTGATTCCAGTCCCACTTCTCATCTTCTGTGATTATTCAGTGCATAAAAGAAATCAGCAGGTATGGTTTGCATCAGTATTAGTCATTTAGGCAGAAGGAACACAAAGAATGCAGGAAGAAAACAGAAAAAGGAGTTATTTTCTTTCTGCCTTCCCTCAAAATAATAGACCTGCAACCTTCACAGCCTTTGAAGTTTATATTTTATGATGTTCCTGCAGCTAATTCACTGGAACATTATGCAGATCCCATGATTACAAATGTTGGTAGGGCTCCACTCTCTCCTTGAGTTACTGATGAGTTGTTAAATTTTGGGTAAAGTGGAAATATTAACCTGTGATGTTGACAGATCTTGGTCCTCAGTTTGCCTGTGCATACAGTAAAATCTCCTCAGGTTGTGTTTGATCCGTTCCCATTAGTGCCTCGAAACAATCAATATCACACTGTGTTTAAAATGATCTTTTAAGGGACACAGAGTATTCAGGTGGAAAAAAAAATATCTCGAGAGACCAGCGTGAAACTAATAAGATTTACTAATAGCTTTTGCTTTCATAATTTGCAGGCAAAGCAAAGAGTAGATTCTGAATAGCTGGATTCTTAATTGGATATTGATCTAAACAAATATTCTCTTTCTAAGTAGCTGTTAAAATCAGTTACTGCTATTTGGGAGGACACATTATATTTATCCTGATTTCTGGAGAAGTGCTGCTGCTGTTCTGAGTTGTATAAAGATGCATTAGCAGAGCACTTTTAATAGACCTATTAAATTCACTTTGCTTTGATTTACTCAGTGTTTGAGTGGAGGCTGAGTATTGTATACAGCTGCAGGAAGAGGAGTACTGAAAATAATGTAATTATCACCGTTTCTGCTACTATTTATTTGGTTAATTTGCAGGGAGATGCACTTTATGGAGCATTTGTGCTGTATCTACTTTTAAACATGCCTTCTATGTGGCTTAATGCAATTTACAACCCACTTTTGGTAAAAGGTCCTGCTTTCAATGTGGTTTTCTGGGTTGGATTTTGTTTGCTCACTTTCTTTATTTTTCCCTGTTGAAGTGAGACGACACAGCATTATTCCAGAAGTTGTAGCTCATTCTTTTTCCAGACAGACTCTATTCAAGCTAAAATGGTGTAACCATACAGGCAGAGCTGTGAAAAGCAGACAGAATAGACCAGTGGCCTTTTCTTTCACTTTGCCAAGTTTCTTCACATTTAAAGCAACAAAACCCCCCAAAACCCCAAACCAAACCTGCAAAACCATTCAATTAAATCAATTATTTACTGTAAAGGTTAAAGGAATATTATGATAAATGCAAATATTTGTGGATTTACCTGTGGCTCCCTACAGTGTAAATCAAGGTGGCAAATTTCAAACCAAACCCAATTAATAATTTAGAGAATTGTGATTAATTCTTATTCTGCCCTATTCACATCTGATTTTATTTTTCTCTAAAAATGGTTAGAACAAAAATGTGATCTGTTGGGAGATAAAAGAGTAAAGGAGGGCAGTGGGTGCAGTTATATCTCTTTTAAGATGATTTCTACATTCCTTTCCTTGCAGTTACACCATTATAAAAGTCTTTAAAAAGTGTAGCTCAGCCCCCAAACAGTATTCTTATTAGTTTTTTTAAAAGGCATTAAAACGGGTGTCTTGATTTTACTTAGTTAGAAAATTACCCAAATTAGTAGTGATTGTATCAGTTAAGGAAACTGAGGACTGGTTCAAACCCTGAGCCTCAAACTCTGGAGTTATTGACCCCAGGTTTATTTGGCAATGACAGATTTGGCTGCTGTGGCTCAAAATTTGCCCAAAGAAAGCAAAAGTTTTGGCTAAACTTGGAAATATTCAACATCTTCTGAGTGCTCTTCTCAAACATCTGTTTTTATTAAACTTGAAGCAACTTAATCATGCTTAAATCTCTTATTTTCTATGGAATTTTTGCAGTCTGCCAGTGAGTTTGAAAGTGGCTGGGGGTTAGGAGGAGTCACAAATGCCAGCATGGAATAAGACTGGATAAATCAGCTCCCACAAGGAAGGCCAGTAAATGAAATATTGTGATTTTTTTCCTGTGCAATCCCCAGCACGGTGAGAACAGACAGGGCCTGGCATGGGATGGCTCTGGCCAAATGCTGAAGGCAGAGAAGGATAAAATCATCTCTGTTAGGAGGAAAAATCCTGCCTGGAACAGGAGCTGACCACACCAGGGGATTCCAGAGGGAATTTCTGGGGAGCCCTTTAGTGGGTAAAGATCCTGGCGTGGAAGAGGTGGCTTGGGATGGGAGATGCTCAAAGCAAACCTGTTTAAATTGTTGGTGCAGGAATCCCATCCTCCAGGAATCATGCTGCAGAAATCCCATCCTGCAGGAATTCCATCCTGCAGGAATCTCATCCTGCAGAAATCACACTCTGCAGAAATCCCATCCTGCATAAATTATCCTGCAGAAATCACGCCCTGCAGAAATCATCCTGCAGGAATTCCACTCTACAGGAGTCCCACCCTGCAGAAATCCCATCCTGCAGGAATTCCACCCCTCAGGAATCATATCCTGCAGGAATCATCCTGCAGAAATCCCACCCTGCAGGAATCCCATCCTGCAGGAATCACACCCTGCAGAAATAGCACGTTGCAGGAATCATGTCCTGCAGAAATATCACGTTGTAGGAATCACACCCTACAGAAATCCTGCCCTGCAGAACTCCCATCCTGCAGAAATCACACCCTGCAGAAATCATCCTGCAGGAATCATCCTCCAGGAATCATCCTCCAGAAATCCCATCGTACAGAAATCCCATCCTGCAGAAATCCCATCCTGCAGAAATCATCCTGCAGAAGCCCAATCCTGCAGGAATCCACCCTACAGAAATCCCACCCTGCATCCTGGGACAGTTCCATCCCCATCTCCAGGAAAAGCTGGGAATGTGCTCCCATCTCCCACTCTGAGCAAGCATTGATGGTTTCTGGTGCCATTCCAGTTTGGCAGGAGGCAAAATCCAATAGATCTTCACAAAGGCAGCATCAAACCAGCGCAGCTGGTTTAAAACACCTCAGTGATTTTCTGTTATGCTCAGATTTTAGAGCAAATACGCTGAAAACATGGGAGGAGGACAGAGCTGCGTTTTGAGGTTGTTGTGGGTTGGTTTTGGCTTTTTTTCTGCAATATATTATTCTGTTTCTGACTAAGATGAAGAAATACCTTTGTCTCTGTTCCAGCAATGCTATTCTGTGGGGATTTTTTGTTCCAATCACAGGTTTTTTACATGATATTTATATTTAGCCTAAAATATTGAGACTTGAACAGACTGTACAGCCTTCAGTTCTATGTCTATATCTGTCTTATTTATTTGTCCTTTGAACAAATGTTTTCATAAAAAAACACCACACTTGAAAATACCAGCAGTGACAGTGACTGGGATTAGACTGACAAGTTTGAAAAGACCTGGAGAGATCATTTGTTCTCTCTCCCCATTTTCTGCATAATTATCCTTTTCTGTGTGGGTTTCTTTTTTTCTTTTGTCCTAACTATTTCTTAAGGAAATGTCCCATATTTTTTTCCTTTTCTTTTTGCAGTTTAAAAATACTTTAAACTTTTTTATTTACTATTTTTTACTATTTTAAAATATCACCACATATTTTTACTCTTTTAAATTTTTTAAAAACCATTCCTATATTTTTTACTATTATGCCATCTCTATTGGGTCTTCTCCAACAAACAACTGCAACTGGAGAGTCTTTGTAAATCACAAACACTGATTTAAATAGCATTTTTTTAGTAATTTACTTTAGATTTATGTGGTTAATTATTCCTCCCTCAGTTCTGCTTGCTGCTTGCAGGTTTATCAGACCCCATCTCAGATTTGCTTCAGTAACTCTGATTTCTCTGCTGTCCAGAGTGGGCTTTCTTCCCACTTGGCACTTTAAATGCACGTATTTGAATTGCTGCATCAATCTATGCACAATCTCATATAAATTCATATTAAACTTGCACAATTTATTTCATTTTGAGGGTGGGAAGGGGCTGGGATGGGATTCCCAGAGCAGCTGGGGCTGCCCCTGGATCCCTGGCAGTGCCCAAGGCCAGGCTGGACTTTGGGGATGGAGCAGCCTGGGACAGTGGGAGGTGTCAGGGTGGCAGGGGTGGCACTGGATGGGCTTTAAGGTCCTTTTCCAACCCAAACCTTTCCATGATTTCCTGTCTTCAGGTACAGAAAATATCAACCCTACCTGATGCGTCTTTAGAAATTTTAGATAGAACACCTAAAATTCAGGTAAGGTGAAAGTTTAAAAGAGTAATTTGCTCATTTATGTGTTCAGTTCTTTCCAAGCCTACCTCTTAGCTGTTCTAAGTCATTATTTGACTGAATGTCTCTGTCACATGTAAATAATTTTGCTCAAACACTCAGGTCGTGCTGCCATTATTTAAACGACCCTGGCCAAGGCATCACTGCTGATTGTTGTGACTAATTTTTGATTTCATCATCGAGACTGTCATCATAACTCAACAGGACCTTGAAGCACAGCTCATTTCCAGTTAAAAGGCAAATAAAAATTACAAAGATCTTGTAACTTTGGAGAGGAATTAATTTTTAAAAGTCAGTTTGAGGTACCACAGAGAGGAAAGCTGAGCTGGAGGACTCGTGTCTCTGCAGAGCTGGATCAGGGGACCCAAGGGATTTCTATGCTTCTGTTTAATAATGAAAAATGTTCCTCAAGGGAAGGGACTGTTCTTTCCAAACTTCTGTACATGGTTTGATGATCTTCATGATTGGATGGCCACAGTTACTGGATCTGGGAGCACAAGCAAACAGAAAACACAACACAGCCCCCTGCTCCTTCTATCTCTGTACTCACTGCTGGAACTGAAGTGCTTGAGACAAAGGATGTCCTAAAGGAAGAGGAAATGTAGCTCAGGAGAAAACTCAGCCATGGACCACAAGTTTAGAAGGAAATTCTCACAAGATTAAATGGATATTTTGGTCTTCTTCAAGAAGTTATGGAAGCATTCCTGGGAATAACCACATCCAGATGGTGTTAAACCATGGCTTCTATAAGGTTTCTTTGGAAAATATCTTGGCTACAGGGTGGAGGTGTTTTCTTGGGTTTGTTTAATCCTACCCCTAAATGACTATGTCACTTTTGGGCAATTAAATTTCAGACAGAGCTGCCATGGTCTGTTCTCAAATGTACCCAAAGTTGGAGAAGCTGAAAACATTTTTATTCCTTTTTTTTCTCTCTAGAGCACTCTGCATTTTTACAAACCGCACCTTGGAGTAAATATGGTAATCTCAACCTCCGGAATGGTGAGTAGTGTGCCAAACAGCAGAGGCACGAGAGAAATCTGTTTATAAATCAGCAGAAATTTACTGAAGTGGATATAAATCCCAGCGAGATCTAGCAAATATTGTGTGTTATCAGGAAGGCAGGTTAGATTAAATTCTCAAGTGCACTCCCTCAGCAGCCTCAGCAGTGCCAAAGGTTGGACTAAGAATTGCAGTGGCCTGAGCTAGAAGCTTTAAAGCAGAATTCAGTTGTGAATTCTCAAGTTTTTTTTCTTATAATGTTAAGAATTGTAAATAATCAACACTGACAAGCAATTCAACAACTTCACACTCTTAGCCATATTTATATCTCAATGAATTATTAATTGCTTGATAATAATTTGGGCTAAAAATACCAGGGTTTTGTTTAGAAATGACAAAATCACTGAAGTGGAAATAAAGATGAAAAACTTGACAGAATTTAGCACTCAGGAACGTGGTGATTTAAACAAGAAATTCATCATTTTGGAAAAGGCTCTGAATGAAACATAACCATCCCTTACTGGAATATTTTGTAAAAATACAGAAAATATAGAGATTCCTTTAGCTCCATGGCATGGATCTGGTGTAATCAATCAATAACTGCTTGAAGAGATAACTTGAATTTTCCAAGCTTCTCCATAGGTGAAAAAAGTCAAGTGAAAGAGCTTTTGTACTCTTACATTATGAGATATTTTGTCTTGTTTACCCCAGAGCTGGGGAGACTTCTGATCTGATCATTTTCCAAATGTCCAAAATAATCTTGTGGGATAAGCATTGCAAACACCACATAAGCCAGCAATTTATTAAAGAGCTGCTCCTTCCTGTTTTTATTTTACAGATTACAGTTCCCTCCAGTTCTTTCACAAAGAGCCCATCAGAAAAGAGCAATATGCACAGGTTTTTGGGACAGTTTAGCCTGAAAATTCCTTTCTTTCCAAAAAGAGACTGGCCCTGGCTGGCCTATGGTTAATGAAGCCATAATGAAAATTGTTGTTCTTTTTATGTTTGTTAAATGAGGCTGGTCTCATTCTTAGGAAAGTGGAGAGTGTGAATTTCCTGGTATAAAAAGGAGTAGCTGAGCATATCCAACACTTCCAGGAGAAATCAGAATTCTGTCTGCATTATCTGTTATTTCACATCATTTAGAGAAGCTCAGACTGGTCCATGACCAATCCTGTGTTTTGCAGGGACTCAGTGCAGACCTGGTTAAAAGAAATTCTTGACAAAATGATCAAGTTCCGTGCATTGTCAGAAAAATGTCACTTCAGGCGAGTTTGGATATTTCTAGAAAATCCCTCTCTCTTTTTCCTGTCATATTTGGTGACCCCTGTCACAAGTGATTGGTGACTACAATATAATTATGTAGATTCAATAGCACCATGTACAAACCCATTGTCTGCAGAAGCCCTGCAGGACCATCTTGCTCCTCATGTTATTGCTCATTATTCTCATCTCTTCACATTTTTTCGTGGGTAATTTGAATTATCATTCTGTTCAAAAAGACATTTATTTTTCACCTCCTTTTCCCAATTTTCTCAACAGATAATTATAAATAAATGGAACTCTTGCCTCAGTCTTTTACACTGAGGTATTTCCTGATCACCCCAAGGCTGTTGGGATCTGTCTTTTAGGTTTCCCAAACCTGATGGGGGACTTTGACCACATCTTCATCTCTTCAAGTGACATCTGGGCTGCCCCACCTGCAAAAAACCTGATGACATCACAAGCTGCTGTAGGAAACCTCTGGTCTTGAGGTAATTATGTTTACTTTGGTTTTCTCCTCTTCATCCACGCTTATTTTAGCATGAGTTGAAAGAAATTCATGAACTTAATTTTTTTTTCTTTACTTGGGATGCTCAGCTTCTCTGGAGCAAAACCAAATCAGACCCAGCCTTCTTGAAAAACACTGAACACACTTTTTCATTGTGCTCCCCATCCTGATCAACAGGAGGAAAAACTGCTCTTTAGTATAATTAATGGAATGTAATCCAAGTTTTTTACTCCTAGTTTTAGTTCTGAACCAGATGCTTGGGGCTGAAGTTCAAAACTCATTTATATCTCAGTATTTTAGGTACTCTGGTTCAGAGCATATAAATAATTTGCATTAACTTAAAAAATGATAACACTGAAGTAGAGTTGGAAGCTGTCTATGATGACAACTGTGTTTTGAAAGAGGAATTAAAAAAATAAACTTCTAAAGCTCTTCTTTCTGTAAATACCCAGCATGAACTCAGATGAAGAAATAAAGGGTACTCTGAACAAAAGAATTAATTGATGCTGCCATGAAATTTTAGTGTGTTTATGATCTGTATTCACATTTTTTATTTCACGTTTTCAATTTATTTGTTATTCTGATAAGTTGTGATTATTAAAATTCTTCTAAAGCTTTTTAAAGCTTAAATGCATCCCTGAATTTTATAGAAAGGCTTTGTGGCAAATCCTGAGTTCGTTGCTTACTATACCAGTGTTAGACTGGGGCAGACTCTTGGTTGTCTCATTTCACAAAATAATGCAAACTAAATATTCATATCATCGAGAGCTGTCTGTGGGAAATCTTGCCATATTAAATGTGCTTTTTGGTTTAATTCCTTCTAGTGTTGCATTAAAATTCATGAACATCTATGTAAACAGAAAGTTTCCTTTCATCATTCATTAAAAATAACAAAACGCACCCAAACAGCTGAAATTCTAAGATCACATGAAAATTTTTAATGCATATATCCACATAATTACAGATACGTTCCAAGAGTGGTTTTGGGTAGGATCTATTCAGAAATATGTTTGCTTTTATTAAATTCATTTGAATACTGAAGTGCAGTGAAACAAAGTGCCCAGTAAAGACAAATGAGAGGATAAATTATATAATGAAGTGAGCTTGACAGCTTAATTAATGAACAGGTTTTCTTTACATGAGTTAAGTCTTCCATGCTCTGTCTTGAGCTGCTTGAAAAAGTTTTCCTGGCAGGCTCCAATGCTGATTCCTTCTGCCCTTGATGAGAGACACATAATACAATTTTTTCTGGTCCCAAACTTCATCCAGGACATCAGTTTGCCAAACAAACAGAGTTCCTACAAATAACTCCTGGCTGACATTTGCTTTAGGAGCACACAAAACAAAGGCAGGAGGATTAAAATACCACCAGCAGGAGCCTGAAGAGTGTTTTCTCTCCAAGGGCTTGTAGGAGGTGCAGATTTTGTTGTAGCTGCTGTCACTGGCACTGGATGCTTCTGTCTCCAAGGGTTTGTGGGGCTGGAGCTCCTTGGTGAGCTCATGTGAATTTTACTGAGATGTCAGAGTGGATGAGCATCAATAAACCCTGTCTGGATGCTCCCACCCAGGGAAAAGTAAGGGAGAACCCAGGTGCGAAATCTAATTTGACTTTGGAGGGAAGCTTGTGCTTTGAATTTTATCTTTCAAGTGCTCTAACTTATTCCTGCTCTGACAGGGAGGTGTGGAACTTCATGCAGCAAGCAGGAGTAATTCGGGGAACTGTGACCAGATGGAAGAAGTCACACGAGAAAGAGAAAGTTCTGTATTTCTCTTATGGCCAAGGCAGCATCACATTGCCTTTAATAACAGCCAACAGCAGGGAGTGTAGGAAGAGATGGTCTGATCAACTGAGTGGGGATTTTATCTGACTCTGTGGGAACATGAGGGAGTGCTGAGTGCTTTTTGAAGATCCCATCCCTTAGGAGTCAAGGTTGGCCTTAGCAGGATGGGTAAATGGTTGTATTTAACTTCTCTCTCTGCTACTAAATTACGCTTTTCCCCAAAACTCCAGTTAGAGTGCCAATTTCCTCTGAATCCAGGCCAGAATTTGAATTTATAAATAAAAATAATGAGGTGTAACTGGTATTTAAGGCTCCTCTAAGGAAACATTTCATAGCTCAGTATGTCAGCAACACGTTTTACAAATTCTTTGAATTTTCCACAGTCCAGAGCACACCACTAAACTTATTTCAGCATCATTCTGAAGTTAAACCCTCTGCCCAGAATCCATCACTGGTTTATGTTTATCCTTAAAAATCTCCTTCTTTTGAGGGGCTTTAACATGCAGCTGGTGTGGCTGTGCTGGAGGGAAGCACTCCCAAATCCCTGCCTCTCCCAGCTCAGAGCTTTCCACACACCCAAGAGCACACAGAGCCCACTGTGTGCAAGGACTGCACTCATAAAATGCATCACTGGGGGTTTGAAATCCTCTGTCAGGAAATTCAATGGATTCCCAGGGAATCCAATTTTGCAGCACGAGGACTTTGCTGCCACTTTGTGAAGTTGCAGTGTCCCAGGCCATGGTGGGATGAGATTTGTGTACAAACATGGCACAAAAATCTTGGCTTAAGAGGGGAGTTTGTGATTCCTCAAGCAGGAGTGGAGCTTTGTGTAAAGACAGAGTGTGAAATAAGGGTTCCAAGCCCATGCATTGACCACAAACACCTCAGCTCCCACCACATCCTGTTCCTCTGGGAAAATCAGGCAGAACTTCCATCCTCCTTCTTCCATCTTCCGTCCTTCATCTTCCATCATCTTCCATCTTCCATTTTTCATCTTCCATCCTCCATCTTCCATCTTCATCCTCCACCTTCTATCTTCCATCTTCCATCTTCCATCTTCCATCCCCATCTTCCATCCTCCATCCTCCATCCTCCATCATCCATCCTCCATCCTTCATCCTCCATATTCCATCTTCCATCTTCCATCTTCCATTTTCCATCTTCCATTTTTCCATCTTCCATTTTCCATCTTCCATTTTCCATCTTCCATCTTCCATCCTCCATTTTCCATCCTCCATCTTCCATCTCCCTTCTCCATATTTTATCCCCCATCATCTTCCATCCTCCTTTAGTTTCTTCCATCCTCCATTCATTTCCTTGAAATTTCACTCATCCAAATACACGTTTTCATCAGAAATATCTCATTTTACACAAAATAATTTCTTTTAATTCTCACATAACCGCTCTCTGATTCTGTGGTTTCAGTCCATTGCTTCTGCACCTGCACAAACCACAAAAATCACAGGGAATTATTCACCAAAAGGATGTCCATAACTTATAAAACTTGTTGAAACAGGACCAAAAATAAAGCAGTTCGAGTTCACTGTATTTTTTGACAATTTTATAAGAATCAACTCTAATCTGTAATCACTTTGATAGGGATGAAAATTACAAATTTATTATGAAGCAAAATGCTTATTACAACTAAGGAGTTGTAATGGTTAGTACATGTGAGAAAATACATTTAATTCAGAGAAGAAAGAAGGAAGCAAAGACAAAGTAAAAGAGAAAGGAAAGCAAATTTGTTTTAACAAAAGAGAAGTAAAATATTTTAGACATTTAAATAAACAGAGCTCTCTAAGGCAACTTCCAAGCTTTTCTATTGAATGTATTAAACCCCTCCAGCAATAGTTTCAGTTTCAACATGGGAAGATGGAAGGAGAGACAAAAAGCTCCCGAGTGCTTTATTAGCTCCCAGCTCTTCTTGGTGTGATTATAAATAAAAGATATTTCTCATGAAATAACTTCAATATTTCACCAGGAAAAAGTGATTCTATTTTTTTTCTCGTGACTGACCTTAATGACTCTCAAATTTTGAAGGCTCTTGTGAGCTATGAAAGCTTTTATACTCATGAAAGAAAAACAGTAATATGAATTTTGTATTCTTAAAACCTTGAGGTGGAGATTGAATCAGATGTTCAAGAAATGTCTTCTAACAACAATTAAAATATCTTCCTCTGGAAACTGGATAAAAATGTGACACATGAGAAAACAAACAAACAAATTATTTTTTTTTCATTTTAAGCAGGGCTCAGCCACTACCATCAACTCCTTACATACATTGTATCTTATTATTTTCCTCTTTTGGGAACGAGACTTCCTCAAATACGCTTTCCATCCAAATCCTTCTGCTGGGTTGGTGCTCTCCACTTCCAAAGTCTCAGTTTATAGTTATAATTTCAAATATGCTCCTTTAAATCCACATGGTGTATTAGAGACTGGGTTAAAAAATAACATATACATATAAATTAGTGGAGCATAATTTACCTAAAGTCCCGCTGAAAGAGCTGATCCCAATTGTTTTAGGTTTTCAGCTAGAGCTCAGTTTAAGTCACTTTTAGTATTATAAAAGGCAAGGAAGCATCTAATGAAAAAGAAATGGAACAAATTAGAATGAGGATGAATTTTTTTTTTGGGAGGGGGGGTTAAAGAAAACTTCCCAGTGTCTTTAGGGCAAATCAGGTTAAAACAAATCTTCTGCAGCTGAGTACAAATCATTTGGAACTTTTTCTTGGAGTGGTCAAGAATAATTTTCTCAGGATTATGTGATTAAAGAGATCAAAGAGTTCATCAGTGCTTTAAATAAATGCCAGCAAAGCTCCATTATTCCAAATGCCAGCAGAACAGGTCTGCAGCTCTCCTCCCCCAGCCCAGGACTCGCCCCAGAAGTGCCCTGGGCTCTTTAATTAGGGAGGGAATAAAATAATTTTTCTCTAGGAGCAAAAAAAGGCAAAGGGGCCCTCTTTGCTCTCAGCTCTTCCCATGAGGATTTAGAGGAATTGTGGAGGCAGAACTGGCACCAGGAGGAGCTTCCTGGCACTCCTGGGATGCACTTTTGCTGCTGCCCAGCATCAATAATCCACAGAAATGGGGATTTCCCCCTTACCCTTTCAGCTGGAAAAAATCTCTCAGAACTGTGTTCTCCAAGGTAATTTTTGTTTGGATCAGAAATGGCTATTCCAAGCTGTCATGGGGAAAAGAACTGGAATTATTTTCATAACTTTATTTTATTTTTTATGGATCTTAGAGCATAAATGAAAATAAAATCAAGAGGAGATTAGTCTTATTCCCACATTCTCCCTGTAAGTTGTAGGGAGTATTTCTGTGATTCACAATTAGAGAACGAAGATTCCCGAATTAATGCCTTTTACTGGTGGTGCTTTTCTACAGAGTTTATGTGACAGTTCTTCACTTTCAGTCTGAATCCTCCTGATAATATTTATGGGAGTCTTTGAGCCATTATTTTGAACACATGCAGAGGAAATGGGGAGTTGATCAGATGTTTTTGCAGAAAGTAGCCTGACAATTCCCAGTTGCCAGGACTTTATCACCCTGGCTGCCACAATCTGAGCTCTGCACTGCTGAAACAGTCAGATAAAATAACCAGCAGAGAAAGGGAACCATCTCCAGGAGCTGAGCTGCAGATCAAATCTGACTTTTTATAGAGGTACATGACAGATCTGAAATGAATATTATTCCAATCCATTATAAAAGCGAAAAAGGGAAGTTGAATGGAAAATGGAGTGAAAACCATTTTTTTTAAAATGCAGCTGGAGAGTTGTACTTGAAAAGCATCTGGATGGTTCTGAAGCCCAGGTCTTAAAAGTATTTATGGCTTAATTTCTTACTAAAGCACTTCATGTTAATGATACTGTAATGACTTCTTAGTCCTGAGAGAAGAAAAATAGAGAAACCAGGGCATGAAATTCAGCGTGTTTTAATGGATCACACTTTGTGGACAGTGCTTCCTTTAATATTTATGTCTAAACTTCTAATATTTAATAAAGAATTCCAGAAAAAGAAAAAAAAAACTAAAGAAAAGCTTACTATTTTGTTTCATGGAGGCTTTTGACTGATCCAAATAGCTTGATAAAAGGATGTCTTTATTCAATTTCTTTTTCAAATATAGGTTGTAAATGAACATCCAAGTTCTGCAATACAAATTGAAAAGCCAACTCATCACATTCACAAGGTAAGAAAATATCCAACCAATGTTACTGTCACTTGCTTCCCCAAACCCAATTTTAATTTTCTGTTTAATCCATGACTTTGGTTTACAGTCTTGTGATCTTGTCTTATTTGTTTGATTCCTTTCTCTCAACCTTGAGCTGGAAGCTTTTGTTAAATGAGGAATTGAAAAGATTCAGACAAAGGGACCTTCCTGTGACTCAAAATATGAAATACAACACCACTTCCTGTGTTAAAGAGAACATTTTCCTACAAAACCATCGTGTGTATTATTAAAAGAAGATCCACTGTCCTGGGCAAGGGAGATACAGAAATTTCCTGTCAGTTATGGCAACACAGAGTACCCCAAATGAAAAATAAACTCATTGAGAACATAATTCACTGTGGATTCTGGGCTGCAGAACAATAGAAATTTAATTACTTGCATTTCACAGGCTGAGCAGAGGGAATCCAGAAAAATTATGGCTCAAGGATGTGGTTTGTCTCTTTAAAAAATCACCTTTTTGATGTGCAGTGTCTACAGCAGAGCTGTAGAGTCCAAACTTTTTTTGACTTTTCGTTCTGCATTAGACAGCACTGCCCACCCAAACTATCTTTATTTTAGGGAAGTTCCAGCTGTACCACAAACACTCTCCCTTTCCTTTTAAACTCCTTTTCATCTCTTAAGGAGTAATTATGCCCATGTGTTAATTAAGCTAATGGAAGTGGCTGGTGAAGGCATCTTCCCTCTCTCAGGCACCCAGCAGCTCTGCAAAAAGAACAATACCTTGTTTGAAGGAAAAAGGAGCTGAAGGACCCAGGGATTTTATGGCAAAGCCTTTTAAATAGCTTTATTGTAATTATATAATAGCTTCATTATAAATAGCTTTATTTATTATTCACTGTCATGGTTTGACACTGGCAACCATGCCAATGCCCCATGAAAATGCACTTTCCCTGGTGTCTGCTGTGAGATTCCGACCAGGAATAAGAAAGCAAGCAGGCTCTTACTTAAAAGGGAAAAAAAACCCATTTATTCACTAAACTACAAAAACAATAACTAAACTACACACAAAAGAAAAAGGAACACACAAGGAAAATGAAAACCCCACAAAACATTTCCCTCCTCCTCCCCTCAAATTCCCAATACAATGCACTTCCCAATTCATCTCTTCCCAACTCTCAGTCCATCAACACTCTGTAGATAATCAATTCTCAATTCGTCAAGAGGAGAGGAGTCCTTCTTGTGCCAGGATGACTTCTTCCTTCTTGTTACGGTGCTCTCACCACCAGAACAAGATCAGGGCTGCTTTCCAGGGTTGTCTTTTAAGGATATTTTGTCCCATTCCAAAAAGAACACAGTCACAACTTTGGGACACCTGTCCCCCCCATATTTCACCCCCTGGGGCCGAGGGGCTAACAACCACTGAATCTTCTTGGGTCTGGGGCATTTCTCCCCCTGGACTCAGTCTCTGTATCACAAGGAAGCAGGGCTCTGTCCATGGCTATACAAAAAGAGTCCAGCAAAAGCCACTCCAATCATCTCTCTTCCCACCAAAATTCTTCTCTTTCCATCCACAATCTCCCTCACGTGCTTCACTTGCTCATTTCCTTCTTCTCTCTTGCACTCTAACTCCTTTCTGGGAAAGGTTAATGTTCTATAAAGTTTTCATCCTCCAAAAAAAAGTTAAAGGCTCCTAAAGGCGGCAGGACTCCTTCTCAGTGCCTTCTTCCCCCCCTTCTTCTCCACAGGCCAGGCATGTGGGCAGCCCATATCAAATTTCAAGATAACAGTCCAGTCCGAAATACCAGGTCTCTCTCTCACTCTCTCCGTCTCCCAAGGGGGGGGGGGAAGGACTTCACAGCAGCTCCTGGGGTCTCTTTTGCTTCCACCCTTGGGGGGGGAAGGCCAGGCCTACCTCTGCTCTCCCAGGCCGGACCGCATGGCCTTTCCCTCCCCCTTCTCCGCCCGCAGCAGCACTCTGGTATCGAATTCCAAAGCAAGAGTCCAGAACACTCACTCTCTCTCTCTCTCTCTCTGCTGGGAGGGGGCTGCCCGATGGCTCTCGGGGTCTTTTTGGGGTTCTCCACCTCTCCACCCTTCCATACTCAGGGCATCCTCTCTCCCAACCTCGGTCTGGGCCCAGCCTACCGCGTGGCTGCCCCTGCCCCCGCCCAGCAAAAGCACTGGGCGAGGGAGGCAGCTTCTCTCTCTGCCGCCCAGTCCCAAGAGGAAGTGTTTGGAGAGATGGCCCTGATTTTAAGGTGTTCTCAGAGGTGACTCAAATTCCCAGAAATCCCATTTCCGGGTCAAACCATCACATAAATACAGTTGGCTCTTACAGGATACATTCAATCCAACGTGAACACAACCCAATGACCTCACAAAAATCCCTTTTTCCTCCATCAAGCTTGAGGTTTTTTAATAACACGTTGGAAATATGAACAAATTTTGCTCTTTTCTCAAAATGAACTCCCTCTTGTAATTTTTAGAAATAAATAATTGATGTGTCTCTCTCTAGTCACTTGTGAAAATTCTCCTTTTTTCCCCCAAATAAGTACAAACTCCAAACTTTCATTTCTTTCTCTTTTTTACCCATCACAGGGATATTAAAAGCATTGTGAAATGGGTGCATCTCTCATCATTCTATTCTCAAGGTCATTGTTCAGATCCATGTCTGTACAGATATTTGTAATTAAGAAAGAGAGACCAAAGAAAAGTGCATGGCCAGAGGAAGTGGGATTTCCTTAAATTTTCCTACATTTGGTTGGATATAGTAAAAATTACCAAGGCTTAGGTGACTGTCAGTTATTTCACATGAAGAGAAGTGATTCCAGTTCCACTTAAGTCAGTCTTTAGAGATCTCACCAACATTTCTCACATCTCAAGCATTTGTTCTAAACAGGAAGGATTTTCCAAGCCCCTCCTGCAGTAGAATGTGGTTTTTCCTGGAGGTTGGCTGAGGTGCACAACTCTGTGCTTTAATCAGCTTTTTTCTCCTGAATTGACTGAACATTTGGTGCTCATCCTCCCAGGAGCCCTGGGCTGTGCAGAGAGGTCCCTTTCTCAGGAATTCAAAGGAAATGGTGGCTGGAAGTGCCAGAGATTAGGGGCAGGCTGTGCAGGACGTGTGTGAAAATTCACCTTTTGTTCCCTGAGATGTTTCTGTCTGATCCCTCCCTCACATCTCCACAGCAGCCCCAGCATTTCTTCAAAAATTATTTAGAAAATGCTGTTCTTCTTCAGACCAAGACCTGAAAAAAAGAAAGAAAACCCAAATCCTGAATAAATTATACCAAATCCTCCTTGCCTACAATATGGACCTGTATAATCTTCTATTTCAACTAAATTTACCTTTTTTACTGTTTCAAAACCTGTCTAAAGAGGTCCAAGGTACATTTGTAGTTCAGTGTCAGAAACCAGCACAGCGAAACAAAGAGAATATTGTGTAAATATATCCTGAGATTATGTACTTTCTGCAAGCTTGATTGCATATTTTAATTGCAGCACGATCATTAAACACATCTGCTTAGAATAATTCTAATTTTTTTTTTAATTAAATCCAAATTCTTGGTGTCAGACGAGAATTCTGATGTCACATTTACAATTCATTAGAGTTGTAATTAAAAGGTGAAACCAGACTGGAGAATTAGAGAATATTGAATTTGAGAAGGCATTTTGTTGCATTGCTTCTGTAACAAGCTAGTCCAGGTTTCTACAAATAAATTGTAGATTTAACAACTACAAAAGGTTGTTGGGACAGGAGGATTAAATTCCTTTAGTAGCAAGCCATGGATATAAGAATGATACATAAATAATTCAAAAAATCCATGTGGTGTGAATGATTCCAGCTCAGTCTCACAAGTTTTTCTTGTTTCTTTCTGAATTCCAGGCAATCACCCTGGAAAGTTATTCACTGAGTCCACACAAACAATAATTTGTATGAGCCAAACAATAATGTCTGGAGTAGCTGTTGAAAACTTCATTCTCACATGATGAACTCTCAAGCCAAACACTGATTTTTTGCTTTCTAGAATGTGAAGGTGCTCCTGGCTCTGTGTCCAGAGAGTTTGTTGGTTGCTGTTTTTTGGATGCATTGCTCCACTTTTCTCTTAGTGTTGATCCCCAAAATTCCATTTCAATGAGTGTGCAAACAGTGGTGAGTGAAAGGAGATGAGGGAGGGCTACAAACAGCAGTAAAAATTCAATACTTCAGGAATTGTGAGTGCAGCAAAACCTTTACAAAGGAGACAAAAATAAGAATAATTGTCTTTTGTCTGAGTGGAAGAAAAGCTGGAGAAAAGTTTCACAACTGGATGATGAAGGAGATGTTTTTATAGGTTGAAATACTACCAAGGCATGAAAACCAATTTATCTCCTGACAGGGAAATTGTCTGGATTTCAACATGGGACTCTTTCACTGATGCCAATAAAATACTGTCTCTAATAACATCCATGCTATTGAAATCTTATGCTTTGTCTACATGCTCTGTGAATGACTAATTAAGAAGTTAATATATATGATAATTATATTTTTCCAGATACCTTTCTATACATTGGAATTAAAAGTTAAGTCATTTTTCAGCATAAAGGATGCGTATTGAAAAGAGATCATTTTAGTAATGAGATCATTCCACTGGAAACCCAGGCTTGAACAGAAATTCTTCCTTTTCAAACACAGCTCATAATTCAGCAAGTTTGTAAGTTCTGTTTCATTCTTTTATTAATAGAATCTGTAAGTGATAAAGTCATAAAATGATTATATTCAAAGCTTTTACTGGAGAGAAAGGGATGAAAATCCTCTCGTTAAAACAAAGTTCCCGTGTGTGGTTTCTCTGGTGGAACGTTGTATTTGACTCCACTGAGACAGAAACTCTCCAGCCCATTTTTTTCCTCAAACATTGTCTTTTAAATCTTTTATCTCTCAGTTCCAGCTACAAGTTATCAATTCCATCTAGGCTCAGTTAAGTTTCTTATATATAATTCTTCTTCTATTTTTTAAATCAGGTGATGCCTCAGAACTTTCTCTTTGTGGAAAATTTGTTGGGTTTTGTTTGTTTGGATTTTTTTTATAATTTCAGCTTGCAGTTGAAACCATAAATTCAGATATTTTTAATAAAATAGATGTGTTCATTTTAATAAAATCAATGCCCCACTTTGAGTTTGATTCTGTTCCAGTCTATCTTTGGGCCTCTTTGAGCCCCTCTTTGTACCCTGTGCCACCAATATTTGCAGTCCCAGTGAATGTTTCACTGCTGTGCTCCAGAAATACAGCAAATATCTGATACTCCCTGCACTTATTAAATTAATTACCTCTCTCATTTCTCACTGGCAGCTCATAAATATTTAGTTCTCTTTCTAAATCAACTAATAATTTAAAATAAATCAGACAGAATCACAAGCTTTACTTCTATATCAACTTATGCAGGAGCTCTTAGAGGAGAAAATAATAATTTATTTGATGTGATTGAAAGAATCCGTTTATTTTTTCAAATAATAATTGAAATTATTGTTTCAGTGGGGTGGAGATGACTCAGGCCAATAATTCAGGTCACCTTAAGGAGCTGCTCTGGTTTGGTTTTTCTGGGGTGAGTCCAGGGCTCTCCCACCTGAGGATGCGTCAGTGACACTTTGATTTTTCCACCTTGTTTGCAGAGCTCTCCACTCCAAGTCGATAAAATAACCCCAAACTACAAAAGGAGACAAAATGTCAAGGAAATTTCATTAAATATTGCTACGTTTGTCACAGTAATAAACAGATAAAAACCATCCTTGCTATGAAAGTGACACTGCACATGAAAGTCCTTTGATAAGTAGGCTGATAATTAAGTTTTCTCAGTTATCTGTCAGGATTTTTGCAAAGGTGTAACAACATTTCTGCAGACTTTGTCTGGTTAATCCATGTCTTTATCACTAGTGAAGAAGCACTATTTCCTGTCTGTTTTTTGAGTTATTTCCAGCTTTTTTTCTTCAATTTCTGTGCAGGAACATGGAATAACTTCAGGAACTCCTCCTGGTTTACTCTGGAGTTTGTTGTAGTTCAAATGCTGCTAGTAAGTCCAGGGTAAAGAAGCAGAAGAGACTTTTGCACAATGTCCATAGATGTTTAATTCAGCCGCGGCATAGGTGTTCTCTCTCCGACCCCGTCCTCCTCCCAAGGTCCAAGTCCCTCCCCCCGGGGCCTCCCAGCAGTCCCCACACAGCACCCAGGTGAGGCCCAATCAGGGAAAAGGGCCCAAGGGCCCCAGGAGCCCAGGCACAGGAACATGGGAAGGAGCCAGTGGGGCACAGGAGGCCCTCTAGGGCCCCCACAACTCCTCGTTTTTTACATTATTAAGAAAGCTTTTCTGAAGGATTAACACAAAATGACAAAAACATAAGATAACTTTCAAAATGTAAACAATTCTGAGTGTCCAGTGTCCAAACAAATTTCTTAGAGCTGGCAGGAGGGATATGGCGTTTTAGCACGGTTTTTTTCAGGAAACTGAGTCTGGAGAAGGTTTCGGTTGTGATAGACTCTGCACAAGGCAGCTCAGGTGGTGGTGTGCCTGTTGGAAACTCCAAATAGAAATCATTATGTCAAAGAGAAAAAAAAATGGGGTGGTTACTTTAGGGACATTTCTTTTCTTTCTCTCCTAATCACGCTCCCTCTGGTATTATGGAGGAACTCTGGGGAAAGGGATTAGTGGAGGCAGACAATGGGAGATGGGAAAGGGTGGTGGGAGTTTGTGGGAACATAAAAAGGGGGTAATAGGACAATGGAAAGGAAAAGGGGAAAATGGGATGGGGCCAGGAAGGCCACAGGAATTGGGGAAGGGTATTAGAAGAAGTGGGACTTATCAGACTGGAAAGTTCTTTCATTATTGACATGGGCTTTTGAGTACAGGACAGCTCGCCCATGTTTTGTGCTCTTCTTGCTTTTAGGCTGTTGCTGGGGCTTGATGGTTGTTGGTTTCGGGTTCTATTTCCTTGGTAGGTGTGTGGAGGACTTCTATATTTTGCAGGTTTGTAGCCCGGTGCATGTTTGCTACCTTGAACTGCAACTCCACCAGGTCCTGTCACGTCAGCTGCTTGGGGGCCTTTCCTTCCTTGTATTATATTAAATTCCACAATTTCTCCATCTCCTAGACTGTGGAGGTATTTCCTGGGGTTATTCTTTTTTATAGCAGTCTGATGAACAAACACATCTTCTTTGTTATCATTCCGGGTTATGAAACCGTATTTGTTTTTTACATTGAACCATTTTACTGTCCCCAAAAGGTTCATGGCAAGGACTTTTTTACCTTTGCCAGGGGGTTTGTGTTGGTGTTGCTGGATGCGTTGCGGGTGCGCTGCTGTGTGAAGTTTGTCCCGCTCCCGGCGCTGGGCAGCCACGCTGGGCGGACCCTCCCGGGCGTCTGTCTCAGCCGGTGTCCGCGGGCGGTACCAGTGGGGGGCTCCCGGAGCAGTGACGGTGGGTGGGGGGCGGCGGTTTCTCCGCCAGCTCTGTGGCTCTGAGCCACCCCACGACGGGGCTGTCCGCCCGCTCCACGACAGCGGCGTCGCGGGTCCGTGCGGGGCTCCCGGAGCAGTGACGGTGGGCGGGGGCGGCGGTTTCTCCGCCAGGACTGCGGCTCCGAGCCATCTCCCGACGGGGCTGTCCCGCCCCGCGGCAGCAGCGTCTCAGGCCCGCCAGTCTCACTCGCCCGCCCTCGGCCCGAGGGAGCACTGGCCAGCGAGCATGGGCTGGCTCGCTCTGGCTCTGCTGGGCGGCAGCGGGGCGGCCGCGGGCTTTCCGCGGGGGGGACAGCTGCAGTGGGGTATGGAGCGGTGGCAGCCCTGTCCAAAGGGCTCCGACTCTTGCTACCCCCGCCACGTCTTGCGGTGCTATAGCAACCCAGGTGAACACGTCCGTCGGAGGGGGGCGTGGGGAGCAGAGGGCAGAAGGGGAGACCCCGCGGCCCCTGCCATGCGGTCTGCGCCATCTTGGGCAGCGGGAGTCCGGATGGGAGAACCCCGGGGAGCGGTTTTCAGCTGATGTCCCTCCCCAAGGGTCACAGCGCATTTTAACAGCATACCAAATAAAGAACACAGTTCTGTGTTAGCTCTTGACTTTTCATGGAGCACTTGTAAGAATTCATCGGTTAGGACTAAGTTCCGCGAAATATGAGGAAAATGCTTAAGTAATAACTGTAAAAAATACTTCAACTCCTCATCTGAAGACCAAAAGTTTTCTTGAGGAAAAGACTCTTTAAGGTAGAGGTAAATTTCTTGTTGTGCGTGGGTGAGTGTTGTCTCCATCTTAGCTCAGTCTCTTCCCAACACTGAAAAGTACAAGGAGGAAGGAACTAAAATCTCAAACTCACCACAATGGGGTAGGAAAATTCTCGGGGTTCCACCTTTCGGGCGCCATCTGTTGCAGTTTGAGTGCGGCTAGTAAGTCCAGAGTAAAGAAGCAGAAGAGACTTTTGCACAATGTCCATAGATGTTTAATTCAGCCACGGCGAGATGTTCTGTCCCCCACCCCGTCCTCCTCCCAAGGTCAAAGTCCCTCCCCCCGGGGCCTCCCAGCAGTCCCCACACAGCACCCAGGTGAGGCCCAATCAGGGAAAAGGGCCTAAGAGCCCAGGAGCTTAGGCATAGGAACATGGGAAGAAGCCAGTGGGGCATAGGAGGCCTTCCAGGGCCTCCACAAGGTATTGAACTTGTATTTAGAGAAGGAATTTATAGTTTAGGTGTTCTAAACACAGCCACTTTTTAAACTGCATTGGCATTTAAAGAAAGTTATAGATTTTGAATAAAGTCGTTTCAAATAAATAAATAAATAAAATATAAATAAATAAATAAATAAATACATTAATAAATACATTAATAAAATGCCATAAATAAATCTATAAATTAAAACCAGGTTAAATCTTCACACTGTAGTTAGGAGATCCATTGAGCACTAAAAGGCCACTCAGGGCATGGACAGAATGTGGCTTTTTGGGCTCTCTTGTCTCTGACATGGTGCAAATCCACCCCAGACCCAGCTGATTCCAGGACAAGGTTGTTAAACAAAGAGAAAAAGTTCATTATGCAGAGCACAGAGCCCGAGGTAAATTGCCTTCTGCTTTATTTGGAAAATGGGCTGGATTGTGGCAGGAACAAACTGATTTCAGTCTCTGTGGCTCAAACTCTGGCTTTAATTGAGCTCTGGGGATGTGGGGACTCAAAGTTCTAATTTACTCTGGCGTTCAGTAGAAGGGAATGCAAAATCTCACATATCTGCTGTATTTGGGTGTTGTGAGATAAATTATGTGAAATGAATTGTGAGATAAATTATCTCTTATTTCTCCAGGCAGAGGCTCAGGTATCCACTCACAAGATATCATATATATACATAAAACATCGTGTGTGTGTTTGTGAATATATATATATATATACATATATATATATATATATACATGTGTATATACACATACATATATATATTTCAATATAAATATCTCAATATATATATATTTTTTCTAAAGGATGTGCCATAAGGCAGAGTTCTTTCCACTCTTTCCACGGTTAATTTATACAGAAGTTCCAGCAGTTTATTAAGCTTAAATCATGAAAGGCCCAGCATGGAAATTGGGGATTTCCAAACTCTGCAGGCCTTTCTTTGGTGAATTCAATGGTATTAATTTATATGATATTTATATTAATTTTACAATTACATCTGAAGCAATTATCCGTGTTCAGTTTTCCTTCCTGTTGGTGGGTGTTTGGGTTTGGGTTTTGAAACTACTAATCTTGCTGTTAAAATTATTTACTATTAAAATTATTTGCTATTAAAATTAGTGTTTTAAATTGACAGAAGCATGGAAGTTTTCATTAAACTTTTAATTACATAAAAAATGATTAGAAAACCCTGTAATATCAGGAATTTCTTCAGAGGAAAACAGATGGACTTAATATTTCAATTTGCAACAAAAAATAGTAATTCAGCTCTCCAACTACCAGCTATTAAGGTTATTCAGTTGACTTTAATTATTTTTCTTAATTTAACCACATTGAAAATACATTAAGTGTGAAATCCAAGGCATAATGGCATATGTTCATAAGGTTTTACAAATTAAATCTGGATTTGCACTCTTGAAATGCTGATCACTGAATGAACCTCTACTTTTTTCTCCACTGGACTCCCATTGAAGAAGCTTCTGGAGATCATGTGGCGTCAATTTCAAAACTGTAATAAAAAGTGGATTTAAGACAAATGGGGTTTAGTGGCTATGGTGGTTGAAGGTTGGACTTGGTGATTTTGAAGCTCTTCTCTTGCCTTGGTGATTCTGATTTGTTCTGGGTTGGTGAACAAAGAGGGAGAAATTGGAACTTGTTGATTTTGTGGCAATTTTCCTCAGTCCACAATATGAATAACCACATCCACTGAAAGGTAAGAATCATGAAGCATTTATTGCTGTAATCCCTTAAACTGTGGCATTTAAGCTATTTACATTGCTGAAATTCCTTAAATTCTGTTTTACAGAATTCACATTGCTCTAATTGTTTAAATTGTGGCATTTACACAAGTTGCATGGCTGGAATTCCTAAATTATGGAATTTACACAATTTACATTTCTGTAATCTCATCTATTCTGTGATTTACACAATTCACATTGCTGTAATCCCTTAAATTCTGTGAGCTACACAATTTACTTTGCTGTAATTTCTTAAATTGTGGCATTTACACAATTTAAATTGCTGTAATTCCTTAAAATCATCTGCAGGCTGCACGAGTAACCTGCTAGAAAAACAACCCAATTGATTAATTAGTTAAACTTTGCATCTGCCCTTTCCAAACCATTATTCACCCCCTAAATCACCTTTAAAAGCTCAGCTTAGGTGGTTTGGTTTGGAACTAAAGCCAATATTAAGACCTGAACGCCTTAAAATGAAGTGTTTAAAGGAATATTTAGCACAGGTGCCTGTGCTTGGGGTCTTCAGTGCTCCTGGATTGCTTTGGAATTTGAATAATCTGAATTCAGATCAATTACAGCACCAGGAGCCTTGGACAGCTCCTAAAACGCAGGGAGGAAAAGCAGCATTTTAACCTTTTCCTGGAATGTTTTTAACTGAAAAAAAGCTCTTTAAATGCTATTTTTAAAATGCCCTTTTGAAGTATTTTGCAAACCTTAAGGCAAGTGAAACAGCAGCCACACATCTGGGAGGAGAAAGGGAATGCAGGAATTAAGGATCTGTGTGCAGTAATGTTAAAAAAGACAGATATAGTAAATTCTAACACTGCTCTGAGCAGAAACTGAATAAAAATAACTTTCCCATCTCTTCTTCTCAGCACTTTTACTCACATCTGTGATGCTTCTCCTCTAGTATTAGCAGAACTATATGAAGGATGTATTTCTTAATTTATTATTTTTTTGCATTTTACAAAAAAAGTTATGAAAATTTCAACCTGTTTTAAAAGGTGCTCAGTCAAAGGGATTCAACATCCATAAGGAATTCCTAAAAGTGCCTTCAAGGTTGACAGGATTATTTGTGAGTGCTGTGGGATGGTGGAATTGGTAAAGAAACTTAGACCACCCTTTGAAAACTTCCAAAAAATTCAAGTTTCCCTCTCCACAGCAGAATGTACTTCCTGCGGGTTTTGATTTTGCTCATTTGGAAGCAGAATCTAACATGGAAGAGTTTTCACTGTGCTATTTGCAAGGAGATCTCCTCATGATGAGCTGGCCCATCCCAAATTCAGCCATGCTGGGATTCTGTGGGAGTCAAAGTGCAATTCCAGGGGATGTCAGTGGGGTTTTATCATTCACCTGAGCCTTCACTGCCACAAAAATGCACCACAAACCCCCCAGGGGCTCACATTCCCTGGCACTGTAAAGGATCTTCATTAAATGCAGAATTAACAAAAAGCCAAACAGAAGAAGAAATCTCTCGAAGTCCCATGGAAATGCATTTTGTTGATTTTTTTTTCATGTGAACAATCAATCTCACTTATCTCTCAGAATCTGGCTTCATTGGATAAGGATTCTTTGCTGGTGTTTTCTCTTCATCCCTGCATTCCAAAGGAGTTTGTTTGAAGACTTCAGGTTTTCTAGGATTTGCAAATTTTAACTTTAATTTCCCCTTTTGCTGATACTTTGTCTCTCCACCAAACTGAGTTCTTTTAACATGTTATTATCACCATAAAATAAACACCCCCTCCCCACCCCCCAGCCTAAAACTACTTTTTCCAATCATTCCTTTCCTCCCCACTGTTGCCTTGTTTTTTTAAGTTCTTCTGAGCTTTCTGGTGTTTATATTCCTGCAATGAACTTTCTCGGGCACTTTATATGAATAACTTATTGCTTTACATTCTTTTATGGAGGAGAAGAAATTTGATAGACTATAAGTTTGTCCAGCGTCATTGGAGAGGTGGCACTGCCACCCTCCAATCCAGTCACTTTTAAAAAATCTATAAATATTAAAACCAAAAATTAAACACCCTCTTTTTTACCTTGGAGAACCCAGTGCCTGTGTCATTTTATTTTGTTTCCTAAACTGACACCCCACTTTTGCATTCTTCTGCTCAAACCAGAGGCCACTGCCTCCACCTTGCCATTATTTTATGATGGATGCATTTTCTGGGACTCTCTGTGTCATTTGACCATTGATCACTTCTCCCCTCTCTTTACAATAGATGTGCCAATACCAATTAATCTTGATCCACTTGTTATTTTGTGACCTTTAAAAAGGCCACGTCTCATGATTTATTTGCTTCTGCTGGGTGCAGTCACAGATTGTTTTGCTGCTGGAGAACCAGGGGCTTTCTGTGATTTTTTTTTAAACTCATTTCCTCCGCTCCAAATGAACCTCCATCAAGCCATATTGACATCCTCACTCTGCTGGAGACTGGTAAATGTTATCTGGAGAACTGTTCTGTTTCATTTCCTAATTTTAATTGCTCCAGGCCGTTCCTCCAGCACTTAAATGAATTTTAGAGCAGGGGGTTTGCAGGCACTGCAGAGGGAAGGTGCTCCTGCTGTGGAGGGAGCAGGATGGAGCTGGCCATGGGCTGGAGGAGGCAGGACTCAGAGGCTGGGGATGGGCAGTGGGAGAGAAGCAGCAGAAAAGGAGGAGCTTGTGGATATCTTCATGTGGAGAGGCAGGGCTCTGTTTTTAAAAGGTAAGGAACTTGTTGAGTTTTTTTTTCCCCCCCTAATTTTTTTCTCTATCTAGTTACAAGTAAATAATTTATTGCTTTACCCTGTTGTTTTGAAATTCACAATTTAATATTTTTTGATATTTCTCCTTATTTATTTTTCTTCAAATAGATGAATTACTTGTAACATTCCAAAACTAAGTTGCACTTACAGGTACTTTTTAAAGAAAAGGACCATTATCCCCTCTCTGTGTAAGTACAGCCATTCATGATTTTATGTTAATCTGTTTCTCCAGATTGTAATAATCATGTTCTTTTTCTGTGTAATTCAAATAGACTTCACTGGAGAGATCTTTGCCTGGAGGAGCTGGAGAGGGCAAATATTAATATAAATTTTACTATTGGCAACTATTGCTATTTGACCCTCTCATAAGTTCTTGTCTGTCCCTTCCGTGGGATCAGGAGTCCATATTTTTGACTGACTTGCAGAAAATTAAAGTTAAATGTCAGCCCACCAGAGTATGGCTTTGAAAGTCAGAGTTTTCATTTCTTTCAGACCTCATATACTCATCTCAGTATATGGCATCTTGCTTTAAGGAACACTTATACAATTTATTTATGTAAAATGCTGGAATCAAATCTATTTCTCCATAGTAAGAGAAGTACCGTGGGCCATAGTTTGGAGTCCTGTCTCAAAAGAGAAATTATAAATGAAAATAAAATCACTTATCCGTGAGCATTGATCAAATCCACAGCATGTGTGGATCTGTTGTATTCAATGCATTCAAACCTCACATTGAATTTTTCAATCCCAAACCACGAGATTTTGCTGTTCACCCAGAAGAAAATTTCTGTAAAGGTTGTTTTACTGGCTGGGATTTAGCCCAGATCAAAGAATTCCAGGTTCAGGCAGTGCCTCAGTGACTGACAGCCAGGAGCCACTGAGGAAAATGAAATGCACCTAGGTAGAGATGAAATCCTTGCTCCTGGTGATGCCCATGAAGAGCTCCATCCATGGGGTTACAGCACCAAACCAGCCTGAGCTGAGCTAAGAACTCCTGGGATTTCACAGATCTTTGCAGCCTTCTCCCCAGAAAGGTGAAGATGAAAAATATTGGCTCCAATCTGTTCTCCTGGATGCAAAAGCTGAAAATCTTAAGTATAAAAAGAGTGCACAAAGCCCAGTTTATAAATAATCATCCTTTTCTTTCTTCTAACATCCAAATGGGAAATCTGCAGCAGCCTTTGCTACCTGGCCAGGTGAGGATCGACTTCCCCCTTTGTCTCCATCATTTTCTTAAGGACCAGGCAAAATTTGCTGAATTGTGGAAAACCCTGACCTGAGTAGGGGAAAACAGATAAAACTCTGAGTGTCCCTGGCACTGTGCACAGATTGGCCTTGCTGGCCTCAGGCATTGATGGGCATGAAGTGATGCTGGTCCCTCTGAGCAGGTAAAGCTCAGCTCAGGTGTCCAGCACCAGCTCACCTGCACATTCCTGCTCCACCAAGGTCCTGCAGCCCAGCCTAAAGCCTTGACTTGCAATGAGTTAATTTTCTGAGGTAAAAATTATTTACCCCAAATCTTACACAGTCTGCCAATCCAGGATATCCTAAAAGGGAAGACTCTCGAATTACTGGAGTGAAGCTTAAAAAGAAAATGTATTACAGAAAGGAAATTATTACAAGAGCAAATGAAAGGAAATGTATAAAAGGAAATACGTATAAAAGGAAAAATATATAAAAGGAAAAGAAATGGTTATAAATGGGGTGTTTGACCCTTTCCAGACCTTTCCACAGCTCTGTCCTGCCTGGTGCTCATGGATGGACCTTCCCTGGAGCTGCAGGTGCTGCTGGGCTAAAGAGGAGCTCCTGCAAAGGGGAGATCTCAGTTCAGAGCAGGAAAAACTCCTCTTTTCTTCCTTTCCATTGAAGCACTTTTGTGCCACTGAAGAGCAGAGAAAGATCTCCTGAGGTACTCGTGTCACCCAAGGCACGTTGGATCCCACCCAGGCTGCCACAGGCTGATCCTAAAGAGGGTTGTGGACCCCAAAATCCTGGAGAAACCTGCTCCTCTCTGAGCTGACAGAGCTGTCAGGCTGAGCACAGCTCTGCCCTGGCTTAGCAGAGACAGCTCATCTGTGTCACCTCCTCTCTGTCATCTCAGGGAATAATGAATTTAAGGCCTCCGCAAGGACAGGAGCCTATTTCAGCTCTGGCTTTCTTTATTCCCTGTTAAAACTCCTCTCCCTCTCTCATTCATCTCTGACAAGTGCAATGTTTAGGTGTCAGGGAGTTGTGCAGCTCTGCAGCAGGTGGATTTTGGATCAGTGGTGTCCTTCCAGCGCACCAACCCAACCCATCCTGCCCGGGAGCTTTTCCTGGAATGTGGCCTTTTCCTGAATGTGACATTCCAAGAATGTGGCACTTGGCTACCTGTGATAATTCATCCTGAATTTTCTGCTCTTTTCTGCTTTTGGTGTTTCAGTCTTGTTCATATCACTCCACAGCAAACCCTTCCTCTTCTGGCAATGTGCCCAGGCTCTGGGGGAAAAAATAAAAATAAAAATAAGACAAAATTCTTAAATTCCCAGCCCTTCAATACACAAGTTAAAAAACTTCCAAATTATTGCTGTCATTTTAAAAGCAGAAGAGTTTTCACCTTTCTAAAAACAGACAGCTCTGCACTCCTATAGAGTTTGACATTTTCTGTGCAGCAGATATTGACTCCAACATTCCCTTGACAGAGCACAAAAATTCATTTTGTGAATTGTATTGACAGCCTAAGTAGGCTCTTTCTTCTCCCTTGAATAAGCTTCTCTAACTTATTAACTCAGCCTTGAGGGGTTTGAATATTTACATCCAAAACTGAGATCTGTTTACAGCCCAACATGTATTTTGATATTCAGGAGACATGGGATGAAAGTTCCCAGGAAATCAAACTGCTGTAAAACTTCCCAGAACTCCCCAGTGATCAGGAGATGTCCTTGTACATCAGGCCCTACACCATCATATGGATAATCAGCTTCAGGCACACTCCAAAGTGACATTTTCCTCATTTGTCATGATTCTCAATCCCCAGAACAAGCCTGCCTTGTGATGCTGAGGTGAAAAAAATGGGAATTTTAGAAATTCACTGCAGGTAATTTTATCTGATGGAAAAGGAAATTTGATTTAATTAAAATAAAACCCATGATTTTGTACCAGAAAACTCACCAATACTGCAAACACCCCCTACAGCCATGCCCATAATTTTGATGACAAACAGAGAAAAAAAAACTCTCCAGGATTATTATTTAATGAATCATAATTTGATTAAAACTTCTTCTGCATCCTACCTTTAACAGCACACCTGGAATATATCAGCTCTACCAAGATGACAAATTTTCCAAATAACAAAAACTCAGATTTCGTAAGTCATGAGCCATATTTGAGAGGACTCTATTTCAGCTCATTTGGATCTCATACCCTAAAGAGACCAAGATAAGTTGTTTTTTTAGGGTTTTTTTTTGATTTTTTTTTGCTTATGGAACCATCCATATGTGCCTGGATAAATGAAGATGAAAATTGGCTGCCTTTTCAAAGGCTAATTCAAGAAACTTCCAAAGTCTTCTGTTCTTTCTACTGATCCATCAACATTTTCATAAACCAACTGTTTTCTTTTCAAGCTGTGGTGGCTACAGTCAAATTGGATAAATCTGTTCAGATTCTTTTTAATTGGGAGAAAGTGAGAGAACAGCCACTCTTCCTTAAAATCCCTTTGGTGAAGTGCAGCTGTGGCAGCCAGGGGAGCTCATTAAACCCCATCCAGAGTTTTCCAGACCTAGCCCAAGTGTTTGTTTTCCAACTGCTGCTTCCTGTGAAAATTCCTGCTTTTTCACTGCATTCTGCTCTGCAATAGAAATGGAGATTTTGGTGTGTCCCTATTCCCTGATCAGGTCTTTGTGCTGTGAGTTCCAAGTTAGGCTGGGCCTGGAGTGGTTTCTTGGGAGAGCTCTTCTGTCTTTGTCTTTGTCTTTGTCTTTGTCTTTGTCTTTGTCTTTGTCTTTGTCTTTGTCTTTGTCTTTGTCTTTGTCTTTGTCTTTCTATTTCTCTTTTTCTTTCTCTTTCTCTTTCTCTTTTTCTTTCTCTTTTTTCTCTTCTCTTAATTTCTTTCTGCTTCTCTTCTCTTCTCTTCTCTTCTCTTCTCTTCTCTTCTCTTCTCTTCTCTTCTCTTCTCTTCTCTTCTCTTCTCTTCTCTTCTCTTCTCTTCTCTTCTCTTCTCTTCTCTCCTCTCCTCTCCTCTCCTCTCCTCTCCTCTCCTCTCCTCTCCTCTCCTCTCCTCTCCTCTCCTCTCCTCTCCTCTCCTCTCCTCTCCTCTCCTCTCCTCTCCTCTCCTCTCCTCTCCTCTCCTCTCCTCTCCTCTCCTCTCCTCTCCTCTCCTCTCCTCTCCTCTCCTCTCCTCTCCTCTCCTCTCCTCTCCTCTCCTCTCCTCCTCTAACTTTTCCCTCAGTCTCAGGTTTCGTGCAGCAGGAACTTTGAGCTGCCTGGAGCAGGAATTTGAGCAGCAAAGAGCCCAGCAGAGCAGGATCCAGCAGTGACTGCTACCTGACTTCGCCCCTGACTGAGCTTCCCGACCTTTCCTGGGGGCACAGCCCCTTCTGCTCCATTTAGGCTCATCTGGCACAAGCAGCTTGGCTCTTCCAGAGCTGGAGAATGAGAAACTGAAATTTCTGTGCTCCCTCCTCTCCCTGAAAGCAGGAACTGCAGGTAGCAGTGGAGTGCCCTGAGTTTCTGGCTGGTGTCAAAAATGGCAAAAATTACGAACTCTCCTCACTCACTTGAAGGGGTTGCTCCTGCCATATTTCCACATGACAATAAATAAATATTTCCATACTTATTTAGTGTCATAAAATCAAAGTTTGGGATGAAGTTCACACATTCCTAATGCCCAGAATAATAAAAGAATACAAAGAGTCAAGGCTGTGGAGTGGCTGCTGTGAAGTATTCTGATCCCTGCAGTGTCCTTTGAGGAAAGCAAAGGGAAATCCAAACCAGAAGCAACAGCTAAGAGATATTTCTATTCTACAGACTTGTATTCTACAGAAAATACATCTGTGGATCGTGAAAATGAAAAAATACTGACTTTTTTATTTATAACCACTTCTGGTGTAAATAGCATCCCACAGGCAGAGCCAGTATATTGGGAATTGTGGGGGAGTGCAGTGTTTGCTGCACGAGTTCCCAGGAACCCAAACAAGCAGGGAGGAAATGAAAGCTCCTGTGCCAAAGGCAGACAGGGAATAACCAGAGAGATCACAGGAAACACTGCAGAGGTGTTTAAATATGTGCAGGGCTGAAATCCTGCCACCAGCACCCAGGAAAAGCCCAGAATGAATCCAGTGGAACAGATACTCCAGCCCAGAGTGGAGGATCAGCAAATTCAGAGAGTTCACAAACAAATCCCGTGTGGCTGTTGGAGTTCCATCCCAAATATCCCATCCTATGGTCTGCACAAAACTCCTCAAAATAACCCTGTCACAGGAGAAGGTTGGGAAGATCAAGGTTGGAATTTGCTGCTTTGCCTGTGTAACACAGACAGGAAAACTCTGTGATCCCAGGAAGGTTTAATCATTTATTTGAAGTTTCCCAGTGCCATGTTGCTTAGGAAATATTTGCAGTATAATTAAGGCGGAATAAAATACGTTACAGAGTTGCACAATATCCCAGTGCTACAATTGCTTAAAAGACATCACTAGTGTCAAGAACTGAAAATACAGCAGCATTCTCAATTCATTTTAAATTTCAGTGACTTTCATCTAGAATTTAATTTTTTTCTTTGGAAAACCAGAGAGCTCTTGCCTGAAAAAGCTCTGTGAAGACTCTATAGTATCATGGGAAGATCAAAGACTTTGTTTTTAGTTAAAAAGGTGATCTGTGTGGGAAGCAGTCACAACTTTTACTATAGCAACCTTTATTATTTACTGATAATGTTAACAGTAAATAGAAGTAGCAAATACTAATTTTCATGTTGTGAATCATGCTGAAGGTGAAATAATGCACTAGCTGAAACAAAATAAATATGTACATGTTATATCCACTCAAATTAAGGAAAGTCAATCAAGCCTTGGATTTCTAGGATGGAATATATGCTAAAGACAAGACAAAGGTAGAGATTGATCAGCAATATAAGAGCAATGGATTAGGAGCATAATTGGATTTAAATGTCACTAAACTAATCCTGGGCTACTGAACTGGACCTTCAGATACTCTGGATTATGGTGAAAATATATCAGTTCCTATACATCCATCTACACCCATCTGAGCCTGTCAGATGAATCCTCCCCAGCTGAAAAGATGAGAAATGCCATCATATTTAAATGACTTCACAGCACCAGAAATAACAACACCAAGATCAGCAAACCTACATTGGCTAAGAAGAGCAGAAACTCAAAGAACAAAGTTTCCTGCCAGTCCTCCTCCTTCCTTTTCAACTTTATCTGGACAAAAACCATTTGGTGACATCAGTTTGCTCTCCTGGTTTCTGTTAGTTTTATCGTGTAAATAAAGAAAAGAAAAATTTCCTAAGGTATAAATCACATAATTTTTATCTTTTATCCTTAATCAGTCAAAAGGAAAAATACAATTATAGAAAGTCATGGTTTTAGTCATTTTCTTTCTTTGATTATTTACCAGGTTTGGTTTTCTCTTCTCCATTGTACAATAATTTCCTTCTCTCATCTCTTTGTTCCAGAACTCAGAACAGCTTGAATTTGACAGATCAGATTTGGTGAGTGTTAACAAGTTAAAGTCAGCAAAACATTTTTCCAAATAGTTTCTTACAACTGTGGCACTCTTAGATGGGGTTGGATGATTCTGGCAGCCACTGGAGAAATTAATTTGCAGCAATTCCCAATATTTAAAAATTTCCTAATACAGGGTTTTGATGGAGTTTCCAAAGCTGCAATTGATTTAAGATAATCAGACATTGTGGTTTTTCTGTGCTGTGAGGATCCTTCCTCATTTCCTTCATAAAGATCATTTCATTTTTCTTCTCTCCACAGTGAAAAGCCATAAAAGAGAAGAATCCTCATCTTCTCCTGCCTCCAGCTTCACCCTGTTGTGGACATTACATTTATTTGTGTGCTCTGTGGACTGGGGCACACCAAAGGCATGAGTTCTCCAGTATTTTATCCCTAATGGTGGCCAATAATTGGTGCCAAGGAAATAAATAAAGGGAAAAAACCCAATACCAGGGTAAGCACCCGTTATATTGTCTCAGTTCACAGCCAGATTTACTGAGCCTCAGAGCCTTTCCACTTGTGCCACTTTATTTCCTGGGTATTTTGCAAAATATTCTTGAGAATGTTTGGCCGCGGTGAAAAATGTTATCTCTAAATAGAAACCTGGATTGGACGCTTTGTGCACTCCCACCTGGGTGTCAGGAAGATCTGCCTGATCACCACAAGTTCTGGTTCCTTCTGTCACTGCTCACCCTGGCAGAATGCAATTTTATTGAAACACTGATAACACCATTTTATCATCCTAGCGAAAAGAGGAATATTTCTGAAGGGCGAGGTGAATTCATAAGAAAAAGCATTCCCTTATCATAACTAAAAGAAATGAACCAGGTCATGTGTAAATACATGTTTGATTTATCAAAGCTCTTTGCCTTCTACAAATCCCTAAAGCACAACCGGAGTGACCCACCTGGTTTGATGTACAAGAAAATCTATTCCAGTGAATAATTTGAGACCCTGGAGAAGGCAAAGTACCAAAGTTTCCAAATCCTGAGTGCTAACAGGATGTTTGTTTTCTAATTTTGTCTAGATCTGTTTCTTGTAGAGTCCAGGAGAAGCCTAAGATGTCTTTGCCAATCTGCTGATTAAATAAGACTGTTAATATGTGTTAAATTTGGAATCATCACTGCTGTGCGAAAAGTTAATCTGCTTTAAAACTTCAGGCAAGTCAGCTCACAAAATTATGCCTCCAGATAATTTGTTTCTGGTCATTCATGGCTTCCTTTGGAAAGCAGATGTGCCATGCCAGGGTTATTTGATATTGCAGCCAGCTGAGAGCATGTCCTCCAAAACCTAAGGAATATTTTTTTTCCCAGAGTAGTCAAGAACAGTTGAATTTTTTTATTAAATGAACAGCTCAGAATCAGTTAGGAATTTGAAAAAGAATTCCCCGGTGTTTCTATCACTGGAACAAACAGGAACAGACTTCAGAATGGATAATGGCTTTGACTCTGGCAGATAAATCCTGATAAGATTCCCTGCCCATCCCACGGGGGAGTTAAACCACACAAATGCAAATAGCAAACCATGCAAACACTGCATTCACAGCCCTGAAGGTGATGTATTGCTCTTTTCCATGACAATGACACCTCCTCTCCTTGCTCTGGGAGTTGATGGTGGAGATTGTAGCTCCTTACCTGGTGCCTCTTGCCAGGGAGGTTCCTACTGAGCCAGGCCAACAAGGCACCAGCAGATTTTCTGCATTTTAGCCAAAAAGTGTGGCCTGGAAACCTGCTAAAAATCAAACCCAGAGAGTCCTCCAGAAGTCAAAACTCTGCAGGGCACAGAGCAGTTTGGAGAGGAGACTCCAAGCAGGGATTCAGGGGGCCTTTAACTTGGCTGTGATCCCTGTGTGAGTGCTAATTCCCACTGGGGTGGAACAGGGAGTCAGACATTAAAAAGATGTGTTTTACACTGCACAGATCCAGAAAATTGCTCTGGCCTAATTACCCCTGTGATTTGTCTCCTGTGATTTCCCAGTTCTCTTAATCTGCTCCTGAAAAGTACCTGGTGTGTCAGTGTTTAACCTTTTCCAGCCAGAATGAAGGTTACTTCAGCCAAAGGAAACATTCAGCAGGATGATTTCTTTTATTTCCTTAAGCTTCAGTAGGTGACTTAACATCTGAACAGCTTTTTCTTCGAGCTTTTTTTTTCTTCCTTAGAAAAGTACTTTTCAAGGACTCACAGTGAGTTAAAAATACACAAAATATCTCTAAACTCAATTCATTTCACATCTCTATGACGGTAGAAAACATAGATATGTCCAAAAACCTTACTGTGTACAGGAAAAAAATGTGGGGAAAACCTTGCTTGATATTAAAGTTGCTTTGCAATAACCTCATTTGTCAAGTTTTAAATAACTTCTGAGGTTTTTGAGATTAAAAGCTCAAATCTCACTCCCACTCTCCTGAACTTCCTATTGAACACACTGGAAATAGATGGCACATGCAGCATTCTGATAACACCTGACTCAGGCATTGTAAACACAGCTGAACAATGAATTTTTAGAACAATCAGATGTTTTATCTTTGTTCTTTCTGCCTCAAGCCGTGCTTTTCCATATTTTACTTAAAAGTCAAATTTCGAACCCAGAATTACTGATCTTCCAAATGCTGGTACAGAAACTGTTGGCCTTTTGTGGAAATACAAAATGCCAACCTGCAACAAATTCAGTAAAGCCACTGAAGAGATGCAGTAAACAAGAAATTCTGGAGTGCTTTTATTTGGAGAGAAGCACCTTTATTCCAAAATATTTTTTCTCTATTGATCAGGTAGGGACTATGATCAGCATGAGGGATATTTGATCTGATTCTGCCTGAAATCAAAAGGGACTTTCTTCCCCTTAAGTAAGACTTTCTTTCCCTAAAGTGTAAGACTTCAGCTGTGCTAAAGGAAAATTGCCCAAAGCAGCAAAATGAGGTAAATTCTGTGAAATGTCAGAAAATGTTGGAGCTGTTAAACAGCAACGGGGAAGAATCACATTCCCAAAATCAAGGAATGCTTTAAAAGGTAACAGAGTAAACAGAAAAAGAAGAAACTATATGGATCTAGCAAGGAATCTCTTGGGAAGCAAGTGCTAAAAGTAGGATGCTACAGAGCAGCAGGAGGAGGTGACTGTAATTATTAAATAAATCTCAAGAAGAAATTCCCAGAAATTGCCCAAACCAGAAATTCTACAAATTTAGAGCTGGAGCTCTGGTAGGTTTGGCACTGGAGATTTTGGAAAACAGTCTAAGGAATCTGCTGCATTTGTAGAACACTCCTGAGGTGAAAGTTTGGTTCCTTTACCAGCTCTGTTCCACAATTTATTGCCATGACCAAGGCTGGAAAATCGAGATCCCTTCCTTCAGCCCTCGTGTTCCACAACATGCCACCAGTACCACTCAAAATCCTGATGGGTTAAATCCCATCCATCTCAGCTCAGTGAAAACAAATTGCTTTTTGATTGAGGGCCTGGCAATTATACAGCCTAATTTATGCACATGAAGCTTCAGAGGAAGGAGCCCAACAACAAAGGATGCCTCGATGTCCAGGATGTCACCCCTCAATTCCTGTGCTGAAAACTTGGTCACAAAAGGTCAAATATGTGGGTGGCAGAAGTTGCAGTGCTGATTGAGGAAATCTTGGTGCAGGTCCCAGCTGACAGCACAAATCTGGCTGGGAGCATCCTCTGCACCCCTTGTCCGCTCAAGGAGAGGAGCTGGAAACAGCCCAGAGCACAAAAAGGAGCGGTTTTTATTCAGCTCTGTTTTCTCATAGGCTGAGTCATGATTTGGGTTAGAGAAGAGCCATTTCTGATTGGGCTGAGCAGATTTTGGAAATATTCAGTGGTTGCTGTTTGTTTATTTGTTTTTATATCTCTTTATTGTGTTTCCTTTCTTGAAGACTCTTTTCCAAAGCCCTCAGTCTTTACCTTCCAGTTGTTTGGTTTGAAAATGAGCTTGGGCTGATCGTTCAGGGCTGATGACAGCAGGCACCTCTTGTCTGACAGAATTCAGATTAAAAGTGGGATGGAAGTGAAAGGAAATCTACCCTTCTATCTCCAGATAAGTGCTCCAGAATTCCTTTAATAATACAATGTTTCCTATGGAGATGCATCTTGGTTTCTGGTATTAAAAACTGCTCCTCAGTGTTCAATTTTTTTTAAAGAGGAGAAAAATGCACTTCTTTTACCAGATAATAATCAAATTTTAAACACAATAATTTTTTTTCTTCTTTCTATTCTGTCTTAGCACACCTGGTAAAAGCCAATTGCTATGCCTATCCTTCTCTATTTTTATCTAGGATACATCCCTTTCTTTTCTATTCCTGGCTAGAAAATTGTACATAAATGAAGTCTTGTATTTGAACTTTAGAAGATATCAGTGTCTTTTTTCCTCCAAAGGATTATTAAGCTACTTTTATTAGCTGTCTAATTGGAAAGAGATCCTATTTTTTGTGCACTTCTGATAAGTTGTTTTCCCTGGCTGGAACATATTCCTATCTCTGTATAAGGATATAAGATACAACTGTTGAGAAGTAATAATGTGCAGTATAATTATTCTAATTTCCAGCCAAATTATGAAAGAGCAGGTAGTTCAAAGTGCATCTGTATTTAAATAAGACACTCTATCCTCTAACTGTTAGAATATTAAAATGATTCTGCTCTTTGCCATTGGATTGTGGAGTTAATTTCTGTGGAGTCAGGAATTAAGTGATTATTGCAGCAATGCCTTGCATGGATATTGGCCATAAAAATCTCACAAATTACAGTGTGGGAGAGTTTTAAACTTTAACATCTCACATTACTTTCATCACATTCAATAAAATGTTTTATTCTTCCATGATGTTTCATCAGGATGTGTGATTTCATTATCTCCGTGTTCCAGACACGTCTCGTGAAGGGAAAGTTTTAAATCATCCCCATGATGAGTTCTTCTCATATTTTCCTTATTCCTTTCAACAGATTTCACAATTGCCACGTCCCAGAGGAAATTCTTGGAAACTAGTCTGGCAAGGAAGAAAATCACAACTTTCTCTGGCAGAAACTATGGGATGTTCATTTAAGTACATAGAGCTAAATCAGGTACGATAAATACACTGCAAATATTGTGTATCTTACCACACTCAGAGTAATGCTGATTCTGCATGATAGCAAAGGAATTTGGGCTTGAATAACTCTTGTGGGTCCCTTCCCACTCAGGATATTCTATAATTTTTGTGATACTAAAAAATTCATTTACCAAAGTGAACAAAAGACTGAATAATTTCAGAAGAACTGCGCAATCAAATGGGATTTTATTTTTCACCATGACAAATCCTTTATTCGAATTTCTCTATTACATGATAAACTTCCCAAATTCCCAACCATGTCCTTTCATTTAGGACATTTATGAAATGACTTTTCATTTCTAAGTTAAAAAAAAAAAAAGCTAAAGGTCAAAAGAAAGTATAAAAAGGGTCAAAATGTTGAGGACTCCTTAAAGATTACCAGGTTTGACTGGGAGTTATCAGCTGGTTAGACAAGAAACAGAGTTTGATGAGACAAAACTGAACTCCCAGAAGGCAGAGCTGGGGTTAGAAGACAGAATTACCTCTGAGGAGTGTCTAACACACAACCACATCAAGGGATGGGACTGGGGTCAAGAGAGGAGTGATGTGGCATGACTGGCAATAGGAGCCCGTTTAATTGAGATGACAGCTGTCCTCCAGTTGCTATTCCTTGAATAAATTATTTGATTTGATTAGTTTTTCTCAGGCTGCGAGATGAGGCTTTATATTAATTCTGAGAACTCTCATTTATTTGCACTCCAGCGATGACTCCTCTGCCCCAGCTGCAAATTCTGCCAAGTCAATCTGGACATGTTTATTTACCTGAAAAAATCTGCTTTTCTGCTGGGTTTTCAGCTTTCCAAAGCAGTAATTGTTGTTTTGGGTCGTGTGTTCATGTCTTTGGCTGCTCTCTGGTCAGCTCTGGTTGTTCTTGGTGCTGGTGACAGAAATGGGCACTGCTTGAACTTCCAAGCTTATTTGAGATGTGCTGATTTATTAGGTCAGATCTTAACTGGGTGGACGCTTTTACTTCTTCCAGATATCCCTGAGCAAGGTGGGAATGAAATGATGGGAATTTATCAGAGCAGATGAAAGTGATTGTTTACCTGCTGGAAAGGTGAAAAGAGCCTGGGCTGCTACTCAGGATTCTCACAAAAGTCAGGAGGATTTGAATAAACACAGACAGCAGGGCAATGTCCTTGGGGTTTATTTCTGTTTCAGATGAATCCTCCTGTTCTGCATTGCCACCTGTGCCCACCCCCTTGTCTGACAAATTAAAAAGAAGCATCCCAGATATTTTAATAAAAACCACAGAGTGCTGCCAATATTTTAAAGGACAAGGAGGTGCCGCAGATTATTGAAATTCAGAGTCATGAATAACAACTATCAAATATTTCAGCCTCTGAGGACTGTCAAACAGCACAATTCATCCCCTTAAAAACAAATCAATAAATGCAAAAACAGGTAAAAGGATATTTAAAAAAACAATCCCCAAGTGTGATTGTTTATTGGAGTAATTTATTATTGGATAATAAATAATTCTTTCTTATCGCAAATATAATATAATATAATATTATAATTGTATTATAATATATAATATATATAATATAATATATTATAATGATAATAATAATAATATTATAATATTATTTGCTTTTTGATTCTTCCTCCAATAAACACATGGTAATAAAGAATTATTGGAGGAAGAATCAAAGAGCAAATAATATATTTGGATGTTCACCTGTTGTTATGCTACTGAAAAGTTGAGCAAGAATGGACAGAAAGTATCAGCAACAAAATTTTGTTCAGTGGAAACTTTGCTATCAGTTTCCAAAGAGACACCACTAATCCTGACTCCTTTATATAATTCTGTTGACAGCTTTTATCATATTCCCTTGAAGCACAGAGTGATGTTGACTGAAAGGATTCAGGCGTGTTTCCATTATTAATTTTGGGCTGGATGTATATGAGCAGTTTAATGTGATAGCTCATAAAAACCCACCCCTAGATACAGAGTTTTAAACTTGCCTCATTCCCCTGCAACACTGTTGGAATCTGTTTCATGTGTCTTTTATTTGGGGAGATAAAACATGTCATTTTCAGTCAATGGAACCCTCTCTAAATGCACAATTGACATCTGCTGTCAGCTGTCATCTGCTTCATAATTAACAATCCAGATGTTTACACAGTTTTATCTAAAGGAATTGAGTTTATTGTTTGATGTTCCAGATGAGGAATTATGATTTCTTGACTTCCCTTTCTCATCTTCAGAAGGAAACATGTTCTCCTCTGATGTGGATGACACTGCTGGTGTGTGCTGGGTGTTCACTGATTTCTTAATTTCAGGAGTTCTGCCCTTTTTTGTCACACTCCTTTTCCAGCTCTCCCTCTGCCTTCTTTTGCCCCAGAATTTCAGGCTCTGCTTGGCTTTCCAGACACTTGCACTGATCTGGAGATCTCTCAACAAACCTGGTCCTCAGGTGAGAACTAACACATTTAACACTTAAATGAGATTCATTTCCAAGGTTTGTGTCCCACAGTGAACAAACACTTTCTGCATTGCTGAATTCTAGCTGAAAAGGAGAATTTACACTGAACACCAGGAAATGGAGTCAGGAAAAACCCTCAGCTGCATCTTGTCTGTTGTTTTACCTTTAAATGTCATTCCTCATCTGCTCCTCTCCCTGTGCCTCCTCTTTCCCTGTTCCAGGCACTCATCCCATTATTTCTCTTTCTGGTAGAATCGTGCTTGGTGGTTTCCTGTTGACATTTGTTTTCTTGGAACAAAGCACATTGATTTTTCTGTACTATTTCATCTCTTACTTAAGCGTCTCAGAATTGTCAAAATTGCTGCTTTGTGGTGACTTTACCACAAGTTTCCATCTTCCCCCCTCCCCAGGGCAAGGCAGGGATGAACATCCCTGTGTGGTTCTCTGCTGGACCCTAAAATCAATACCAGTGACTGTGAATGCAGCTAAACTTTGGTTTCATTCCAGCAGGAAACCCCCCAAAACCTGTCTGACCCTGAGTAATCCAAAAGGATTCTCTAATTCATCATAACATCATTTTTCTGTGTTTCCTTTCAGTGAGTGGCAGGCACTCGATTTAAATGAGTCAAGAAAAAGAAAACCTGTGTTTTTTATTGTCACGATGCAGATCTCCACCTAAAAAAAGTGAATTAATTTTTCCTGGATTGCCAAACAACCGCTGGCTGCTAACACAGCATTTGAATTTCACTACAGCAAATGAATTTTGGTAGGAAAGTTAAAGTTCTCCCAAACTCTTCCTAGTCCTTGGTATGAAATTTTGCCCTCAGAAGCATGTTGGTTTTGATGTAAATACTAGAAATCTCCTTTGATTATTTTTAAAATAGGAACTGGAAATAAATTCTGGTTAAGAAACGTGCCACAGGTTGGAATTCCTTGATTAAAATCCCTCATTTGGCAAGGTGGTGGCTTCTGGCTTGAAGAGGGAGAGGAGATTTTGCTGTGAAAGGGAACTTGGAGGTGGCAGAAGATGGTGATTGTTGGAGATGGATGTGAAAATGGAGAGTTCAAACCCACAAGAAATATTGTGCCTTGGGAATTGCTCCTTTGTTGTTTCCTTTCCTCTTTTCTAAATGGAGGTAAAGCTAGGAGGTTTGGAATGGTGATTATGAGAAGAGTAGAAAATATTCTGAGTAACATCTATTGTATAAAGGATATTTTTTGAGATTATAAACTGGTGAACAAGCTGCATTTTAATGGAAAGTATAATTAAAGTTGCATCAAATGTTTGAGGGGGTTTTTACCTTTTTTTGTTTTGCTTTATTTCTTTTCTCTTTATTTCTGGTAAAGGAAGCTGAAATCCCCACTTTATAAAAGAGTTCTGAATAATTTATATAATGAGCTGATGGAAGCAAAAATGGAATTTGTAATTCTGATATTTCCCTGCTTTTCCTGCTAGGCGAGGAGAAGAAAAAATGTGAAAAAATGAATTGCGAAAAGGAGAGCTAATGGGATTCGGTGTAAAATGTGTTTCATGAAAAGTATTAATAGGAGAACAATTTGATTACATAGAAAATCCATTGCTGTTTAATGGCTACTGCACAATTCCAGGTAAAACCTGATTTTGAGCAGGCATTTGCTGAGGTGTTTGGAATTCTCTGCTTCCTACAGCACATATGAAACCCTGTGCCTGCCTGGAAGCTGAGGTGGAGCCCTCAGTTAAAATATCACTACCTCTACTCAGTGCCTTGTGACTTTCTGCAGGGCTGGGAGCTCTTCATCCTTGCTAATTTTTGTCCCACGTGTGTTTATGTGCGACAATTCATTTTCTACCCAAAAAAAAATCTAATTTAAAACACAACTGATTCATATTTAGAAAAATTAAAATGAAGAGTTCAGGTGAGTTTTCCCCAGCCCCAGCATCCCAGGTCTGCCTCGTGCAGCCTGGTGAGATTTTCAGCTACAAAATCATTACCTCTAGTCAGTGCCTCGTGACTTTCTGCAGGGCTGGGAGCTCTTTATCCTTGCTAATTTTTGTCCCACGTGTGTTTATGTGCAACAATTCATTTTCTACCAAAAAAAAAAAAAAATCTACTTAAACACAACTGACTCTCAGAAAAAATGAGTTCAGGTGACTTTACCCAGCCCCAGCATCCCAGGTCTGCCTCGTGCAGCCTGGTGAGATTTTCCCTGCCATGAACCCTCCCAAGCCAACACTTCACTCTCAATTTTATCTCTCTGCCCACCTCTGCTTTATCCTATTTGCTGCACAACATTCACTGCAGATAAATACAGTGCAAGCATACATTGAATTTCCTGCGGATGACACAGCCCAGGAGTGACCTTCAGCTCTGCTGTAATCTCATTGCGGGAGTTTCTTGGGCAGAAATTACAGAACTGGTGAATTAAACTGAGATAACAACAAGGGCAAGCGTGTGAGTTCATCCCACTCCCCCTGCAATCTGTTTGCTCTTTCTCACATCAGCCCAGGGCAGAAGGGGGAGGGTCACGGTGGCCTGGGGAGGCTTTGTCACCTTTACACCTAAAAATGTGTAATAATAACAAAGGAAAGCTTGATTCCAGAGCAGCTTTGATGTGTTAAGCTGAGATCAGGGCACATTTTACTGCTGGAAATGTGGTTCTAAGGGAGAAGCTCTGCAAACTGGAAGGGTTTTTAATCCTACAGCAGGACCTTCTGCAGAAACCACAGCTGGGATAAATCTCATCCCTGTTTGGCTCAAACAGAGGGTTGTGAGCTCCTGGTGCACCTCCAAGTTATGTCCTCAGGTGGAATTTCAGGGGAAATCTGGGCTCAAATCAGGGAGTCACTGAGGTGCCAATGTCACTGGGAGTGGGTTTTGGATGGAGATTGCAGGGTTTGACCCCATTTGTAATTCAGCAATTTCTCGCAATCCTCTTCTCACAATGGCATTCTTGTAATTAAATGTGGACAGAACTTTAGACTCCCACAAAACAAAGGAGACAAAACTCATGCTGGAGAACACCTCCAGTGCAGATCCACTCCCAGATCTTCCTTCTGGGAGTGACAGAGTGTGTGCAGTGTCAGCATCAGAAATAACAACATGTGAAAATATGTGATATATAATAGCTGATGCATATGGGAGCTTAAAAACCTCCTTAAAATTACATTGGATCCCAAGTGATTGAAAGAAAAAGAGGAAATGCAGAACAGAAAAAGCCACAGAGCAGCAAGGCTGGGACATGACACAAGCACTCAGCAGGGCCATGGTCACACCTGGAGCTTCACCAGCAGAGAGGGAATTCTGCTGAGGGCCACAAGGAGAAACTCACAGAAAGGAGGAAAAGTGGTTTATTTTGTATTGATTTTCATGGGGGTAAAATAACCTACCATTAAAATTATCTGCCATTAAAATAATCTGCCATTAAAACCCAGCAGGCTGCTCGGTGTGCAACTGGAATTTTCTGCCCAAATCCCAACAAGTTCTGCAAGATCTGGCTGCAAAGTGAAATGCTGAAAAAAAGGCTCTTCCTGTGCTGTTTGGGTCCTTCCAGCAGAAGTTTTCCCTGGGTTTAAATGTTGCACCCACACTGACTTTGTTATTAGTTAAGTGGGAGAGCAACACATTTCTTTCCCATGAAAATAATTTTTGAATTAATTGAATTATTTGCAACCCCTTCACGTGTCAGAGTTAATCAGAGAGGTCCAATTTACTCCAGACAGAGGAGGATTCATGAAAGGCTTTCTGCAAAACATTGTTTTTCTGACAGTTTGAACCTTTGCGTGCTACATCTTCTGCTGATATTGCAAAAGTAATTATCTCCTTTAGGTTGCCTTTATATTAAATATTGAGTTTGTTGGTTAATAAGAGGTATAATTCAGTTCTGTGTGATTGGTAAATCCATCCTGATGATGTGATTTATGCCAAATTTCTTGATTTTTTCTTTTGAATTCTCCCCTGGAGGCAGAATGCAAAACAGAGAAAACATGCAGCTGCTTTATTTGAACTCCCCACTCCTTTGACATTAAATAATGACATTACTCAAGAAGCTGTTCAGGAATCCATAAAATTAGCATTATTGAGCAGAAATATGGTATCTTATAAATCAGTAATTATTAACGAGCTCTTGGGGGATGCAGAGAAGATGAGTTCCTCAGAGAAACCCCTGATTACAGCAGACAGGCAGAGCAATATTCTTAAAATTACAGTCTAATCATATGGATTTTCCCAGCTGGCATATTCAAAACCACCTGTGTTTGAAACTTCAGGAAGTTTTAAAAGCACCTGAATGGGACTTGTACCCCTCAGTGACATCCTTGCTGCTCTCAGAGGTTTGTAGGTTTGGCTCCACAAATTGGTGGGGAAAGCATCTGCTGGCTTCCCCATAAATTGTTCATCTGGAGTGTAAAGAGCATAAATTCTTTTTTTGGGTCTGATTTTATCTGTAGTGAGCGTGTGGATCCTCCCACAGGTGGATCTTAGTGGATTATTTAGAGGATCCCTCTCAGCCCTGCGTTATCCCACTGAGCTACAGTGTCATTTTCAGAGAGACTGTTTCAGAATTCCCAGATCAACACCTTCTAATCAGACTTATCAAGTATTTATTGCTCTCTTTCTGATTATCCTTCGGTTCTATCAGCACAAGTGCATTTCAGCTGGAAATAAAAAGGGATAAAGGAGAAAAAGATTTACAACTACAAAATTCTAAGTATGGTTGAATTTGGATCTAATGTCCATAACCTTCCCAAGTTTGGGGGGAATCAGGTTCTGAGATATACATGAAGTGCATTAGTGACAATTTCACTACTTTCCCATCAGTTTATTAATGATAATTTTGGGAAGTTCCTGGCTCTGAATCAGGGGATGTAACCCAGTGCAGCTCTATTGTTTTAGTGCTGTCATAATGGCCACAGAGCACCTGAAAATCCCTTTTAAGTCTTTTCAGGAATCCTAAATTGAGATTAGGAAAGTGTTTTGAGGCTTGTGCATTTATGGAGTGATTCCAGTTGTCATGCCATTTGGGAAAAAAAAAAGAGAATAAAAACTTGGGAAGAAGTTTTATTATATAGGATTGTGCTGCAACTGCAAGCACTCAATAACAAGGCAGTGGGTGTATTACAGCCCTTTATCTCACATTTAATGTTGTAGTGCTAAGGGCTTTGTGCAAAATGCAGTTCTCAAATTGTATCAGGATAGAGGAGCCCAAATCTCAGCACGTTCAGCTGGCTGGAAAAGCCAAAAAGAAACAGAACTCTTGTTTTCTGCAGCATTTTCACAGCCTGTGAAAGTCATTTCTGAGGGAATCTTGAAACCCAGATATTCCCATGAACAGTAATTTATTTCTTTCTAATGAAGGGCAAATCACTCATCATTTGAATCCAGGAAATGTGGGATGTGGAGGATGTGCCCAGTCAGATCTCCTGCCTGTGCCTGTGACCTGCAGCACCCCTCCCTCCATCCCTGCACAAACCCATCCCAAAACGTGTGAGATTGGGGCTTTTTGAAGTGCATATTGCATTTTTCTTAATTCTCTTTTCTCAGCCTTTAGGGTGCCTGAGTTGTTTTTCAGCTTCACTCTTCAGCAAGTTGCTGCAACCACTAATAAAAAGCTGTAAAAATAACACATGGATAACCTTTGAAGAAGTCTGAATTAGGTGCCAGATTCAAGATGGGGATGTTTAATACAAGAGCAGTGCTTTTCAGGATTTCTGAGTCTCATTTTAACTCAAGGAACTTGGTTAAAAAAGAAGAATCCTGTTCATCTCCCAGGTAATCAGAGGGACTGGTTTCCCTTCATTCTCTCCATTAATCAGCCTCTGATTTCTTCATGGCCACCTTGCAGTGCAGAGGGTTTTAGTGTTGGTAAACAAAGTAATGAATGAAACCAATAAAAGGAGCCCTGGGCTGAGCTGGGTTATTTCAATATCCCCTTGGAAATTCGTTACCAGAGCTTTTCTTGGATTGCTGGACCTTTTCAATTCAGTGCAGTGTGCTCATCTCTGCTCAAGTGGAAGGAATCCTGTTTGATTTAGTTACTTCCCATGGTAATGTGTGTCACTTGATCATTTTCCTAATATTTGTCACTTGATCACTTTCCTGATATTTGTCACTCGATCGCTTTCCTTAGCTCTCCCAGATTACACATCCCTTTGCATTTACATTTGATTTTCTGGCACACGTCTGTGACGGTGTTCACAGGGGTTCTTGGATGAGGGAAGAGACGAGGATCTGACTCCATGTTTCAGAAGGCTTGATTTATTATTTTATGATATATATTATATTAAAACTATACTAAAAGAATAAAGAAAAGGTTTCATCAGAAGGCTGGCTAAGAATAGAATAATAAGGAATGATAACAAAGGTTTGTGGCTCGGCTCTCTGTCCGAGCCAGCTGGGCTGTGATTGACCATTAATTAGAAACAACCACATGAGATAAATCACAGATCTATCTGTTGCATCCCACAGCAGCAGATAACCATTGTTTGCATTTTGTTCCTGAGGCCTCTCAGCTTCTCAGGAGGAAAAATCCCAAGGAAAGGATTTTTCATCACACATCAACATTCAGGAGTTGGTGGGTTAAACAGAAATGGGGTGTGCCTGCTTGCCAGCCCATTCCAGGGAATTAAAGGCTAAATGTGAATCCCAGCAGCCTGGGAAGGTCACAGAATCTGTGCAAGGCTGAGGAGCAGAATGTGCCCTGCCTGTGGTGCTCTCACAGCTCTCCCTGGAGGCCACCAGGCTTTTCCAGGTGTGTTGGGACAAACATTCAGCCACATCTCCAGATCTGTGTGCCTGCCCTGCAGCCCAGCACAGCTGTGCTATAATTCCACCAGCCCTGACTGGAATGCAAGCGTGTGGTGGCACAACAGCGTCAGCACAAGCTTCATCCCTGACAGAAAACCCATTTGGGTGCCAAAAAAAATCCCTGGCTAAACAGCCTAGAGGGAAACCAGGGCCTTTCAGCTCCCAGGAGATGCTTTAGTTTAAAACTGGCTTCTGTCTGCAGGTACCTCCCAGGGGAAGCAGGCAGAGTGCATTAAACTCGTGCTTAGGTGTTTTTAGCCCACAGGCAGGGATTCAGCAGGAGTTAATTGGCTTTGGTGAGCTGCAGCCACGGAGGATCAAAGCTGGTTGATGGTAAAGTATTAATGCAGCACTTGTACCTTCAGTGTTCCCTGTTAGTGCAGCAGCAGTGGGGGTTTAGAAGGAGCTAATCCCTTGTAGGAAATAAGTGTGATGCCTTAGTGCCAGCATTTGGAATGGTAGGGGATGGATGAACATTTGCTGGAGCAGGAAAACAGGTGCACTACATGACATTTAGAGTGTTTTCCCTCTGGAAGTAAAAGGAAAAAAAACTGAGTTCTACTGAATATTAGTGAGTAGGACAAAAAAATCAAAGGAAAAAAGAAAAGAACATTCTCCAAGCAGGACTGCTGGCATCCTCTGCATGGTGCTGACATTCCCATGGAATTCCCACATTCCCATGGAATTCCCACATTGCCAGGGAGTGCAGGGCAGTCTCCATGGATGGGTTCCCTGAGCTCTACCTGCCCGTGGGCTCCTTTAATGGGAGGGAAAATCCATCTTCACATCCTGCTGGATTCAGGAGTGCCAGAGACTGTGTCCAGCCTGCAGAGCACTTGAATTCTAGGATCTGCTTCGTGCTTTTAGGGCATTGGGGTTTTTTCTTCCCCAGAGGACTGCGGTTTGTGTCTTTCCCCCCCAAAAGTTGTCCCTGGGCTCATTGTGACATGAATTATCATCAGATCCTCCAGTTAGGGACAAGCTGGCAGGGCAGTGAATCTCTTTGGGGCTGTCACCCTGTTGGCACCCCCATGATCTGCTCCCATTATTGAGATTTCTGCTCCCCCACCCCACTGTTGGTGCTGTCTGAGCTCTCCCAGAGCTGTGACCCAGCTGCTGCCATCCCTTCCCCACGGGGGTCTCTGCCAGGCTGAGTTTGAAATACCAATCCACAGCTTTGGGGTGCCCTTTTTGGGGTGGTACCCATGGCCTGCATTCTTCCAAAGCTGCCCTCTTTGTAGGTTTGAGAGAAAAGCATCCTCACAGAGCTCTGTCCGGCACCTCAGTGTCTCTGCTCCTTTCTCTGTTCATCCCTTCAGTGTTGGATATTTGGGTACCATCTCTGCTTCACAGTTCATTCTCTTTTTTTCCTTTTATTTTTCTATTTGTTTTCTAATTTGAGATGAGGCAGTGCTGGTGTTCCTGGCCGAAGTTTGTGATCCTTGGGTGTTTATGGCACATGAAGCTCCAAATTCCAAGCCCTGTAAGTGATTGGCTCCAGCCTCTGTAGCAGTTCAGTGGAAATTGTTAAAGGCTGCTTTTTTACAGCTTTGGGAGGACTTTATCAGACACACAGCACACTGTGTTAGCCCTTCAAAAGGTTCTCTGGATGCACTGGGAGAGGTAACTTCAGCTTCACCCTTTGCTTCAGTGAAATTCTAAGTATTTGGCAAAAAATATCTATTTTTTTTTTCTGACAGGCTTTTTGCCTCAGTTGCAAAACTGCTCCAGTTAATCCATTTTGCTCACACTGAGTCTTGCCATCTGAAATGCTGCTGGAAGAAAAGAAGATGATCAACAGCAAATCTCTCCTGCTACAATCCAGTCCTGTCCACTCTGCCTGGCAGAAAGGTAACATTTTAAATAGTTCAGCAATTCAGAACACTTTCTGCACTAGCAGGATGGGATGAAAAGGAAATGAGGAGCTCAGACCCATGGAAATCAATGAAAAGACTCCAGGTATTATGTAAAGGTTTAGGTTCAGTGCATCAGTGAGCAATAAATTCATCACACAGATGTTTTCTTGGTCTTGTGCTGCACTTTGGGACTGCAGGTGTGTGTTATCAAAGCAGCTAAAGGGGATATTTACCTTCAACTTGATACTTCCCTCCTGCTTCCCAGAACAGCTCACAATTAACAGCATCTTTCCTTTTTCCTTTCCTTTCCTTTTTCCTTTCCTTTTTCCTTTCCTTTTCCCCTTTCCTTTTCCTTTTCCCTTTCCTTTTCCCTTTCCCTTTCCTTTTCCTTTTTCCCTTTCCCTTTTCCTTTTCCCTTTTCCTTTTCCCTTTCCCTTTCCCTTTCCCTTTCCCTTTCCCTTTCCCTTTCCTTTCCTTTCCTTCTTCCTTTTCCTTTCCTTTCCTTTTCCTTTCCTTTCCTTTCCTTTCCTTTCCTTTCCTTTCCTTTCCTTTCCTTTCCTTTCCTTTCCTTTCCTTTCCTTTCTTTCCTTTCCTTTCCTTTCCTTTCCTTTCCTTTCCTTTCCTTTCCTTTCCTTTCCTTTCCTTTCCTTTCCTTGTCCCCCCTTTTCCTTTATTTTTATTCCCACCTCAGCTTGTATTCTTGTACTCCTCCTTTGCTCCTTTTTGTTGCCCTTTCCTGCATTTTTCAAGGGCAGACTGTATTTCATTCTCATCCCTCTTATTTTCAGCTTACTGAAATGAAAAAATGTTCCAGTCTTCAGCCAAGGTCTTGCAAATTTACTGAGTATATTCACTTTCAAAAGTTTTCTAGGAATGCCCACTCACTCTTTGCCATCCTGTGCACTTGGTTGTGGTTCAAAGATGTCAAAATTGGGATTTCTCTGAGGGGTTCAAAAATTATCCTGGACTTGGTTCAGGCATTTCCTTCTACCAGGAAAAATTAGGGGGGGGGGGGGGGGGAAAAGTGAAAACACGAGGTTACAGAGGGCCAACATCTTAATCAAATAAGTCATTCATGTAGCTTTTTTAACAATTGTCCTTCTGCTTATTTGTCACAGCATCACATCACTCCCTGAGGCTTCTGCCAAGAATCCAGGCTCTTACTTCAGTTTAATATATGTCATCATTTGGGGCTGGCTTAGAGTGATTCTTACATAATTATAAGCCAAATAACTTTAATTTTGACTTTTTTTATCATTATTTCGAGATGCCCCAGGCCGTGCAGCACATCCCTGTGAAAATGTGGCAGCCACCAAAGCAGTGACTAAAATGACTTTACTTTGCATAATGCCAGCAGTCAAACCCTTTAAAAAGCTCCCTAATACAAAACATTAATGGCTGGACTTTTTCAGGCATCCCAGCTCCTTTAGCAGCTGTAACATTATTTGCTTCCTCTGTTCACAGTAAATTAGATATGCAATAATAGGGGTAAGAGACAGATTTAGAGAATACAAAAAAAGGCCTGGAAAAGATTATCCACAACAGCAATTAGGGATGGCTGAAACTTGGGGCATTTTTCTGCTTTGTTAACAGACTATTTTGGTGTTTTTTTTTTTCTAGAAGTTAATTCAGGCCAAGTACTTTATTTAGGGCAGCTGGTGTTGTTCTGGGGGTGGTGGCAGTGCCTGTCCCAGCTCTCTGCTCACAGCCAGGGGAGTTCTCCTGCTGTTCCAGGCAGTGGAATTCTGTGTTTTGTGAAGGATTCATGGCAGGGCCTGACCTACACCACCATCCCTGCCTGCTCTGGCCACGGTGGTTTGTGTTCTCCTGCCTTTAGCTTGGCAAAACCCCCACGGTTCCATCAGGCTCCATTTTGGGTTTTCTAACTCAGCTCCACTCATCTTAACTTGCGCTGCTGGGCTGCTGAGAGGGACATTTGCTCTGCAAAGCTGCTAATTTGTGGATGGTGAGGGCGAGCCCTGTGAGCAGCCCTGCTTTAGGCACAGAACTGCGGCTGCTTTGCAAGTTTTACTCATTAAATCTCAAATAATTCCCAAAATCTCTTAGTGGGATGCTCTTTCACCATAAAGCAGCAATCTGAGCCAGCAAGTTTGCCTTGAATCAGGGACCGAACTGAATCTTTTCTGTTTCTCAGTCCTGCATTATGTTTATTAAACCTCTTCCTGAAGTGTGACAGAAATTGAGGACTGGGTTCTCACTTGACATGAAACCCAACCATTCTCAGGGTTTTATCCATTCTCAGGGGCAATTAGGGAGGCCACAGTGACTTGCAGGATCAGGCTCTGACACCTTCCTTAAAATCCTCTGTTGCATTTCATATGGATTGGCTGGCTGAACTCACTGCTGCTTAATTCAAAAATGAGGAGTTGTCACCCTGAGCTTTCTTTTTTTTTTTTTTTGCCTCCTTTTATTTTGAAACCAATTGAGGGAGCGGTGTGAGTGCATAATGGTGTGATAAATCACTCAATTTACATTTGGCAGAATAAAATTAGCATTGCCATTACTTCATAACAGGCCATGGCCATGACTATGGAATTGATTTCAGAGTCAGGCTGATCCATTACAATTTTGTTAATATTGAATTTTAAATAGGATGATGAATTGCTAATCAATGAAGTTAAAGAAACAACTTAGGGGGAAAAAAACCCTACTGTTTACTTTATAAATTGTGTGTCATTTACTGTGCCACTTTCCTGGGCTTCCATAGTAGGAACTCCATATTTGTAATATTCCAGCACCATCATGGACATTTGTGCAATTCAGGGAACTTTGTTGGACCAAATTAGAAATTTTCCATTCATTTATATTCACTATAAACTTCCACCATTTTTTGGTGCACCAATGGCACCAAAATGATGGCCCAGTGCTGTTGTGCTGTTCCATAACCTCAATGAACTACACTAAAATCAAATGAAAAGAAACTTTGCTCAATTCCTTCTGTGTGCAAAATACCATTTGTTTCTCTTAGCTGTGTGTAGTTCTTGCTCTATCCTATAGATAGAGTTTAGATTGATGAGTTTATCCAAAACCTGAAGCTTCTTCTTAAGGTAAAATCAAGCAAAGATCCTGGTAGAGTTTATGAAGGTCAGAGCTTCCATTTTTTTTTTTTTTTCATATAAATGTAGATGATATTCTTATTTGGGGTAAAAAAATCTTGCAGGTATCTGAAAATCACACAAGTTTTGGGAGCTGTGCCTAGCTGTGATGGAATTAATTCTATCCTGTGACACTTTCTTTCTACTGGACATATTTTTTGGGTGTGGGGAGTTTTTTTCTGCAGTTGAACTGAGACAGACATAAAGACAGGCAGATGCATTGCCATATATTCCCCTTTCCTGGGGTGTCATCAAAGAGCCATGCAGTCCCTTTAATGAGAACTCAGAGCAGTAGATCACCTGGCCTTTAAACCTCAAAGGATGACCAGGCAACACTTTTAAAATATTTTTTTTCTGTCAGGAAGGTGTGGAGCAGTGCTTGAGGAGCACTGGATGAAATAACTCATCCTCGGCACACAGAATGTCAGGATCAATAGATACAACATTTTCTGTGGCTGGAAACTGTAAACAGAGAAATAAATACTTCTTGTGCAGTTGGAATTTATTCATTTGTCATTGTTTCTCTACTTTTCCTCCACCACCTGTAAAAGTGCAAAACCTCAGTGTAGCCAATTAAATCAGGGGCTGTGCTAACAAATCTCTCCTTTGGGCTGCTCTCCGGTAGAGGCTGCTTCTTTATTAAAAAAAATGCAATAAATTACTGCAGGAAAGTAAAGCATAAATTTCAGCAAGATGAAAGCATGGGACTATCAGGAGAGATATTTCTTTAAGATTTTATTTAGAGCTACAGAAATTCTGCTGTCCCAGCCTGTCCAAGTCACGCCTGGTGCCTCCATGTCACATTCTGCACTTCTCACCACAGAAAATCCTGATTTCCAGCATCGCAGGGGTTATTGGATTATTAAAAGAGTTCTTTAATAGCAGATCCAGGAATCCAGCCTGGGATTTTGGGTCATTATAAATCTGAAAGGACATCCCAATGAAACTCTTTGGTGCACCTTGTCATCCAGGGTAAGGGGTGAGTGGGGTCTGAGTGGTTTTCTGACAATGTTCACTCTGAGCTCTCTGCTGAGGTTTTAATTAGCAGATGTTCCCAGGGGTATTAGTGACAGGGCAGAGGGGGATGGTTTCAAACTGAAAGTGAGCCACAGGAACAGAAAATCTGTGCCTGTCCCATCTCTGGCAGTGCCCAAGGCCAGGCTGGATGGGGCCTGGGACAGTGGGAGGCGTCTTTGCCTGGTACAGGGCAGTTGGAATTAGGTGCTCTTTGAAGTCCCTTCCAACCCAAACCATTCTATGATTCTATATTTCTATATCTGGGAAGGAAGGGATCAGCAGATTTGGATTTGCTGTTCCCAGAAATTGGTAGTTTTGCCTTTCTCTTTTACCCAGCAGTTGCCATCTGCACACAGAGAACTCGCAGCTCCCTAAGGTTGTGCCGTGGAGGAATTGGCTGAAGATACACCCCAAAAAGTGCACTTGGAGTTCCCTTTTCTTGTGCAATGTGGAGTGGGAGGTCTGCTGAGGAAAGGGAATTTATTAACCTTTCTCCTCCTCCAGGTCAGAGCTGCAGGGTGAGCCTGTTTTCAGTGGCATTGAGGGACTTGCATTGTTGGTCCTGCCCCTGAAGAGAAAATGGAACAGAAATGGGAGATATGGGTAGGATAATGATTTCCAACCTTCTTCTGAGGAAGATATTTTAGGAATGTTTCCTTACAAAGTACAGACTGTGTATTTAGAAAATGGACCATTCATTTTTGCTAAATATGTCATCTGAAAAACTGGTGCCTGCACGAAGGAACAGAGGCTTATGGACAGAAACCCTTTTTATTCTGCTTTGAGCAGATAATTCTTTCATTTGCTAAGTACTTTTTTACCACAGTAGAGATGTCCAGCACTGCTGAACTGCAGTGAATTATACCTGGAATTTTATAAACTGTAGCTGTAGAAACCAGAAGCTGAGCACATGTTGCACCACTCAATATTTTCCCCATTGATTGCAGCAGTATTTCAGATGAGTCCCCAGGGAAATACAGCAACCTCCTTTTGTTCAGAAAGTCATCAAAACTAGGCAGCTTATGATCTTTATCAGCAAAATTATTTGCATTTCTTTTGCTACAGCCTCAGAGAGAGGAAAGGGGGGACAGGGAATGGAACAGAAGAGTGGAGCTGTTTGGCAGAGGCTCTAAAGCAGAGCCTGAAGTGTATTTATGGTTATAATTTTGCACAGATCACTTGGTGCTCTAACACCGTGCTGCTGATCACAACATACATCACACTTTAATTTTAACCTTTGCAATTCATCAATAGTTTCAATATCAAATGTAATTCAGCACTGACACTATTGGTTTACAGGTAAGTGGAATAAGAATGGAGGAGACTTAGTAATGGATTAGTTGGCCTGTCAGCAGAGGCAGAAAGATTCATGTTGTCTTCTCTATGTTTCTATCACATGCACAAAGCTATAAATAATGGCAACAGCTAATCAGACACAAGGAAGATATATGCTGTCATTGAAAATCAGTTATTTCTACCATCTGAGCTCTAAAAATTTAACCACTGAAAAGGAATCCATTTAATAAAACAGCATTTTGCTGCTTGTTTTGCAAGCCATGTACATTTAAAGGATTTTTCTTTTAAAGATTTAAAAGAATTATTTCCTTTGGTCATGGTATAGTAGCTCTGCCTCTGAGTAAGTGCTTATATCACTCCAGGAAGCTAGCAATGTTTTTAGGAAAATAAAACTGGCCAAGCAATTATTTTATTTTTCATTGAATACGTTAAGACTCAAATTCGTTGTTTGCTTTTTTTTTTTTTCTTTCTTGCTAAATGTAAAAATCCATGGTTTGTCTTCTGTGAGGTTTCTCATTCTAAACTGTTCACTTTGCTACTGGAATTTGGAAAAAATGTCTGACCTATAGGAGTTCCCAGTTTGCAATGTCTCCCTGAATACTTTCCTCCACTCTTAACTCAGGAATTCAATGGGGTGAACAGGACACTAAATCTGCTTTTTGGTGGTGCTGGTGGTGATGGGACATGGCCCTGCAGAGGCTGATGAAACACTGTCTTTGTGCATATTAAAAATTCAACCCCAGGTAACCTGATTTAACCCCCAAGTCAGCCCTGCTCTAAGGGACAGAGTGGATCCTGAAAAACTTATTCTGAGGAGTTCTGTGGGATATTTCTGGTCTAAAGTGAGACATAATTCTGTAAGCAAAATGTTGCAGTGTCACTGCCAATGATTATAACATCAGATAGCAAAGTGGAGCAAGAAGGAGCCTTAATTCAGATGTAATTCCAGGTGAAATAATCTGCTACCCAATATTCCATCCTCATTCAGGGATTTGAGTGTAAAAATGTAAAACACGCAGCAATGATGGGTAGAAGGTTTTCCAACCCCAGCTGTTTTTCCCCATACAGGGTGCACCCTGCTGACCCTGCTGGCATTTGGAGGGGAGGGGAAACCCCAGGTACAGAGCAGATTTCACCCCTGAGAGGCTGAAATGGTGCCAGGACTGAGTGCTTGGGCATGTGGAGCCTGCTGCCTGCTCGTCCTCACAGCAGACAAATACAACTGCAGTGGCCTCTCAGAAAGGGCCTCAGATGTGCTTTTTAACCTTCAGTGCTCTCTGGACAAATCACTGCTTATGACAGGCTTCATTACTGCTGGAAGCCTGGCCAGAAGCAGAAGGAGGGGATGTAGAAGTGCTTTTTATCATTTCTTTGGAGAAACACTGCACACTCACCACGCAGGGCAGCAATTGTCCATCACTTCTCTCTGACACGTTATGGAAAAGAGAAAAGGCATTAGAGAGTCAGGTAAAGAGGCTCATCTTGTTGAAACATTCCATTCAAGCTAACAGCTCACGTTAGAGCAATCCCACACTTTGTGCCCAGGGAAGCAGCTCGGTCTGTGGCTGGTGTGCCAGGGTTAGACCCTGGAAATCTGAGAGCAGGACCTTGTGCTGGGATTCCCACTGCAGGGAATCAAGGATAACCTCATCCATATTCCCTAGTGAGGGACCACAGTGGGATAGATCTTGGGTAGGGCTTACTGGTAAAACACAAATAAAATTGCATTTCGGGAGCTGCATTTCAATGTGAAACATTGTGTTAGGTAAAAAGAGATCAAAATGATCCCCAGAACGTTTTCTGAATATTCATGGGCTGCTGGAGGTGCTGCAGTGTGAGCAGTCTGCAGGGCTGGGACAGCTGTCAGTTCTATTGTAAGGTGGTTTGTTGTTCAAAAAAACCTTCACTAAAGGCAGGGAAAATGCTGATTGTTCTGGAATGACTCCAGTGCCAACCACTTCATATTGTTCAGCAGTGAGATTACCAACTCCTACACCTCTCTCTTTGAAAAAGTCACTGAATTCATCTCTGCTTCAAAAGACCAGACCATAAATACCAGTGCCTTGGATAAAGCCAATGCATCATTTCCCTGTCGCGTCCCTCAGCATCCAAAGGCTTGGTTGGAAATGGGTCTGGTGGCAATTTCAGCCTCTCAGCTCCTGGGAAGAAGTGTAGATCTTGTCAAGGCATTGGAAAGAAGGAGTGAGAAGTTGCTGAATGGACAGGGAAAGGATGGTTTATGTGTTCTATCATTTCTCCTTCGCTTGCAATTGTAGTTTTTTAATTGCTTCTCTTTGTTCTTTGGATCACCATTGTTATATTGGAACTGTATTTTTTTAATTTTTTTTTTTAATTTTTTTTTTCTTTATCTTGAGATCAGCCCTCAAGAACACCTCAAGAATCCCTTTTTCCTTTCCAGCCACGAGCCACCATCCCCTAGTCCTGTCAAGGTGTGTCCCTCCACGGACCCCATGCTACAAAAATGTCCTTGTCCCTGAGCACTGACAGATATCAACTCTAATTAGGAAAATCCTGGTAGCTCTCAGTATTCTTCAGCTCATTTTGGTTACTGGTAGTTGTGGGAAGAGCTGTGTGCTAAATTCAAACGGAAAAGGCTGCTGCCATGTCCCCCAGCACCTTATCAGCAATCACTGCCCAGGCTTGTAAAACATTCAATCACCTGTGAAGGGTGGGAGATTAATAAGAGGTGTTTTAATCTTCTCTTCACTCACTGCAGCACAAACAACACGATGTACAAAGGTGAAGGAAGGGAGGAAACCAAAGCTGTTTTTTCCCTCCCTGAGCTGCTTGCTAAATCCATCACTGCCTGAAAAGAAACCTCAGCAGTGCCACTGGTAGCCCAGAAGGGCCCTGACAGATCCAGCCACGTGCAGATTCCGCCTGGGATCAGCTGCCAGCTCAGTGCCAACAATTTTAATGGATTTCCCCTCCAAGAACCCCAAAACTCAGTCCCTGCAGCATCCAAGGGGCTCCAGGGCAGGACATGGGGCGAGCTGAGAGCTCCCACACTGGGATTTACCCAAAATTTCACCTCCTGCTCCATAGGAAATGCGTTTGGGCCACCAATCAGCCTGGCCAAAGCTCTGCTGTCTCTGCAGATCAGCACAGAGCTCTGCACATCGACACACTCAAAGCCCTGCTTGGGCTGTGGGATAGTGGGGTTTTGTCATTCTGAGTAGACAATTTCTAATATTCAATTTTTAAGGCTTCTGGCAGTTCAAAAATCTGTTTGGGTCCACCCAGCCAGTCGTTCCAGTGTCTGGTATTGGGAATTTCTAATTTGACTTTGTGAAGGAGAGCTTTGCTGCAGACTAGCTTGGAAGTGAAAGGAATATTCATACAGCTCAATATTCATCCCAGATCTGGGAAATCAATGCTAAGCACTGTCTGGAGCTGAGCTGAGGCCCTCTGGCCCATCAGTTTGCTGGAGGCTTCACTAAAATTGCCATTTTTGCCCTGTTTCAGGCTCATAATTGCAGTGGTAGCGTGTGTGTCCCAGGACTGACACGGTCACAGAGCTCTGCAGGAGCTGCCAGCAGAGCAGGGAGCCTTCCCCAGGCCTTGAAAAGTGGCAAAACTTCTTTGTGTGCTTCTCTCCATCTCCCACCCTTGGTTTTCTGTCTTCCCAGAGCAGACAATCGCTGCCATTAAGACGAAGCACTTGCTTTTTCTGAGATGGTCGAGCTCGTACAGAGAGAAAAAAAGGGAGAAAGGGAAAAGGAATGGAATATTTCTCTGCAAAGGGCACCTGTCTTTTACAGAGGATAAAGTGTTGCTAGATGAGCTTAACAACATGATTAATCAATCTGTGGAGACATCTTTCTAATTTTTTTTTTTCCTTTGTAGGAAAAATCTTTAGAAGAAAACAATCCAGGCAGAGGAAGAGAGATAAACCTCTGCAGAAGCAGACAGGGGGGTGGATTTTCTCCTTGATAAGTCAGCCCTACTCTCTCCAGTAGAAATTCCTTAGGGAAAATATACTTGAAATTTATACCAAGATAAAGGTTTGGAATGTTTGTAGGATTTTTTGTTTAACAGAAGTGGATTATTTCTTTGAGGGGCTCGACTCAGAGTTGGAAAAATGTTCGTATTTAATTGTTTGGTGCTGTCAGGATCCTTGATTGAAAAGCATCAGCTTTATTGCAGGTGCTGTCCACACATGGCAGCGTTTTCCATGGAAAGGAGTCAGGGAGGTGTCTGTGCTAATAATTCATTCTTTGCAGAGGTTTTCACTCAGCTGTGGGGAATTTTTGAGAAGTGCCTATCAGTGTATCAAAGCATCCTGCAAACTCTGGAAAGCAGAGAACTGAGGCTTTGCTGGGGCTTGTTTTAGCCTGCCAGCAAAGCTGAGTGATTCACCCAGATTCCCCTGGCAAAGAGTGCCCTTCCTGCACCACCACTGATGCCTCAGGTTTAGCTTTTGTATTTTCCAGACTCTGTGCTGCTTTAGTGTGTGGGTCTGAGCTCCATATTATGGGGATTGTTTTGTCTCCCTGCTCTGTGCACAGAGCAGGGAGACAAAACAATTCCTGCTCCAGCTGGGCACCAAGGACAAATGATCCCAATCTCAGCCCAGGAGCACAAACCCCGTGGGCTGCAGAGAGAAAAACAAGCAGGGTGGGACTGCAGGGGCTAAAGCTGGGATGGGACAATGAACTGCAAGGTGCAAATGGAGCAGAACTGATCCCAGGGAGAGACCCCGGCAGCGCTCGTGCATTTTGGGGCCATTTTGGTTCATCTTGGGTGCAGCCCTGGCTGGGCTCTGGTGCTGCCCAAGGTGGATCCATGGAGGAGATGCTTTGGATCAATCCCTGCTTTATTCTGGGACTCTGCCCAGCCTCTGCTCCAGGGCAGCCTGCACAAGGCATCACCACCTCAACTCCCAGAGATTTGTGTTTACCCAACCACGAGCTTGTGTCACCCTCTCTGTGAGAGATAGACACTAAGTATTTGCTATTTATCTGTTTCTTTTTTAGCTGTAGATTCAGCCCTTGACCTTTCAGGGCTCGCTGGAAATGAGCAGTGGAAGATTTGCCTGCCGTGAATGTTTTGACAACAGTTTTGCTGATGAGAGGATCAAGCTGATGCTGTGCTGAAAACCAACCTGCTCTGTGCAAAAAAAATGAAGAGTTTGCTTCAAAAATAGTTGTATTTGTGCTGCCCAAGGTGGATCCATGGAGGAGATCCTTTGGATCAATCCCTGCTTTATTCTGGGACTCTGCCCAGCCTCTGCTCCAGGGCAGCCTGCACAAGGCATCACCACCAGCTTCCCTCTCACACATCCTCACCTGGCTGCAAAGTTCTGCAGCGTGGGCAGAAAACGCTTCCACCAGTGGGGGATTTTTCACTTTTTGTGCTGCTTGAAGGAAAACTCCCACTGCTGCCAGGGGATGAGGATGGATGGAGGCAGGAGGCTGTGGCAGAGCCCATCCTTGATGGAGACAGATGGAGGATTTGCTGTCTTACAGCAGAGACAGTTGAAATACCTGAATGGACACAATGAAAAGTCAGAGTGGAAACTAAAAACAGAACTGAAGTTTTCTTTAGGAATGGGGAGGAAAGCCCTCATTTTGCAACAAAACCAAGTAGACAGGGAGTCAAAAACTCAAGTGGTTCCAGAGAGTCAAAGACTTTTCCATAAGAGATGGCTCTTCCACAGTCTTATTTTCTGCATCTCTAAACTAGAAAATATGTCATTGAAAGAAAGACAATGGCATTTAATTAAGAAGAAAATAAGTAAATAAAGTAAATCCTTATTGCCCAGGCAGTAACTAAAAAATATGTAAAGTAAATTGAAACCACTTGAGTGAAGTTGTGAAGGAACATTTGTGCACTGCCAAAAGTGTTCATTTCTATTTAATCTGCTATTGCAATGTCCCAGAGATACAATAAAAAAATCAAATTTTGTGGGTTTTTAGCTCCCATATAGTTTATAAATTTTACCAAAATCCCCATGGACTCTTTATTCCTTGCTTGTTGTTTTGTTTGACTGTATCTCTTTACAAAGAGAGTTAATAACTAAATAGAAAAGGTCTTGTTGAGATTACCATTGAGAGGATGAATATGAAAATGGGGGTAATAAAGTGAGCACCTTTCTTCTCTGCTTATCAGTATTAGAAGCTCGCTCAGAGTGGCTCCCAAAAATATTTTTCCATATAATCCATAGATTGACAATGAGGTTTATTTTCCAACTGTTTAAGAGGGAAGATAGAATCAGCCACTTGCAAATTTCCATATAAACCTCTTGTTACATTTTGATTTTTTTCCTCTCTCTTCATGAGCTGGTAGAGAATGAAAACGGTCTGGGAGATGTCAGTGTCCTCCTGGCACTGTTGCCATCAGAAATCCTTCACCAATTCCTGCTTCTCATCCTGTTTGTCACTGCCCTTGGTGACCAGAGAGCAAAGACTTCCTGGAAAAAAAAGCAAAATCAATAGAAAGTTTATCTGATTCTCACTCAGATTCATTGCCTTCCCATCCTTCCTTCCAATCATTTAAATTAATGGTTGAGAACCTGAACTAAAGGAAAACCAAACAAGTTTTGTCCTGGGAAAGCCACAAGGCAAATTGCTGGCAAAGGGCAGGAGAAGGGAGGGTGCACAGAAAATTCTGGAGAGTTCAGAACTTGGATTAAATCCAGGGGTTTGTGTCTGAAAGTGGATAAATGCAAGGCATTTCTCTCAAGGGGCAGGGGGAAAAAAAGGAATAACAAGCAGAAATAAAATACAGGAGAGCAGAACAGTGGGCAGTAATGCAGAAAAGATTCCGAGAGAGAGACAGCAGGTAGCAAATGAAATATAAGTGAAATGTGAGGCTGCTGGGGGGAAATGCCACAGCTGTTTTGGAGCGCATCCCTCCCAGGCAGAGAAATGGGATAATCCCCATTCCCAAAGCCTGGCTGTGATGGGAGCCAGGCTCTTAGGGAGCAGCTGCAGGGATTGATGTGTTGAGAAACTGGGGGTGGCCAGGCAAGAGGCACCTGCACACTCCCCCTGCTCACAGGGCAGAGCCAGCAGGGTTTCCCATGGTCTCTGATGGCCACAAGGGGATGAAAAGGATGATTAAAAGGATGCTGTGACGCCAGGGAGAGCTTGGAGAGGGAAGATTCATTTAGCACCCAGACAGGAGTAGGACAAAAGCCTTTTTTGGGGTGTAATTGACTCTTGAATTCGAGGGGCTCAGGAACAATGCTCTCCGGGCAGAAGAGGAAGAGTCATGTGCTCAAAAGAATCCCCAGAAATACACGAAGGAGCTGGAGATCAGTTCAAATAGGTGAGATTTTCCACTCTGCCCCAAATTGTCTCTCCTCCTCCACAATTCACACCAGTTCTCAGCACCAGGGAAGATCAGAAATCAGCTTTGTGTCAGTCAGGAATCTGAAGGGAAGGTTTCATTTTTGGTGTGAGTTCTCTCCTGTTTTGGGAGATTTTAAATCAGGGAAGTGCAAGATAATTTTAGGGCTTTTGATAAGTCCTTGGTGCGCATCAGAGATGATTCAGTCTGTCAGATAGCTCCAAGAAACCTGCACTATTTCTGGCACTTCAGATTATTGTCTATTGATATTTTCACCCCAAATACTTCAAAATTATTTCATAACTAGTTAATGGATGTCAGCAACATTAATTGATGCAGTAACCAATAATGCAGGTTAACAAGTAACATAAAGTCCTCGGCTTAAAACAAATTATTATTTTAAAAGTTGACTTATTTGCTCTTGTATTCTGTAACAAATGTGCTAGAAATTTTCTTGCTGTGCTCAGGTGCTTAGAAAAAGGAATCTCAAATCCTCTAAAATGTCTTAATTTAAAATAAAACTGATTTTCAATTAAGTCCAAACTCTCCTTACATTTTCTGCTTTAACTTCCCCTGGCTTTTGAGATCAGCCTCTTTTCCCTTTATTTCTCCTCACATCATCATTCCAAAAATTCAAGGTGCAAGAGATGGAGGGGAAAAAATTTAAGGAAAAAAATCTTTCCATCAGTGAAAGGTGAAGGGTTCTCAGTCTTCCAGTCATATTGGAAGTCACCTTGCAGGCAAGCTACAATAATTTTGTTAATTAAGACTTGTAATTTTTAAAGACATCCCACTGATAGGATCAGGCAGTGACTCCACTTGGCTCAGATATCTCAATATATTCCTGGTTTCAGGTTTATAATTATGCTGGAAAATGCAATAACATTCTGATGCATGATACATTATGTGTTGGAAATTCAATATTCTTCAATAGCACTCATTTTTTACAGCCCTTTGCAGGGGAAGAGGGTGATGAAACCAACAATCTCCTGCTTTTTTTCAGCCTTCTTAATTCTTAATGCTTGAGGCAAAATGGTTCTAAAATTACCTTGTAGATGCTTTCTAAAATCCTCTCTCACATTTGTTTTCCACTCGAATCATACTTTTATTACTGTGAAATAAATAAATACATTCACATTATGCATAAAACTCCCCAATTCCCTTTGAAGTATTTCTTACAGGCAAAAAGGCTTTGATAGGGGATGTCTAAATGTTTACAGATTTTCACCAGAGCTACTCTGGGATGTTATCATATTATTGTCTCATACTGGTGGGTTTGCTCGGGGTTTTTTTGGTTTAGATTTGTTTAATAAATATTAATTCATAGAGGCACAGAGTGGTTTGGTTTTGAAGGGACTTTGAAGTCCATTTCATTCCGCCCCTGCCATGGGCAGGGACACCTTTCACTGGACCAGCTGGACTTCCTGGCCAATCCTTGCGGATTTATTTCTTTATTTTATTTTTATTTTTATTTTGGTGATTTATTTTATTGGGATGTGAGACAGCCCTTTTTGCTAGAGCAGTTAATTAGATTATTATTCAGTCCGAAGAGCTGGGATGTAATAAATCATTAAGGCAGATTTAGTGTCTGTGACTAGGTGAAAATGGGAGAGGGAAGAAACCTCTTAAAAATCCTTTCTGTTCTTCGGGCCAGTGCCTAATTTCACTGTTCATCCACTTGGAGACCCAGTCCATAAATTCCTTGAATTATTCAGTGTCCCAGGCTGGGCTGTGGCTTGGAGCAGCCTGGTACAGCGGAAGGTGTCCCCATGGCAGGGGTGGCACTGGGTGAGCTTTAATGTCCCTTCCAACCCAAACTACCCTGGATTCTCTGAATTATTTTCTATCAGCTGTTCCTTCTCTGGAATTCCCACCCTCCCCAGTGTGAAATTTGGGGGTTTACCCCCAGAAATGCAGGAGAGAGCAAGACAAGGACAGGAGAAGCCTCGCAGGGCAGTTTGGGTCTGCAGCATCTCCTCAAAAGGGGAAGAGCTCAGAGCCCAACTCCAGATCTCTGCCTGGGCAGCTTCAGGCAGACCTGATCATCTCTGCTCTGCACTCTGGGGGGCTGTGCACTGTATTTTGTTATCTTTTCCTCCAGGGTTTCCATTGGGTTTGATAAGGATGGAATCAGTTCCTTGCTGTTTCCCTTTGTGTGTTGAGCTGGGCTTGGTTGAACCCCACTGGCTCCATCCACACCCTCCACTCATCACCGTAATAATGGGGCTCCTCTTAGACATTTCCAATCAAAATAAATAATAACCCCTCAGCTGCCCCTCCTGGAAGGAATTTCTCATTAATATTTGTTCTTATGCAGGAGATGTTCGCTCCATAAAGACAGCTGACATTTGAAATTCAATCAATTACAATCTTGCTTCAGATTTTGTGCTAACAGAGCCAAGCACGGGCAGCATGGAATAGTTAGATTATAAAACAATTAGGAATAATAGCTGCTTTAGGTCATAATATTGTTAAATAAAATTAAGCTTGGAATTAATTGTTTCAGATGTTTCGAACTGACAACTGTTTCCAGTCAGATTTCAACAGGTTTTCAGCTCAAATTTTACCCATTAAGAATAGGGTTTTTTACATATGAAGAACAGTTGGTTTTATCTGAGTATTTTACCTATGATTCACTGGATTCTTTTGCACTTTTTAAAAAAAATAGTCTGACTGAATAAGTGAGAAAGACCCAGCATAATGTAGAATACATAATAGTAAAATAATGTGATACAAAGTGAGAATCGCTTAAATTAAAAAATAAACGGAACTACTATAATGCAATTACATTAGGAAATTAATTTAGAAACAAAACCTCAATGCCTGACTGTTAAATTTTGAAAATAGACCTGCATTTGTGAATAGCAGGGAACTGCTCCAGATTGCTTTGTGTATCCGAGCCAGGATCCTCTGTGACAGAAGCTCTGAGAAAAACTGGGATTTCTTTCCCTTTTTTCCATAGCCATGGAAGCAACCAGGGTGTTTTATTAAAGGCTGCATCTTTTAAAAATAGTGCTTGTACAGTGAAACCATCCTGACTGTTTTCCCAGCCATCTCTTGGGAGCAAAGAAATAAGAGCAGGAGATAAGAGCATTAAATTGAGTGAGTTCTGTAGTTAAAGGTTCTGTAAACTCCCTTCCTTCACAGGTTGTTACGAGCTCCAGAGTGTTCCCTCCTAGGTCAAGGCAAGACAGCTTTTACTGCAAATCATTTGTTTTTCTTTCCACAAAAATTTTTATTCCTTCCACACAAATGTTCTGATTTCTTCCCCAGATCTCAATAAACTTTTCACCTTGCTGATTTCTTTTTAATTTTATTACCAATTAAATCCAATTTTTATTGTTTCCCCCCTCTCCCTGGCAAAACTCAGTTTTACCAGTTTGCCAGAAGAGTTAAGAATTTTTTCCCTCCTTTTTCCTCCTTTCTTTAGATTTTTTTCCTCCTTTTTCCTCATTTTTTCCTCCTTTTTTTATCTTCTATACTTCTTTCAGAGCTGATAAACCTGAACTGGGGTAGAATAACCAAGCTCAGTCACAATTTGTACTCTCTGGGAGCAATGCTGGGACTGAGCTGGAGAGATGGAAGTTGAAGGATTCTTTTACAAAAGGTAAAATGTCCATAGGGTTATCATTCTCCAGCTTTTTGCCTTTCCTCCTGAAACAACTCAACTGGCTGATGTTTCTTACCCGTTTTCCCCAGATCTGTTAATTAATACAAATTTCCATCTGCCTCTCAATAGTTCTGGAGCATTTCCTCTTAGACACTCACTAAGAGACTCTCACCCTTTTTTGGATGAGGGAAAGGCTTGTCTTCCCTGGAATAAATCATATGCAGGCTCCAGGCAGACACTAAAATATGTGCAAGGCATTGGACATGTCTTGTCCAATTTGTGTTAAAATTTAGAGACAAAAGCTACCTGGGCAGAGCCTGCACTGGGCCAGGCTTTAGATGGACTTTTTAAAGCCTTGCTGGAAGCAGGATTTAACAGAGCACAGATTTCACATAAAGTATTGATCTCACATCTTTGTAACTTGGAGTTTTACTATCTTTAATCAACCCAAAGCCCGTGTAGCTATTTTTCTTCTCTGATTTGACAAGCAGGCTAGCATTAAGGTGGAAGTGTTATTAATACTGCAAGATGAGCTGAATGTACTGCAGGCCATTGGAGGGAAAGGTGGCCAAAAAAATGAAAAGGTGAAATTATGGGAACTGCAAGTACAGTTTATTGTGATGGCTGCAGCAAAAAAAATCCAGGGAGCAGCTGAAATTGTTCATGGTGTGCTTTATCCAGAAACAAATCTCAGGCACTCAGCTGTTGCCACTTGCACAAAATAGGTGATAAAGTGAAATATGAAGAGCCACAGAGCCATCAGCCTCCTGTCCAAAGCCCAGAACGTGGCTTTCACCAAAGCAAATGGCCCAATATATTAATGGGGTTTAGTCAGCCAAAGGAACCTGTGGACTTTCAGTCAGCTTCTCCAGTCACTTTTATGTGAGCAGTGAAATAGTGTTTTCAAAAGTTTGAAAGAGACATATCTTGGCAATCCCTGGAAATGGCTTCTCTACTAAGCTGGGCTGTGATTTATATGAATTAGTATCAGTCTGGCTGGGCTGTGAAATTAAATACTTCTAGTCCCAAGATGTTCAGGTAACTTTTATTCTTAATTTTCTTTTGATAGGTGTAGTGAGTACATTTAAAAGTGGAGCAGTCATTCGAATTTTTCACAGAAAATACAGCTATGGATTTTTCTCTCCCTTAGTCCTTGGTGCTTTTTTTTCCCCCTTCTCATGTAATAAAATCTGACTTCTTCCTCTCTCCATCAAACCTGCTGTATATCTGCCTTCCTGAGGAACTGGGCCAGTCCTGCCTTTCCACTCGTGAGTATCCCAAGATTCTTGTAGAAGGAAAAAAAATTCAACTGATCCATAGTTAATAAACACTTTTAGTCAGTTTGTCATGTCTGGATGCAGGAAGGTTTGGGGGTTTTTGTTCTTTTTTTTGGTATTTTTTTGTTATTGTTGTTGGTTTGAAGGGGGGTTCAGGAGGGAATTCAGTGAAGAAATAACTGACACTATTGAGAAATAATAAATCCTATTTCACTATTATATATATTATATACATGCAATTATATGATATATGATATATGATATATGATATATGATATATGATATATGATATATGATATATGATATATGATACATTATACATTATACATTATATATTATATATTATCTTATGTTATTTATACTTATATTATATATATAATATATAATATATAATATATAATATATATATTATATATATTTCACTATTATATAAATAATATATTCACTATTAAGAAATAATAAATTCTATAAGGATAAAATGGTGCATTTTTTAAACAGTCCAATCATGTACAAACCCACTACTGTGGGCAAGGGAACATAACTGAAATTGTGTCTCTGAGGCCCATGCTGTGGTGCAGGGGTTCTGCTCAACAGCAGGATTTGATTTAGGAGCTGGAATGTTTTAAAAGTGAGAGGGATGAATTTCCTGTGGGTGGGGGATATATCAGGGTGTTCATCATTGGCTCTGACTCTCATTGGCATACCCATAACTTCTGTGACTGTAAGAGAGAGCAGCAGTAAAACCACGCGGGTTTGGCACTGAGATCATCTGAGACAAAGCACTTGGAGAGCAGCACCCTTCCAATATTTCACAGAACTATTGTTTTAATATCAATATTGTCAAAAAAAAGAGTCACATCAATGTCACATCACTGCAGGTGATGAGCTCTGACACTCTGAGATATCTGGAGTGGGTAGAAACTCCTTCCCAAGCCCTTGAAGGAATGATCCCCTCTTGTGGAACAGCAGTCACCAAGTTCAGGTTGCATCTTTAATTTGTATTTATTTCAATTTTGGATGCAGTGCAAGGGTTTCCATGTAGATTTCCACCTAGTGGTTTCAAAGCCAGCCATCACTGCAGATAGTTTGGGGTTTATCACCTTTGCATGAATAAGGACAGCTGGGGAAGAATCAACTTTAGCCCAATCTAACCAAAAGCTACACTTCAATCCTTTTGCTAATTCAGATGACAAAATGCAGGGCACAAAGGAAGTCTGTGATTTTTCCTCTTGGTCCACAGCAGGATCAGCTTTCCTGGGACATTTCTGAGGAGTTTTTATTGAATCTCAGTCCCTGAATACTTACAATGGGATCTCTGTGCATTTTACAGAGGAGAGACTCTTACAGAAGGCTGCTGAGATCTCCTGGCTTCCTCTTATCAGTCCCAGACCTTTAGGAGTTGTACAAATGTCACAATATTCCTAATATAAACTTCACCATCACAATATTCCTAATATAAACTTACAAAATTTATTTTCTATAAATACTCCTGGTCACCAGGGGTGTTTACACTCATTTCTTGCAGTCCTGGGAGATCTGTGCAGTGCATTAGTGAGAAATGACTGATGGGTGTATTTTTTATCCCCCTGAAATGCAACAGAAGCTTTTGTCATGGTGAAGCCACTGATGCCAGCAGGGCCACGGGTGCAGTGGGCTGGAGATCAGCTCATGAATCACTGCTGCTCCTTCCCCCAAGGCTTTGGCAGCCTTGGAAGGTTTCCTTGCAGCAACGGTGCTTTTTGTGAGATCTCAATGGTGGGGGAACATAAATAATCACACGTCAGGCTCCCAAGGTCTCCCCCTCTCAGCCCAGGAGTGTTTGGGCACTGTGGAAGGGCACAATTTATAACAATCCATCAGCTCTGGCTCGGCACACCGGCGCGGCTTTAACTCCCATCCCGTGTTTGCTCAATTTGCCAGCTCCAGGCTGCGGTGAGGAACCTGTTAGGAAGCACCTGGAAGAGCTGTCTGGCAAATAGGATAATTTGTTAGCAGGCAGAGAGGGGGAAAGGAGGTTTATGGCGCACAGTTCTATCAATAAGTGCTTCGGTTTCAATCACAAGTGCATCGCTGTTTTATTTCTCCACATAAAGTGATAATGAAGAATGATGACCTCATGTCTAGACCCAAGCTTTTAACTTTGTTGCAGCTCTGGGGGCTTTAATGTTTTTCAAAAAGCAATCAATCAAGTGCCAAAACCTGTCTGGCTAATTACCTCTGAGACTTTCGAAAACTCTCCTCTCTTTTCTGGGAGAAATGTAGTATTTATAAATTGCTTTGTGGAAGCACAAACCAGGTTATGGCCTCTTCTCCTCTCCACCTTGTTTTGCTTCTGCTCTGTGCTTAATGGAAGTGCTAATGTTGTGAATCTCAGCTTCTGACAGTGTTTCTGGCTGAGATCACCATCCCTGTTTCCTCCTGGGGAAAAAAACCATATTTATCTCATGAGATGAGAATATCTCAGTTGTATTTGTGGGAGGAAACCTAAGAAATGCACCTGATGAACACTCTGTCACCCAAAGGTTTGGTGTCACCCAGACCAAAGGGGCTTATTCAACTAAGTTTGAAATTTCTTTTCACTGTATTAACCTAGAGATATTTCAAATAGAATAGTATATAATCAAGGTTAAACAAAGGAGAGGAAAAAAGGGGGGAAAAAAGCAGAAATGGATTTCTGGAAGTGTAAAAGTTCAATTTCCTGCTTCAAGCAGGGCAAACCTCAGTCCTGCAATGGGGACATCACAGCTTTCTTTGCCAATCCATTCCAATTCTTGATCGCTGCCCCAGTGAAGATTTTTCCCTCTCTCTACCTGCTCAGTATCTCTCTGCAACTGGGCAGCACCGACCAGCAGTGCAAAGACCTCAGTAAAAATGAGCTAAACCAGATGCTGGGTTTGGTCCAGCTACTTGAATTGTTCTTTTTCTCCTTCCTTCTCCAACGCTTTTATGCACTTTTACATCAGAGAGAGAATATTTGCAAATGTCCCAGCCCCAAATGGCAAGGAGGTTGGAAATAAATAATCTTTAAAGTCATTTCCAACCAAAGCCATTTTGTAAAATGTTTCTATTTTGACCAAAATAAAAACATATAATTAAGAAAAGAAAAAAAAAGTAACTTTTCTGTACAGATTAAATGTCAAACCCAACATTTCAGTCTTGAAGTGATGCTCCCACTCGTAAAAACCCAGTAATATCAGTTGTGAGAAATTCAGATAAATAATCTACACAGGAAGAAACAAAGATCTCTGAGTTCTCTGCCAAACAGAAAACTAATCTGAAATTTCAGGATATTCGTAGAAGGAAGCAATCCATCCATTTTTGTAGAGCAGCTGTTTCTCCTGTTTGGGTTTTGAAAATTCAGCTGTGAACTCCTGGGCTGTACAACTGTATCACCTGCATTTAAAGCACAGGGATTTTTACTGCAATTCAAGCTGGATTTTTGTCTAATCCTTCAGAGACTGAACATTGAACAGATTATGATCTTTATTATTAAAGATAATTCATGATAGGATAATTCAGATTCAGAGGGACCCAAGGAGGATATTTAGCCCAAACTCCTGCTTAGCATAATTGGTGTGCACGTTTTCTTGTCAGTCTGCATAAAAGTGGGAAAATTTGAATATTTTTGCTTTATATTTTTCCCAAACTCAAGATTGTGCTGCCCAAACACTTCTGAAATAATGGGTGTTAAAAAAGCCCTGAGATTTTAATTAATACATTTAATATGTGTGATGGTTTTTGCGTCAATGAAACTTCAAGTGATGAAGAGTTTGAAGTTTGTCATTAATTTAAATACAACGAAGTGAATGCACAGTTTGTAATCACATGAACTAATTTCTTCTCCCAATAAACTGAAGTATAACTCCAATATTCTTAGAGCATCAACAAAATCAGGGAATGATTGCAACTGGCATTTATAACAAGCACTAGTTATGGTTGATGTATGAGATAATTATAATGCTTTGCAGGAAAATCTAATAAATCCCAGAACAGTTACTCTGTAAAACCTATTTTTATGGAAATTAGGGTGTGAATATCGCATCCATTACAGCAAGAGGCTGCACAGGCAATTCTGACAGCCTCAATCTGCAGCAGTGTCCACTCCTGAAAGGTAATTGTTCCTGAAGTTTTGCATGGAGGAAATAACTGTGTTCCATTTCCTGAAATGAAGGGCTTAGTATTAAAATATGAAAATCTTCATAATTTGCACAGCTTGATGAACTTCTGGAGAGACGCAGCTGCTCTGACACAGAGGTTGGGAGCCTGAGCAAATAGTGGGGGATGTTGTTTAATATTTTGGCAATAAATAATGCACCAAGATTTGGAGTTAAACTCCTGATGTGTGGAGCATCCCAGGAGTAACCAAGGTTTGTAGGGATATTTGTATTAGGTATGAGTTCTACTGAACAACAACCTTCTAGTTTTTATTCTAGGGTTAAATTGAAAATTCTCCCCTTTGTTTTATTTTGTTTTGGTATCGTTTGGTTTCTTGGTTTTTTGGTTGGTTTTTTTTTTCTGTCATTATTGTTGGTTTGAGTTTGGTTTGAGGCATTTTGGTTGTTTGGGTTTTCTATGTTATTTTTTATTAAGAGGTTCATAAACTGGAGTTACTCCTGGTTTACACAGCCCAAGGATGGAAACCCTGTTCTCAGCCTTCCATTTACAGCCCTTTAACTTTTATGGATATGAACAGCAGAAGACAGAATATCCTCCAGAGAGCTGACAGACAACCCTGAGAATAACCTGTCATTCCTAATCTTGCTTTTTAAGTGTTTCTTGAATGCTTCAGGTCCTTTTTTTATTTTGCCTCTTCAAGTTTTCATCTCTGAAAGATGATAGAAAGTTATTAATATGACTTTATGCTTGTCTGAGCTCCCCAAGGACAAGCTTTCAGGATTAGATATCCAAGATAGGCATCCATAATCCATTTGGCATCAGCTGGGGCTGCATTTGCACATTTGCAGGAGTTATAACCTGTGGGTTACTCCATGCTGATGATGCCTAATTCCAAATACTGTAGCAAATGGTTCTGGAAAACATCTGAGTTCTCAAAAAGTTGCATAAACACGAGCTTAACCTTGGAGAAAAGGTCCCTCTGAAAGCCACAGAATTAGGGAATGGCTGCGGGACTGCCTGGAGTCAGAGCTGGTTTGGAAACTTGGAAGAAGATGATGTGAATTAGGTAAATCTCAGTCTTGAGAATGGTCAATGAGATGCTGGTTTAGCTAAAAATTACAATTTTTATCACCAATATGTTTGGAGTTCTAAAATAAAGATGAGCAGAAAATAAGCTGCCAGGAAGAACAACCCTGGCAGACAGAACAACTTCCTTCAGCAGATGTGCCACTGGAAACAAGCTTCACCTTCACTTTCCACTAATATTTCAGTTTGATCCCAGTTGTTCAACCTGCAATTTGTATTCTTCTTTAAAAAAATCTTTAATTCAGTCATCTCATAACATTTCTCACAGCATTGACTCAGATGCCCCATCTCACTGACATGCAGCAAAGCTTTGGTCCTAACAAAGAAATGGAATAATTAAAAATAAAGTGGGATTTTAATAAATCTGGGCATGACATCCTCAGTTTCTGACTAGCTGAAGCTGACACAAAACCCCCCTCAGGTCTGGAAGGTATTAATTCCCTTTGAGTCATTCTTTTGTCAGAGCTCCTCTTCTGTACCTGCTTCTTTGAGAAAAGCCATTTCCCTGTAGAATAAAGAATTTCCAAATGAGAAGAGATATGAATCTTTGAGGAGCCAAGTGACTACCACATGAAAAGAAGATAATGGGATCTATTTTATCTGGATTGAGAAGCATCTGCCAAGTACATCTCAGAGGAGCTGTCTGTTAAGAAGAGTTTAGAATAGATTGTTTACCCCATTAAATATCAGCAGAAACTCTGCTTTTGCATTGATTTCCTCTATCTTTACTCTCAGCTGGGAAAGCACAAAAAGGTTTGAGAGAGAAACAAGGAAATATTACGGAGTCACGTAGCAACCAGAGGAAAAATTGTACGTGGATTTTACTGCACCAAATTCCTGGCTGTCCTGTGTTTGTATCTCCTGGTGCTTTTGCTACACACTGTCTGTAATTAGAGAGAAGGATTAGGGTCTGGATACAAGCCCTGCTGTTATTATTGGGAATTCTTCTCTCAGTAAGTTTAAACCCAGCCCATGAACAAAGCCCATGGCTTTATCCAAGAAGAGAAATACAGACTCAGGCTTCATTTTGGGGTTGGGTGGGATTTTTTTTTTCCTTTTATTTCTTTGGCTTTATCCAAGAAGAGGAATACAGACCCAGGCTTCATTTTGGGGTTGGGTGGGATTTTCATTTCTTTGGTTTGGGTTTGTTGTGGGTTTTTGGCTAATAGCCTGGATCCCCAGTCTCTCAAAAATGTGAAGATCTACTATGGAACAGATCAATCAAATTATTCACAAGCTTAATCACCTTGATAAACTGAGGTCTTAGATGATAGCAGGAACTCCTTAGAGCATGTGAAAATAAATTAAAGCATTCCAAAGAACAATATCCCTGTGTTAGCACAACATCTGCATGGGAAATACTGATGAGAGCCTGGCAAAAGAAACTGTGTTTCCTCCAGTTTAATTTCTTCGTTAGAGTTTTAATTTATTGCAATTCAAAGGGTTTAACTGTTTTCTTTTCTTGAAGAACCTTTTCAAAAGTTCACAGAAGCACTACAGGTTGGAGGCAGGTTGGTGGGTGCAATGGCATACATTATCTCAAAAATGTTATTTTAGCATGAAGAGCTTTTAAAACTTAATCAGCTCACCAGCACGCATTCCTAATTGATCTCTTTTCCTAGGACTGCTACATTTTCTTGACCTTTTAATAACTGATGGCTTTAGAGAAAAGGCTGTTCACAGAGCTTCTTAAAAGTCAAAAGAAGATCTGAGGTATATTTGCAAGACATACCTAAAGCAAGTCGAGACCTTGGGAAATTCTGATTCCCTTGTTCTTCCCATGTGCTGCAGCAGCAGGAGATGGAGACTGGGATCACCTGCATCCTTCTGTGGTTGAGGAACCTCTCTTGGGAGATGCCAGTCACCTACTGGCTCCCCTACATGTGAGTCTAGGATTCTTTTAACTTTAAATAAATTTAAAGAGAAAATAGACTCTGTGTCTATTCTGAGTTCAGGTATCTGTGGCTGCTAAACAGGAAAAAATAAATGATAAAGTGTTTTTCCTGACCAGTAGCATCTCAGGGTGCCCAGAGCAGCTGTGGCTGCCCCTGGATCTCTGGAAGTGCCCAAATCCAGGCTGGACAGGGCTGGGAGCAGACTGGGACAGTGGAAGTTGTCCCTGTCCATGGGAAGGGTTGGAATGGGATGATTTTTAATGTCCCTTCCAACCCAAACCCTTCTGTGGATCTATGATTTCATGTCCCACCCAACCTGGAAAAACCTGCCTGTCCTCTCAAAGCTTCTCCCCTGTATTTCCTGTGAGGATTTTGGATTGCTGTGACATTAACCACACACAATGAATTTATTCTGGTGTTGAAATACGCTCACAATGCTGGAGTCATTTATTTTGACAACACAGCCATCACAAAGCAACAGGGCGTGTAAATTCCCTGCTCCAAGGGCAGCTGGGATTGAGTGTTTGACTTCCCCTCTGGAAATGGAGCTGAATAAAACACCCAAAATGTGACAGTTTTATCAGCTTAAGTGAAAAAAGTGGTTCCAGGAGTACTGAGAGGTTTCAGGATGAGCCCTTTAGAAACTGCAGAACAAATTAAGTCAATAAACACAATTCATTATTAATTGTTTGGTTCACCTTTGCCCAAGCACCCTATATATGTGGATTTTGTTTCCTCAAAGCCCAACAAGAAATTCCCCTTCTGTCCCCAGTTTCCAGTTCCTTGGTGTACACAGTCCTCTGGGATGGGTTTGGAAGATGAGACTGAAATTCCAACCCATGGTGCAGAGTAAAACTCCAATCTCTTATGGATGCACAGAAATTCGTGGGAATTTGTGGTAGTAAGGGAAAAATGAGACCCTCATCCAAAATGTTTGGCTGCTTAGATCCCAGGTGCTTTGTCCATGAAACTTCCATGGGAATTCTTCTTTTTCCTAACGGATTTCTGGCCCATTCACTCTGCAAAGCCTCTGCCAGTTGGTATCTTAAGACAGAGTCAGATTCAACAATGACTTTGCTTGAAAAAAACCCTGTTAACTTGTTGAGGAGCCTTCAAAAATGAAGTTCAAAAGTTTTAAAAGCCACATTTCTCCGAACCCCAGTGCATATAAGGCCTTAGGCATTAAAGACATGGCAAGGGTTCCACCAAAGCCTAGTTGTGTTTTCTCCTACATCAAATGGCATGGCTAATTATTTCATGTGAAAAGGACTTCATTTTGATGAGATTTTCTCAGAACAAAAGTTTCCTTAAGTGTCATAATTTGTATACATAATACATCTTAGGAGGAATGTCAGCTCACAAAGTGATGGAGGCAACTTCAGCTTCATCCTCTCATTATGCAGGAGCAGAGAGTGGGAGATGCCGAGAAATGAAACGGAATTGGGAATCACTCCCCAACCCTGGCCTAGATTTTGTGATTTACAGCACAAAATCCCTTCCTGGTGCATCTGTGCATTGTGTGGTGTCCACTTTGATGCTCTTCCCTCTTTAAAGGCACGAAATCTCCTCTTCCTTCCATTGAAGTCCAGGGCAAAGCTTCTGCTGGCTCAGTAGGAGAACAAAGCCCACGATTCCCGCTCCCCCACGGAAAACGCACTGGGATTATTTGCCATATTGGCAGTTCAAAAGCATTGTTCAGAAGACAGACTATTCGGATTTTTTGAAGTAAAAACTTTTCAAGACAGTTCAGTCATGAATTATATAACTGAGGAAATTGTCTATGGGAAGCTGATTTTGAATCGCTAAAGAATTTTAATTACTTTTTTTTTTTTTTTTTTGGAAGTGGCCAAATGTTCATGGGTTTGGATGAATTTATTTTTAGGTCTTCTTTCCCTTCTGACCTGTCTGACCACTGGTCTGGTAAAGATTTGCAGCATTTTTCATGGCACAAAAAATGAAAAGACAATTTCCTCTCCAGTTTTGCATGTTGACAGCAAGGAGATGCTTACAGGGCTTCCAGTGCTGTCATGAAGTTCTTGTGGGAGATTCTGTGGAAATCCGTGCTTTTCAAACCAGGCTGCCTTCATTTGACTACTTGATTTCAAATCTCTCTGTGTATAATCTCTTTCCTTTCAAATCACACTCAGAGTTAGGTTGTGACAACAACGATGATTTTCCCACTTTTTCTGATTTAGGTACCAGTCGTGTCATACATCAGACCACTGAAAAGGGAGAAAGGTGGAATTTCTCCTGGAGTTAACTCATTGATGTTGTATCTATAACTCTTACTCACTTCAGGTTTTTTATTCAGAAGTTTCCCATTTGTTTAATATTTATACTTGATCAATCTCTGACATCAGAGACCATGACTTGATTTGCAGACATGAACTGTCTCTCTCCCCTCAAACACCATCTCTAGTCTTTCATTATTCAGGCCCATAAAAAATAAATGTTAGGATTGCAGAGTAAATAATTTGTGACTATAAAAATAAATAAATAACTGCTTTCAGCAATCTTGCCTCTAATCAAAAAATCCATTTTAGTCAAAGTAGGGTTGATTAAATTCATTTAACACAAAAGGGCAGATGCTCGAAGGATTTAATACTGTTCGCACAGAAATGACTTGAATATTGCAAGTAATAATTGGATAAAGAAACTTTGGCTGTTCTACACTTCTGAAAGGTCATTAAGGGAGAAGTACTGCACAGGCAGTGGGCAGGAGCAGCTGCCAGGTCACATCCTGACCCCTGGGGGAATCAGGCTCCAGAAAAAGCTTCTGGTTTCATTTGTGTGGCCATGGGACATAAATTCACAAAAACGAGCAGGAAAAGTTCCCCTCTCTGTGCCATCAACAAAAACAATGTAAAGAGTTGAAAAAAAATTAGTTTAGTTTGGAGGAAAAGTTTTCTTCCTTTTTTAATTCAGCTCTGCTGCTTTATCCCATTTTAACTTTTCCCTGTTAAGGTTTATCTCATTGAAGAAATTAAAAGCCTACCTTTGTTTTGACTATGATAAAGAAATAGAATATCTGAATAGTCATACTATGGAAAAAAAAATCTACTGGTGTAAATTTGTATGACTCAGAACAATTATTAATTTTTTTTAAATAGAATTTGCTTCTGACAACTGCATAGTCAGAAAATGACGTATATTTAATTTGTAAACATGAATCTAAATTTTAAACCTTCATTCTGAATGACAAATCTACAAAAACGGAAATTTTGAATCTTCTGAAAGAGACCCACTAAATGTAGAAAGGGATGAATAAGAAGCAGGTAACTTTTGTAATGATCTTTGCAGGAAAAGACTGTGGTCAGAAAATCAATATAATTATAATAGTGCATTATTGCCTGAACTCCTGCAAACCTTGGTGCTAAATTACTTCCTGGTGAGTTTTTTCTGAGAACTACTTGGGTTCAGACATGGCCTGAATTTTTTTCCTCCTGCTGACCTTACATATTTTTCCTATATGTTATATTTACTATCTTTATATTAACTCTGATCAGCCAAATGACTGCAAATGAAGAGAAATTCAAAGCTGGTTAAGTTCAGCACATTAACAGTTTAAAGGGCTCAACAAGACAAAGGAAAAGTGAAAGTTAATTCAAACCAGTAGGCAGACATTTTCTTGACTATTAATAAAACACCTTATTTTTCTAATTGAGCATCTGTCTTTTGCAAAGGAAAATGCCAGATGAAGCAAATGAGGGAGGGGTTGAGTGTGATCTTTGTCACTTAACCACACAGAGCAGGCGCTGGGGCTCTGTTTTGATATTCTTGATTTTAACACCCACCAGCAGGTTTTGTCAGGTGGTTTGTTGGGTATATTTGGGGTATTTCCCTTCGTTTTTCACCTTCTCCTCACGGTTAGAGATGTGTTCCTGGTAGGAGCATCTTGTCAGATAAACAGAGCAGCCTAAGAGATCTTTAAGGAGCCACCGGGTCCTTTGTGGCAGATGTCAAACATTTCAGTGACAGCTAAAGAGCAAATCTGTGCTCTGACAACAGCAACGAGCCAAGGCTTAGCAGATCACCTGCAACTGCTTAATTTTTTTCTATTTCATAGCAGCTTTATTTTCACAAGGTGGGGATGGATGTAGCTCTGAAGGAGAAGGAAATAAGCTCCATGCAAGCCCCCATTTGCTGCTGGAAGCTCATCAACAGGCAGCAGCAGCAGCAGCAGAGTTGTTAATGTGACTCATGTGTCCGTGTGACACCGGGTTCAATTTATTGTAATGGAGTTAGAAATATTTTACTGAACAGAATTTTAAAAATGCAATTGCGTGACAGAAAGCAAATTTAATCACGAGCAGCAGCAGCTCAAGAACCCTCTGCAGTTTCGAACAGAGCAATGAGACAGAAAAGGCTGTCAATTTGATCTTTATTACCATAAGGATTTACAATGGGACTTGCACTCCTGAGTGTTTCCTTGAATTAGCAGGCTTGCCAAAGCACCCGGTACCTGGCTGAAATAAAAGTAGGGTCTGCAAAGAAGTTTAAAATAAAGTGTTGAAATGTCTTTTCAACAACAAAAATGAGAAGTTTTAGTCGCTGTTCCCTTTGTACCCCCCGCAAATGCTGTGCCTGTGCCTGGGAGGCAGAGGAGCAGATTCAGCCCTTCCCTGATTTCCACAGAATTCCAGCTTTGCTCTTTCTAACCACATAACCCTGCCTGCATCCTGGTGGGATGCAGATGGGACATCCCTAGGACACGAGGAAGATGATAAAACTCTTTGTGGGGGTGTCACGTCTCAGATTTTGGGATGTGCTGAAAGAGGCTCCGTGTGTCTTTCAAGTTCCATTGAGAACAAACTCCAATAACAAAATTTGGAATAACATTCAGTGTAGAATGAATGCTGGTATTCTCATGCAAATTTCAAGCTTATTAGCATTAGTGGTTTTAATAACATTAATGGCAACTATATTAAATAAAGTGGTGTCGTTATCTGCGTTCTGTGCAGTAGTTCCTCCCTTGGTTTTGATTGTAATTTTGTGTAAATTCAGAATGTTGTTGGATTCCCCCACAGCAGACACTGGGGCAGGGCCTCTCCTCACTCCTACAATATTTTCCAGTATTGTTTCTGAGAGAACCGGCCTCAAAAAATGCCCCCCTAGAACAGACTGTCTATAAAAGCTGTATACATTCAAGGTGAATATTTTATAATTAACTTCATTCTTGATTTGCCTCTACCTCTCTGTTTGATGTAAATGTTTCAAAGCACTAAGGAGCAAGTTGCCTGATTTACCTGGTGGTTCTGGGAGATTCAATATAAAATTTTAAGAGACAACATTTGTTACTAGTGAAGTACAGCTTGGAAACATCTGCTTTTTATCATTTTTATCCCCTTTTATCACCTTGATCAATTTTCTTATTAAACAACAAACATAAGAATGAACTTGATTTCAAGTTCTGCCATAAAAATGGTCAATGACTGACAGCCTTAATGCCTCCATTGGAAAAGAAACATTCTGGGTTATTTATCATTTTATTGCATATAGGAAGAAATTAATCACTGCACGAAGCAAGAGGAAAAGTCTGAGTTTCACCCTTGAGCTCTGAGTAACAAATTGTTTTAACCAGATTAATAACAATTATGAGTCATGGCATGAGCCTGAGAGTTTCATGTCACCCTTTAATCGCATGTGGGTTGTTAAGCTGAGCCTTGTTATGACTCAGTTTAGCCCTGGTTCATTATTTATCCTGCAAGGACAGCACCAACCAGCCAGAGCAACACAAGGAGAGGACTTCAGCTCATTTCTGCTCTATTTTCCAGCCAACATTTCAACTGCCCTTTTGGATGGCAAGAATCTTCTGCTTTCTTCAAAGCAAAACTCGTCCATGAGTCCAAATAGAGTCAGTAAATCCCAGCCTAAATGGGTAAAACAACAGAAGAGTGACTCATTAAATATTTAAATTAAATATTTTTGGGAGAGAGTCTGAGAAATGGTAGAGGTGATAATTAGATTTATATCTGATGATGGAAAAATGGCAAAAATTACTAATCAGCTTGTATGTAAAGTAAATATCAACAGCAGTAAAACAATGAGTCAGCCAGGTGAACAAGAGGTGATGGGTAGGGAAGCAACTAATAGAGACAAAAATTTATTAATTCAAGTTTCTAGGTGTTTAAGTAGCTTTGTTAAGTAGAATGGAAAATGAATTAAAACCTGCAAGCAGTCATGACATGTAACTCCATTCAAACTGAAAATGGGGTGAGTGAATCAGATGTTCTGGGGAAAAAAAGAAAAGGCAAAAGTTCAATACTAAACAGGCAAAATAAAGTAGAAAATTACTGTTTGTCAGCTTCATGAGTATTTCCATCAAAAATAGCTTCTCTCAGTCTCTGTCTAATGGCTTCATCACAAAAGAATAATCTTCCCCTTTTCTTAGTTTTCTGCTTCATTTACTGATCATCTCCAACAAGGCAAACTGTGAAAAAACTGAACATGGAATATAAGTTTGAACATTCTGGGGAAAATTTTCTGAGCAGGAGTGGCACATTTGTTCTTGAAATTAAAATTCTTCCTTGCACATAGCCCCATAGGCACTTTTGTCTTAGATTTAACAGAGTTTTTAACAGGGGATTTTTTTCATCTGCTGTCTTAAATACTTCATGTATTTAATGTAGACTAAATACAGAGTGTGTTACATTAAATGGTGCCAGAGATAATGAACAATGTTTGTATGGCAGTTATTTCACATATAACCAGAATTTTATGTAATGTAGATATGTAAACAGATTATATTTTCATATTATATTGTATTTTAATATAGATGTTAATAATAAATTATTTAGCTTACAATATCTCCAGATAGGACAAAAATGCAATGGAATTTCTTCTAAACTGAAAACCCAAAAGAAAATGTCTGTAAGGTGAACCTCCACTTTCCTGATTCCAGAAAAAAGGATAGGCTGGAATATTTATAAATTCTTCACAGACACTGCATAACAGAGTTATTCTGCAGAGACCAAGGGCTAAATGGGGAAAGGTGAAAGGAGATGGAAGACACTTTAATTGAATGTAGGTCTGTCAAAATTCTTCCTGAAATGTTGGATGAAAAATGACCGCCTAAACCTCTTAATTAATCAGTTCTGGAACAAAAAAGAAATAGCGTGTCAGGCACAATTTCAGTTTTTGTAGTACTTGATGGCCTTGAGTTAATTGTAAATTTATTGCCCAAATAAACTTGAAAGGGAGATGAACTGGAAATAATCCGTGTGTGGGAAACAAGAGGTGATAATTCAAGTCCTCTTAATGCAGGTCTGTGTTTTTTGGGGATGTACAACACTCATCAAAGCAACACCAACCACAGAAGGAGAACATAATCCACAAAATACCTTCAGATTTCATTAACCCTTGCAGTGGATCAAAAAAAAAAGCTTTTCTGGGAGTAAATTCCTTGCTTTTGATGAAGTTCCACCACAGACAGGTTGAGCTTGGTGTGTTTCATTTCCATGGCAAGTACTGAGCTGGGGAAGGGTGTTTAAGCTCCTAATTGGCACACCAATGTATGGCAGAGAAGTAAATATGCTATTAATTAGGAGCTAAATATTGACACACAGCGAGATTAAATTATATCAAAACATTCAGTGTAACTTGCTTAATGCACTATTAAGTATCCAAATATTGTGTGTCTGGAATGGTAATTATGTGCTTGGATTCTGTACTGGTTGTGTGGCAGGAGAAAATCAAATTTTCCCAAACACTTGAGGCTGACCTGTCTTTATTCCTGGTGGGAGACAATGACAAAACTGAACTGAGCAGGATATTGTTTTCTCCTGGTTAATAGGGATCATAACAGGAATTTTTACAGCACATGCAGATGTTCCTGAACATGTAACCCCACCAAAAGAAACCTCTGAGAAAGGTGAAAAGGCAGATTGTAATTTTTCACACAAGATCCAAACCTTCACAACAAGTGACATGAGACTTTGCAGGACCCTGAGGGCTTTAGGAATGCTCAAAAGCTGAGAAAACAGAAGGGAATATGAATTATTAGTGCATGTCGTTGGTTTTCCTGATTCACATCGTGTTTCCAGAATTATTCCAACTTCAGAGCCATCAGCACTAACAGAATGTATTGATTTCATTCCCTATCTCAGCTTGAAAAGATGAAAAACATGTGTCGAGTTATTTTAATTTTATTTTTAAATGCAAATGCTTTAATATGCAGAGAAACAACCATAAATTTTGACATATGGGTTTTTCTTTTGTGGTTTCGGAGGATTGTTCTGTTGTGTTTGTTTTGGTTGTTTTTTTCCTTTTGTATTTGTTTTGTTTTGTTTTGTTCATTTGTTTTTCATAGTGTGCTTGGGATTTTTTTTGTGTGTGGGGGGGGTTTATGTTGTTTTCTTTTGGGGTTTTTTGTTTGTTTTTCCTGGGAAATACTAATGAGATAATCCAAAGCAATTTTTTTTTCCAGGGATCTCAAATTTTCCTTTGGCTCTTGTTCAGGGTATATTCTGCTCCCAGCAGCTGAAGAGTTATGCCATTAGGGCATAAATATGTATAGATTGTTAGTACAATCACATTAGGGGCTCAAGTTCTGCCCATGGAGCTGCAGTAACAAAAACCCTTGTCATTTAAACTCATTTTTACAGTGATAACTGCTATCGTGGGTACCAAAGCAATACTGTGTTAAAATATCTCTCCGTGCCATTATCATAGCCACAGGTCTGTGCAAATATGGGCCTTGAAATACCTTTTAATAACTACTTTAAAATACTTCCACTTACAGATGATGATTATGCACATAAAATAAATAATCGGTCGTGCATGCATGGGAAGATGAAAATAATTAGGATAAATAAAATAACTTACACAACAAGGGTAGACATAAGATTATGGCTGGTCCATTAAAGCCTGTGAATATCTGCCCATTGACTTCAATTAGCTCTGAATTAGGCACTTAAACAGCAGGAAGCAAATGGAATATTCTATTTGATTATCCTGGTCAATGAGCAATGAATGCATAAAAATAACTGTCCAGAGATCCCGACGGAATCGGCCTCCCGAAACTAAGCCAAAGAACTGAAACTTTTCACAATGTTAATCGTATTTATTTTTTCCTGCCCAAAGCATGCTGGGTGTTTCAGGGGTAAAGAAGAACCAATTTCTGTGTTGGTGATGAATTCAGTGTAGTTTCAAGGTTGCAGAAGAACAGGGGGACGCAAAAGCACGGTATTGCGGAACATTCATTTTAAGGAGAATTTTTTTGTTGGTTTCAAGTAATTTTTTCCCCCTAAAAGGCCAGAAGGTGTGCTGAATGCTCAGGAATATGCTGCAAATGGAAGGGAGGTGTAGGGACGGAAGGCCAACCCTGCAGGGAGTGCCCAGCATCTCATGGAGGTGGCGGGTGAGCGTCCCCAGGGCTGCCCATGAGGGAAAACCCAACAGAAACCAGCACAAAGAATGTCTGATGGGCTGGGACGGGCAAGAGGTGGGTAATAAATGCAGCAGTTCACCAGATTTTCTGAAAGCGGGGCGGTGGTTAACGGAGAGATTCCAAAATCTTCCAAGTTGGGTCGTGGATCCTCTCCAGTGCCAAGCACGGCCCAGGTGGGTCTTGTGCAGATCCTGAGTCTTGGCACCCACCCCTGGCTCCTTCACTGTGCCCAGGGCCAGGGGTGGGTGCCAAGACATTAACTCACCCAAATTTCTCCCTGCTGCTGCCCCAGGACAACCCTGCAGAATAAAACAGGAACCTTCAGGCTGATGGAGAGGCTCTTCCTCTGTCCACTGGGCTTCTTGCGCTGTATTTCTTCTCAGACTAATTCTTTGTTAATTTCTCTGCCTCTTACCCTCTTCTGGAGTGGTTTTGTATTTATCCCTTGCTTTACCAAGCAGTTTGGAAACCTCTGGGGCTGAAAAATATGACCAATTACTTTGTGTTGCTTTCTGCAGGTCTCTAGAAGGAGGAAAAATATTAATTGCTGCAAGCAAACCGTATTTTTGTTTTTGGCCTTGCTTAATCCAAAGTTGATCCAAACCATAAATTTTTAGTCATGGTTTAGAGAAATATGTTTTTGAGGCCAGCTGGAAGGAGCAGTGTTGGAGGACCTCTCTGTTTTCCACTTTTGAGTATATCAGAGGGGATCAGAAATGGCTCCCAAGAAACATTTACAACTAAATAAAAAAAGAAAAGAATCCCAGCTATCATTCACCAAATCAGCTTTAAATCTAATTCCACCAGAGGAAAACGTGCAGTGTGGTAATTAAACTGCAAGAGAAGCTTGCTCACTAAAATGGAAGATATTGCAGAGCTTTCTGACAGAATTGCAAGAACAAATGAGCCATCATTTGCTACATCTCAAATATTAAGTACAAAACACTGAGAACTGGACAGTTTTAAATTAGGCTGTGCCTTAAAGGCTGTAGTATGGGAAATTACAAGATAATAAGTTGGAGTGGTTATTAATTTTTGTTATTATTGCTAAGGTAACGAGTAAATTGAAAGTTGGAGGTCAATACAAGGTGAGCTGGCTGCTGGGAGAGATGAGCTGGAAGACTTTCCAAAAGCTCTGAGGCAGAACTGCCTCTGGGTGGCAATGCCAAAAGCAAATAAATGTGACAAGGCACTTCTGAGCATTGGTGTCCCCAAAGCCCCCTCCTCAAACCCCCAAACAGGGAGGGCTGAGCTTGGGGAGGGGTTTTGCCTCTTGCAGCTGGGTGGAGTAAGGGATGCTCTGAGCAGAGAGTGAGGAGATAAAGGAGTGTCAGCCCTGAAGCTTGGGCTGAGGAGCAGCAATGCCAGCCTGACCTGAGCCAGCAGCTGCCAGGTCTGGGGAGTGGTGGGGCAGCTGCAGCAAGCTATCATGGATGGGTTCTACAATAACAATTTACATATTGATTAAAACCCATAATTTAAATTGCCTCGGGTTCACTCGGAGCCGTTAGACTGATACCTGGCAGCCTCTTAACTGGAGATGGGGGAAAATTGCTTGTACTGTCAATAGCTGTTTACCTATATTAAAATAATTAGCAATCAGAGTGTACTCCACTGCCTTGCACACGGGGAGTCTAATTAACTTTCTCCTTCGGATTTATACATCCACTAACAAATAAATGGAAAGCCATCCCATGTCCTCTGTCATGGGAATGTGCCTGCCTTTATTTTGGAAAGGCAAGTGCTGGTTCAAACAAGGACAGGCTTTATGGCAGGGATTTGTCACTGGATCTGTTCAGAGCTTCGTCTCCTTCCACAGCACAGAGCATTTCTCCACACGCTGCACTGAGTGATGCACTGCAGTGACAAAGTGTTAATCTCCATTAAAAATTTAAAAGACACACAGCTATTTTCACCTGGGGGAGCTGTTGCTGATTCATCTGCAGCCCTGCCCAGCTTAGGCAGCCCTGTCTCCCAAGCCATTACAAATTACCAGGGAACCATCCTTCAGTTCAAATTCCAGCAGCAGGAATTGCTTCATAAAAGGATGGAGTCCAGTGCTTTGCTACTTAATAAATCACTAAAATGAAATAGCACAGCTCTCCTGTTATCTGCAGGTGATTGTCAGAGGTCCAAGTGCTCTGGCCACCATTAAGATCTCAAATATTATTTTATTCTGGAAATGCATCAGCCTGGTTGTGCCTTCCTGTGGTGGGAGGCTTCCAACCAATTCTGCAGCAGTTGAGGGGACCAGCGAGCAGAGCTGGGGTCACACCTGGGACAAGACTGAGAGTGAGAAAACACCAGCTGTGAAATGGTCCCAGAATCACCAGGGAGTGTTGGGGTGGTTTGGGCTGGAAGGGACATTAAGGATCACCCAGTGCCACCCCTGCCATGGCAGGGACACTTCCACTGGGCCAGGCTGCCCAAGCCCTCTCCAGCCTGGCCTGGACCTTTCAGAGCCATCCACACTGCAAATTCCTCTTTGGAACATAAAGAAGTGCTCACAGTAAAATAATTTAAGCCAGGCTTTATTTTGAATGCCTGTGGAGATTGGGCTGTGCCTCTTAATGATGTCACCTAGTGCTGCAAAGAAAACAAATCACAAATAAACACCTTGGTTTCCTCTGTCCCCCAACACGTGAATTACATTTCCTTACACCTTTTCCCTCATGGAGATACCAACATTTTTATGATGGCATTGAATTAATACTCAAATGGGTTTAATAATGGTGCTTCTCACTGAGAAATTTAATCATCTTTTTACATATTAATCTTAATAATGGCCACATGACCGAAAGGAAGAGGATGATGAGAGGCAGCTCAAGATGGTGCTGGAGCTTGGGATTAGACTGATAGAGCAGCGTTTACATATTTTATTGCTTCTTTTAAAGAAAAATGCAAATTAACTCTAGAAATCTGGACTTTTCTCATGTTCTTCTGTTGGGCACAGCACCTTCCATTGGTAAGGCAACAAAGGTAGCAGCTAAATTCCATGGAAACAGGTAGCCTGAAGGGACCTAGTCCATGAGGAATTATGGAGTCCCTGACACAATAAAAAATAAGGCCATGAACACATATGGAAAGAATGAGGGGTAAAAATCAAATGTGGAAATAAAGAACTCAGTAGAAAATAAAAACGGAAGAGCTTTTATTGTCTTAATTGGGAAAGCTTATGACAAATGGTTATAAATACTATACCCATCATGATTACCATGAGTAATGTCTGAAAATGGTGTAAATTGCTAAGAACATCTGACAGGTGACATCAAATCCATCGAAGACATACCATTTCCTTAATCAAAAACAGGAGAAACAAAGCAAAACAGCGAATTTATGTTCCGGGCCTGAGCCCTGAGACATTCTCGTGCAGTTATAAATAGGCTGCTTAAATAGGGTGGTTTGTGGCACTCGTAATTCCAGCTGACATGAGGGGTTGTGGAAGAGCAGGAGGAAAAGCTGTCTGTGTGCTGCTTGTTAGAGTAACAGCTTGTGACTGTTCTCAGAAGCAATTCCCCTGAACACCCCGAGTCCCTCAGCCTCAGGGAGAGCTCTGGGGATTTGGGGCGCTTTGGGCAGTGCCAGCCCTGCCTACAAACAGTGGGGAGGTGATGCCTTAAGCTTTAGCTTTTATATTTTTTAGATTCTGTGCTGCTTTAGTGTGTGGGTCTGAGCTTCACATGAGGGGATGGTGAGCTCTGTGCACAGAGCAGGAGACAAAACAATTCCTGCTCCAGCTGGGCACCAAGGACAAATGATCCCAATCTCAGCCCAGGAGCACAAACCCCGTGGGCTGCAGAGAGAAAAACAAGCAGGGTGGGACTGCAGGGGCTAAAGCTGGAATGGGACAATGAACTGCAAGGTGCAAATGGAGCAGAACTGATCCCAGGGAGAGACCCCGGCAGCGCTCGTGCATTTTGGGGCCATTTTGGTTCATCTTGGGTGCAGCCCTGGCTGGGCTCTGGTGCTGCCCAAGGTGGATGCATGGAGGAGATGCTTGGGATCAATCCCTGCTTTATTCTGGGACTCTGCCCAGCCTCTGCTCCAGGGCAGCCTGAACAAGGCATTCAGAGTAAATATTAATCCTTTCTCACAACAAATTTCAGTGGAAAGGGCCCCAAAGTGAGGATGAAATAACACCTAACGCAGATGATGTGTGGTGATTTTAAAAAGTAAACAAACATAAATTAGAAAAAAAAACCCCACAACTCCAAAAGACCATTCAAACTTGTTTTATAAAGCTTGTTCTTCAAAATGGTAGAACTCAGGTATTTTAACTTGCTCTTGAGGGAAGATAAAGATTTTATTATGGGCTGTGCCAACACTGAGCTGAGCAAATCCTCTCTGCCTCCATTAGCACATCAACCCAAATTAATAATTAGCTTTGGCTAATACCAGAGGGTTGCATGGCTTTGGGTTGTGTGGATGCATGGGCCGAGCCCTGTGGAAGGACACCCCACTCCCAAGCACAGCAGACAAACATTCCCAGAGAAACAGAGCACTTTGTACCTTTATTTAATAGATTAGTGAAGCTGTAACGTCCTTCAGCATCTGCGATTTATATTTGTAGGTGGATGTGTTCCTTACACTGATTTATAGGAATAAAACACTTGTCACTATGGATTTATAGACCTCTTTCCTAATTTTTGTCTGTGTTTACATATTCCCCAGCCATGCAGCTTGCAGGGGCTGCTCTAGTTCACAAATTGAATAAATAGGAGAATAATGGTATTAAGAATTGTGGAATTTTACTGTTGATTCACATAATATTTTAATTGCAGCTGTTTTCCTATGGCAATACTACTGCTGCTGGGAAGAGAGTGATGGGGAAGCCCAGGAAAAACCCAGGCTGTTAATTTTAGCTCCATATACATTCCTAGCCATGAAAGTATTAAGTAAATATATTTTATTAATAAACTAATAATTGTATGTGTACTTATACATTTTTTTTTTTTTTGTAACTTCCAGGAAAGAAACTCAGTTGCTATTATTTAAAACATGGAAAGGAACATGTAGGAGTTTTTCCTCAAGAGGAAAAGCTAAGGAATTGATGCCCTGGCACTTGGTATGTCCTCGCTGGGATCAGCTGTGGGATCAGATGTGCCTGGCCCTGGGGAGGTTTTAAAGTGGGATACAGGTCAGGAGATGTTGTGGGGCTGATTGAGCAGAAGAGAAGCCAGAGGGAAAGGAAATGTTGCTGAGCAGAGGTGCTGGAGCAGCAGAGGTGGAGGGATGGAGCATCCTCTGCTCTGGGGGCTCCAACAGAACGTTCATGGAGATAAAGCTTTGTCCTCAGACTGGACTGTGAGGGAAACATGGGTTATTCTTATGGCTCTGAAAAGCCCCTGGAGGATGAAAACACAGCTCCACCTATTTATTTTTTGTATCTTTCCATGTTTCTTTCAAACCTTCCTTCAAATCTCTGTTCTCCTTCTCTATGTCCTCATTTGCTGTGGGCATGGCCGAGTTGCTCCTTCGGATTCACTTTCCACTAATTTTCAGGGAGTTGAAAACCAAAAACTGATAAATAATTTCTTCATAATGACCAGCTTGACCATCTGAGCATTTTTTTTTTAAGATAAATTCAGTGGTGTTATTTGGATGAGCTTTGAGTGGGCAGAGTTGCAAGTGGGGGTAACTAATCAAAGTTTAACAAGCCCTGGATACATCCCATGGAAATTTGCTGGAACATCTAACCCAAATTAGCACAGGGCTAACCTGGCTCCTGAAAACAGCCTAAATTGGGCCCTGGAACCTGCTGTGCTGGGAGATGTCCCTGGAGACTGGAGTTGAGAATTTCATGACTCGTCTAGGCAGTGGGAGTAAATGTCAGCTTGTTGAATTTCTAACCTGATATTAAAATAGAGAACTCCTGCCCCCAAAACAGGGAATTGATGTGAGACAGCCAGGGAGATCAGACACAGGGGAAGAAAACAGAATTACCCTTTTCTGACATAAACCATTTACAGCAGAATGGGTGGTAGGAATCTGAGAGAGCAGTGCCAAGAGTGGGGCTCAGAGAAACCAAATCCACACTGCAAAGTGGCTTGGAAAAATAATGCCAATATTCCCCCAAAGTCCTTGTTCAGCACGGACATGAGAGCAGTGGAAAAAGCATTTTCTCTCTACAGCATCAGCCTCAGCTGCATCCTGATGTGGGGGTGATTTTCTTGTTACAACAAATTTTAAAAGGAGAGGTTTTGGGGGTGTCCAGAGAAGGTAGAGCTCAGGAAAAAAAAGGAGATTAAAAACCTGGAAAAACAAAAGGAGGAAAGTTTCTTCCTCTGCTTTTTTCTTTGTACAAAAGCCCACAGATGAAGTTGAAATTTGGATTTCGGGTGCTGACCATGCACAAGCCTTGCTCAAGTATGTACCACATCCCCTGGCCATTGAACAGAAGAAATAATTCACATTTTTGCTTCCCTTCAACTACATTAACTGCCAAGTGCTCTTGGTCAGGTACAGAAACCATTTGAGAGAGTAGAGCAACAGAATATGCATGTCTTTCTCAACTCTACACTTTCTTCAGCTGCTGAAATCAACTGTTATTGTCCTTATCAGCAAGGATCCTCATGCCTATAATGACAGCAAGAGAAATAGAAGAAATGGAAAAAGATTAGAAATAGGAAAAGATTAGAAATAGAAAAATCTTATGGAAACACTTGGAGAGTTGCTTGCTGATTCATGCGCCAACAATTGGTGTCTGAAATGGAGCTAATTAACATTCTCATTATGATAATCACCTTCAACATTTCCCTTTATTTTCCCAGGCTCTTCCCTTAACTGTCTGTCTCTGAGATAAGAAAATTATTATCAATGTATCAGCTCAGATACATTTCAGGGCATGAATGGCAAGAATTAATTTGGGTCTGTCTGTGGAGAGTGCAATTAGGAAGCCTTCATGATGAGGCTAAATCTCCAGATTATTGGATCAGATATCCTCATTTCAGACTGCTCTGAAAGCCCAGCACTGCATTCACTTTCCAGCATGCACTTAGAAATAATCACCACTGTGAGGGAGGAAGGGGAGGAAAACCACCTGGTCTGACACAAAGCAATCACTTCATAACCACAGAAGTTTCTTTGCAAAGTTAAAATATGCTTTTTTTGCCCTTTTGTAATTGTTAATTTTATTGGTATGTTTCTGTAACTTTTATATTTGATTTTAGTATTGGTACCTTTTGGAATTTCCCTTTCACCCCTCATTTTTTGACCTTATTTTCTCTGCTGTTTGGGCACATGAATCAGCGCCCTGATACCTCAGAACAAATTATTGGAATGGATGGTGCTGCCTGATTTTGTTGTACTGAAACCCCATTTGGGTAATGTTATTGAAGATCTGACGTGCTGATGGCAAAGAATTCAGGGCAGGATGGAGTAAAGGCAATTCCAGATGTGATGAATGTTTCCACAAACAGGAATGAATTGACTCTGGCTTCCAAATTGTCTTTGATCTCCAGACTGGGGTGAGTTGTGCTCTGTGTCCTCTGGGGTCAGGGCTCTGACTGGGAATGTTGAGGGTTGAAATATTTCACTACATAAAATTGAGGAGGGAAAACAAACAAAACAGTCCCAGACGGACTTTTCACTGATGTTAAGGAATGGGAGTGCAACTTAAAAGGAGGAATGATCCTTTCCCTTCCTAATAAATTCTTCCCTTAATTTTGGAAAAATGGTCTCCAAACAATTCCATCCCTGCTGCTTGAAGTGCTCTCCAGGATCTCTCATGCACAAGGTGACAAATTTCCTGGAGATTTCTCTGTACAATCCAGCCACAGCCTTCAGCTCTGAACATGACTTTCCTTCTTTTTATTTACTGAGAATTCACCCTGGTCTGAGTTATTTATATCCTTAATAAAAGGAATTCTTTTCCTCTCTTTTCATTCTGTGGATTATTTAGCTGCTGTCTAATAATTCATCAAAGCTCGAAGTTCCAGGGTTGATGGGAAGTAGCCTGGCTTTTAAGACTTCTTGTTGTGTTGTCTATTTTTAATTAAACATTCTCAAGAAAATTTTAATTCTAATTCTGGGCCTACACTGGGGAAAATACCCTTTATTTTCTTAACCTTCTCTACTCTTCCCTTTTCCTTCCTTCCATGTATAGATCTTAACTCTGAGGGAAGCTTTCATGTGGTTTTTCTCTGTTTTTATCAGATTGAGCCATAGCTGAACACATTGACAAAAACATTTAATTCTTGATAAAATGGAGGAGGAAAACCTTCCCACGTGTCCTTTTCCTGTGGTGCTCTCCCCAAGCCAAGGATCTTCTGGCCATGGCAGCAAACCTTTCTACATAAATTCATTCATGACCCTTTTTCCTTGCGCAAGCTCTACTGGATGCGTGTTTTGATTTTCTCATCCCCAGCTGGTTTGACTTTTGATTTTCAAATCAAAATTTTCTCCTGTTTTTTGTTTGTTTTTTGGGTTTTTTGTTTTGTTTTGGTTTGGTATATTTTTTTTTTTGGAGGGGGAGTGGGACAATAATTTTATTTTTTCCCCCTATTACCACCCCACCCCACCCCCCCAAAACATTAAAATAAATCCAAAAGGGACTAAAGACTCCACCTGGCTGCCCATAAGCTGGGAGGAAAGTCAGATAAAGCTGCTTTGAGAGGTGTTTGCTCCAGCAGCGGAGCTGCTCCTGCTGTCACAGGGAAGATTACAGAGCAGTGATTTGTGTAGAGGAAGAAATACCTTCCACTTAGGAGTGTCTTAAAACAAAAGCTATACACTCGAGGGCAATGAATAGTTGTTTTCATCTCAATTTTGTTTTATGCTCTCCTTTGATCTAACATGAAAATCATTACAATTTATGAGATAAAGCAGCAGACAAGACCCCGAGGAGTTCTTTGTTATGTAACACTCCATCCAATTCATTATTTTGTGCCTCTCTCCCTCAAACAGCTTTCTGAAAGATCAAGTTAGTCAAAGCTACCGTGGGTTTTTAGCTTTGCTAAAATCCACCGTATTACACGCTCAGTGAATTTCCACAGCTTTTGTTCCAGTCACTGACAGCACCTGTCATTTGCCTTTTTATGTCTTAAAAGCTGCTGGTGGCAGCATAATCAAAGATGTTGAGTAAAAAATATATATCCTGGAGCAGTGGCCTGAAAAAGGAGTCTGCTTGTATTTTAGCAAAGATTCTGTGTGTCATAACCTGGGGTTTTATGTTTGGTGGTTTTTTTGGTTTTTTTTTTTTTTTTTTTGTGTCTCAACATTTTGTAGAACAATCTGATACCTGGATGAGTTAATAAAAGAAGGGTTGTTAAGGTAAAAAATGGAAATAAAAGTTTATCACTTTGGTTTTGGTGTTTTTTTTAAATAGAAATGAGGGAAAATAATTGCTTTACCAATTGAGTATTATAGCCAGAACAAGAGGCAGCCATCTCTTTCAAGTCTTTGGCAAAATTCTGGTGTTCAAGGACTGTTACTTGGATCTAAATCCTCAATAAAAGTTATAAAAGTGCCATAGATAAAGTCCCAGTGCTTCCTCTAAAGCAGGAAATCACAGCTCCCATGTCCCTGCTTTTTCATCTGGGAAAAAAACTTTTTCACTCCTTTGACCTTCTATCCTGTAAGGAGAAATAAGCAATCCTTTTTGATTTTTTGAAGGAAAAAACTTGATATTTCATTCCCAAACTTTTACTTTATGGCTCTCTTGATGTAAACGGGGACACCTTGCACTTCTGGGGGAAGACTGGGGATTCCAACCTGGATTTTGGCCCCAGCTGCTGATTCCCTTTGGAAGGAAATGCTTGTCTTTGGAGGGGGAATATTCAGCGAGGGAGCAGAGTTAATGACCTGTCACATTCTGAGTGCTCCTGAGCAGGAAATGCTGGGTTTGTGGGAGCCCCCAAAGCCTGTTATTTTCTGTAGTAACACCATTGAGTCACCTGTCAGACATGGAGTGTACCATGGGCGACTCCGGGCTTCTTTTAGCTGGAATTGATGCACTTTTAAGAAATAAATCTTTGATGATATAATAGTTCCATGTGCTGCAGCCAAGGCCATGCAGTTTGCTGTGCATCTCCTGTGAGCAGCAGCCTCTGGTAATTAAATGTCAGGTATTCTGAAACCACGAATGGGTTTTTTCCCCCTCCCTCATTTGTCACCAGATCTTTGGACAGGAACGTTCTTTGTGTTTTCATAAGCTAAGTGGATTTTATGATGGGATTTTGCTGGGAGATTTATTTGTTTCACTCCAAGGATTACTTTTATTCTTCTGACTGGCCGGGTGCAATGATGAGATGCCAAAATTAAAGCTCTGCAGATTCAGTGGGAATGGTTTCCTCTTCTGGGCTCTCCTGTCCCACCCCACCAAATCTGCAATAGAGACAGAATTTGGGCATGTTCTCCTCCAAGAGCTGAAAGGTAATAATGGGTATTTATTTAACTCATGGACCCATGGAATGGTTTGGTTGGAATGGACCTTAGAGCTCGTCCCATTCCACCCTGTGCTGTGGGCAGGGACACCTTCTACCAGCCCAGGCTCCTCCAAGCCCAGCGTGGCTTTGGACACTTCCAGGGATGGGGCAGCCACGATTTCTCTTCCATTTTGTGAGTTTTATTTGCAGTTCAGCTGTGTTGGAAGGTGTGAGTGGAGCAGAGCCCTGGTTCTCAGCACATCAGGAGCAGCTGCCCCCTCCCAGGGCTGTCCATAAACTCTGTGTGTTCCAAACCCAGGCTGGACCCCCACCCCCTGAGGCACTGAATGGTTTATTTGTGGCCTTATTTACCTGGCTGGAGGCAGGAGAAAGCTGAAATCCCAAACCTCAAAGAATTCTTCCACTCAGCCATTTGGGAACGCAGAAATTCAGGGATGCAGAGCTTAATAAAATTAATGGGGTATAAAGTAGTGGTTTTCAGTCTATTCCAACATGTTTTGATCCACAGGAGAACAGGTAGCGTTGCAGCAAATTCATCACTGGCATTATGTTTTTCCTGTAGGTTTGGAGAGGTTTTAAAAATTCCTTTTTAAGCCCGGCTCATCAAAGTCGAGCCTATTGGGGCTGGGGGAGATGTCTGCCCATCTCAATGACATTCTTGGAGATGTTAATTTCTGCCACTTTATGCAGCACTCAGAATTTGCGAATCTTTTGCAACATTCATAAGGGACTGTAGAACATTCTAGGAAAAAAAAATTAAGAAGGAAAAGTAGGTTAGACTTGAAAGTTGTACAATATTCACAAAGCTCTGAAAGATGCAAGCACCTGCACATTCCTAAACTGGCAGGAGATATGAGGGTTTTTGTCCTGTCTAACAGAGTTAGTTTGAAAATAACTTGGGTTACATTAAATGTGAGTAAAAATATGGGCAAGAATAAAAATCATTTTGGTTTCTCATTAAAAACAAAGCCAGCAATAGCTTTTATTCATAATCTCCTTAGACCTTTTTTTTTTTTTTTCTAGCTGGTGTTAGGTTTCAATGATTTTCTGTAAAAGATTCATGTAGGAATCTCAATAGGATAAGTTGTGCTTATAAGCACCATTTCCAGGACTTTGTTGTTTCCAGGTTTGTTTTTCCTAGGATGCAGAGAGAAACAGAGAAATAGGGAAAAAACCCAAATTTATTTTAAATTAAGAACAAACAGTTCTACTTTTCTGAGCCTTACTCTTCTTATTTTGTGGTAAATACTTTCAAAGACAAACAGTGGGATTGCGAGTGTTATTTAGGATTAGCAGAAAAGCTCAAATTTAGCCTAATTCCTTTGACACGGGGGAAGGTTTATCAGTGGTGCTGTTAGGAAAAAAACCAGCAGGAGAGTTGAGAGATTTTGGAAAATGTAACTCATGGCATGCTAATAAATGCATAATTTCCTATGCCAAATCTAAATAATCTACCTAATTCCATAAAGAAATATTTAATTTGAAAGCAATGCCATAAGAAAATATTTTAAATATCTTTCTTTGAACAACTGCAACCAAGCTGATACTGGGAGTGAAAACCAAAGAGATGGAAATGCAAAGTGTTCATTTAAAAAAAAAGGAAACCCAGTTCATTTCTATACCTGCATTTCTTCCCCTTCATTTTGAAGGTAGGAACCCTCTGAGGAGAACAATTAAATATGAATCAGAATAAAGAAGGGCAAAGTTAATACGAAGTATTAATTCTGACAATTCTGAAATTCAGAAAAATTCTGACAGTTCTACTTGAGAAACACCAGTCTCTTTCCAACATGCCTATTGATGAGCCTGGGCTGGTGCTGAGCTGGAGCTCCTCATTCCCACAAGCCAAGGGAGAGTTTGCTGCTGGTGGATTTTTCCTTCCCTTGAATGAGGCTGGAGCTCCCCACTGCTCCCGGCTCAGGTGCACGAGTTTCCCAACTCCTGCTTCTGAGGAGAGAGAAAAAAAAAAACCCTGATTTGCCCTGAGATAAGTTCTCAGATCTTCAGAGCAGTGAATAATTGATGACAGCCCCGTGCTCAACTCGCAGAGGGAGCACAGCTGTGCCAAGGGAAGGAACTCCGCGTTCGACGCACCGGGCACGGGATGCAGAAAGAGAAATAAATGAATGTAAACTTAATTGTGGGAGTTCCCCTGCAGCCTGCAGGGAAAGGAGCTCCAGCCCAGGCTGAAGGACAGTCCTGGCCCCGTGGAAGGCAGCAGGCAGAGGGGAAGATGCAGCTTAGGGACAGGGAAGGGCTGCAGGGACAGCTTTGGCTCGAGGAAGAGTTCTCCAGTCGTCCGTCAGCACTCAGCTATGAGCACTCCCTACATCACACATTCCTCATGGAACCAGGGAATTCCCAAACCAGGGTGAGCCCTAGGACAGACCTTGAGACCCTGTCATTGTCCTCTTGCTGCTGTTTGATTAGAAACAGCAACATTCCATTCCTTTATTCCTTCGTTCCCTGAAGGCACCTCAGCCCTACTGAAGCAAAGGTGCCGTTCAGCTCCAAGGAGTTGGAAACCCAGCCTGAGAGTGGGAAAATAAAATTTCATCCCTCCAAGTGCCAGCACGAGGACCGTGGCTCAAGGGAGTGCAGTTTTGGCAATACTGCAGGCATTTCCAGTGTTCAGTGGAAGTTTCTCCCTGCTGACCAATAATTCCAAGCAGCGAAATTCTCCTGCTAGCAGAGTGATCCTTCCCTGGCACCAGCCAGACCATTTGAAATGTGCTGCCTTCCACCATATGCTCCCTCTGTAGAAAAATAAAGGGAAATATTTAAAACGTTACGCTTAAAACCCGAGATCTTCCCTCCTTAATTTGGCAGTTTGCAAAACACGGCATTTGTGAGAATCTGGCACCCACAATTGTCAGAGCATCTCCATCAAGACAAGAGTGGAAAACAAACTCCCTGGCAGCAGCAGGCACAGCTGTGGTACCCACTCCCTCCCTCTCCTTCCTACCAGGGAGTGCTTTTTTTAGCCTAAACTGTTTGTGTGATTAGAGGGGGGGAATAAATGTGAGATTAGCAATGTCTCATAAAAAAACGAAAGGCCTTTAAATGCAGTTCAGGCTTCTGCAAAATAACTCTTCGCAAACTTGGCAGTTGCTCTGAAAAAAAAAAAGAAAAATTAAAAATCAGCCACCTGCCATCTGGAAATAACTTACAATAATGACAAAGGAATTAAATGTATTAAAAAAAGAATTGTTTCTGCATGAAAAATTATTTTTTGGCCACTTCCACCTCCCCAAGGGCACTGCTGACGGCCTGGGCCCTGCAGAGGGAGTTTAGTGCCACTTAATTCTGGTTTTGGATGTTCTGGGTGCTCACCTGAGCTTCCCAGACCATCCCTCCAGTGCTGCAGGTCTTTAAGGGAGACTAAATTAAAAGCAGCACCACTGAAATAAGATTAGGTTGCTTATGGCTGCACAAGCAGTTTCTGTGCATTGGGCTGCTAATTATGATGTTTCTTTTAATGCCATTTATTTGCATATCTTCGGGTGTATTATACAGCTTTGCAATTTCTTAGCAGGCATTTGGAAACTATTATCCATTATTACTTCCTTAAAATCACAGCACTTAAATCAGGTCACCCAGCTGTTTAGCATCTGATAACAAGATTAGAGGGATTGATTGTGCTCTCTGTAAGGCTGCAAATGCCTATTAATCTAGGAGCCTTTGGAAGTTCATCAAAATGATATTTTTCTTCTGAGAACATTATAAACAGTTGAAAATACATCCATAATTTGCAATGGGTATTTTAGGCTCTAAGGTACATTATTCTTTTTGAATACTAATCTTTTTAGCTCTTGCTGTAATTATTATAACTTCACATAGTGGATAGTTAATACTTCAAGTTTCTGCTATTTAGTATGGTGGAGCTGTCCCCGTTTTCATTAATTCCATCAATCAAACTTAACTCTCCTCCACCTCTAAGAAGTAATTATAATTATTTTTATGACCATATATATGCTAATGCAAGAACTATTTCATGACATTTTAATTAATTCTCAAAAATGCTTTGGACTCAATGCTGACATTGTCTTGGAATGAGCGGTGCAGAGAAAAAAGTCAAATTATAAAGTTACGGCTAATTGGAATAAAGCAGGAAATACTGGCAAACACGATCAGAGTCTTGGTAATTCATTTACTTTTTAATTCGCTTTTGTGCAATTATAAATTTAAATGTTTTGCTTTCAAGGTAGTGTAAATCTACATTTTTGAAAACTTTGACACATGGACACAACTTTTTTTAAACTTTTTTACATCTTCTCTCTCCTTGATCTTTTCTTTGTTTTTTAAATTTGCTGGTACACTCTGGCTCCCAAAACCCCTGTCTTCTTTCCCTGTAACAAAACAAGTGAGGAAACTCTGAAAATGACAAAATGGTTTTGTGTAAATGGAAACTAATGAGCAAATAGAAACAACTCTGACTTTCAAAGGTATTTTAAGGCGCATCAATGCCCAGAGCAGATCTTGCTGAAGTCAATTAAAAATGTGTTTGAAAACCAATGGGATATTTTGAATAAGAAAAGGAGCAGGAAGAAAGTTTCCAGATTTTTGACTTGGCTATTTCTTTGCTTCACCTCTGAATCTCAGCCATAAGCGAAGAATAAAATAAATGCAGTTTGATATTTTAGGGTTGTGACCCTCTGGTGACACAGGAGTCGTTTTGATGGTGCTGATTTATTGAGAAATTGGGTTTTTGGAGAGCTGCAGAGAGGCGGGATGGGAAGGCACATTGTGATGTTTGCTGCTCTGTACCCAGATGGAAATGCCCAAACTGAAAAAAATATCCGTGCCCTTGGTGGGGATGTTGGAATTGGTGATCTCTGCATCCATTCAACACAAACCACTTTGAGATTTATAAGATCAGACAAAAATCTGCACCTTCAATCCCCTTTCTGATTGAGTTCCCAAGGGAGCTGCCCTGCCCCAGCCTGGGAAGAGCCTCCAGACCTCCCAGTGCCCTTTGACAGCTCCAGGTGATGCCCAGGGACCTGCAGACAGAGCCAGTCCTTGCCTCAGGTTAGATTTAAACTCTTCAGATCCTTCTCCTTTCCCTCCCAGGCTCGAGCTCCCCTTTTGTGCTCTGAATTCCTGCAGCCTCCTCTGACACGCCAGCGAGGCAGCAGAGAAATCTGAGCCCTGGGAAACTTCAGAGGCCGGGGATTTGACAAATATTTGCTTTATAACAACAAACAAGGGTGAGCGGTGAAGATGTGGAATATGTGCCAGCACTGGCCCAGGAGGTTTTCCAGGGAGGGATCCTGCAGAACCAACAATGTCATTTCTTTTTCCACTCATCATTAGCAATCCCTGTGTCAGCACACGCTGTGTTCCTTGGCCCTTTGCTGTCAAACAAGCACCGAGGGCAAACACTCTGAGCTCAGCCATTTCTGGGGCACGGCACTTCTTGCTCTTGCCCATGAAAAACCTAAAAAAAAAAATAGTGTCAATTGCCAGAGTTTGGAGGAAGGCAGGGACAATCCAGATGTTTATTCTTGCAGGGCAGCTCAAAGGGGGCGGGTTCTGGCCTGGCAGTGGTGGCACATCTGGTGGAACCCAAATTTTGTGTCTGTGCCAAATCTCCTCCCTCCCTGTGCAGCTCAAGCAGCTTTTCATCATCACCCCTCTCAACACTGATGGCCTTTCCTGCAGAAATCAGAATTTTGCTGCTCCAGCCTCTCAGATCTGGTGCCTGCCAGGCCCGAGGAGATTCAGCAGCTGCTGCATCAGAGGAAACATCTGTAAAATTCCCAGGGTGGGCTGGTTTGCTTTGCTCAGGTGTGTGAAAAGGAATTTCCACTTTTTTGGTGTCCAAGAGGAAATGCTGCAGGCTGGAGCTCACCTTGGTTGTTTGTTTCCCTTCTATTCTGTTTCAATTAATTCCCAATCTCTCCCCCTTCACACAATTTTGAGCTGAAAGCAGCCCTGGACCTTTTTCCATGGGTGGTTTGCTGGGTCAGCGGGAGGATGTGAGCATCGCTTGGAAATTCTGCAATCAATTCTGCAATCTGCAGATTGAAATGAGTTCCATCACCCTGGATCTTGATCTTGAGGGGTTTTTGTGTCAATAATTATTTCTAACCTAATGGAATTCCTGTAGGGAGAGTTAATTTTAAAAGTTTATAGTTAATGCCTAGATACAGGCTGCTATATCACCTTCCAGGTATTTCTCTGGGGTATTCAGTAATAATAGTAATAATAACAGTAATAATAATAATAGTTGTTGTTGTTGTTATTATTATTATTATTATTATTATTATTATTTCTTCATCAAACTTTCTGTTTATTTTTATTTTCTAAGGACGATTAATTCTGAATTGTTGTTTTTTGGGGTTTTTTTTCAAATCACAGTAGGTATAAACCTTGGTATTCCTCTAGTTCTCAAGTGCTGCTGTTTTTATTAAAAGAACCAGAAAAAACCACCCACTTGCTGCTTTTATTGACTGATACTTGGTAGGGTTCTTTATGAAGGCAGTACAGGAAAAAATGAACAGCAGATTTTCAGGTGAGCATTTTGTGTGGGACTGCCTTTCATGGCATGGTTTGTGTTTGAGCAGAGCACAAATTTCCAGTGTTTGACCCAGACTTGTGTCCAACCAAAGCAGAATCCTGTGATTCTGGCAATGCAGCCCCTGAAAAGTCACCTCAGTGAAGAAATAACTGGTTATATTCAATATTTCTGTACAAACAACCTCACCAAAAATACCCCAAAACACACGTTCCTTTTTTAACAACAGTGATCTAAACCATGCAACATTTTAAATTAATTTCTGCAAAATCCGTGGTATTAAAAATGTAAATGGAAGGAAATAAATTACAGCAGCTTCTGCTACCTGAAAATCAAATTGCATGTAGATGTGATTGAGACTTTGGAAGACAAGAGAGTCACGTGCAGGTAGATGATGCTGAATGGCTCATGGAAGCTCAGTTTGAGGAATGATGGAAATGTCCGTCTGAATCCAAACCCACGGCATTCCGAGCACACCAAGCAGTGCCTGGAACACCACTTCTAAAACCTGTCAGGAAATGCAAGGGTTAAGCAGGTCCAATAAATACCATGGAGGTGACAGCAGAGGAATTGGTGCCAAAGCTGCAGGGATGTGTGCACGGGATTGCAGTGAAATTTCTGGGAATCTCAGTGCAGGTGGCAAATGTTGCTCTTGGACTCAGCTGCACAGGACTGCTCAGACTCAGCAAACAATTGGAAAAACCTCAAATTATGTGTTTAAGGGAGTTCACATCTCAATAAATTGGGGGTTTTCTGTCATATTTTGATCCCTCAGGCTGTCAAAAGGTGAATTTTGCTCTTAGGAGGTGTCTCAGGGCTTGGTTTCTTTGAACCAGCCCTTGGGCTGTGCTCTGTTGGAGCTGGGGGTGTAAACTTGAGTTGAGTTCTGGTGGAAGAACTTTTATGTGTCTTTATTTTCCATCCCTCACCCACCCACCCATCCCTGGCTTTACAGCACCAATCCCATGCCAGGCAAGGTGAATCTTAGGGCAGAACCAAGTTATTCTTCATTTCATCCCCGATCCTGCATTCCCAATGCATGAAGCAAATTTATGCTTGAATTTCTGCCAGACCTCACTGCTAAAATGTTTTTTCTTTCTGCTTGCCTTCCTCAGTTCCCTGCAATATTGTGGGGGAAAAAACTTATTTTTCTTTGTGATGTTTTCTAGATAATATTTTCTAGATAAATATTTTCCATTTTCTCTGGTATTGTTTTCTTCTTCTTAGTAAAGAAAAAACTGTCACTGAAACTATTTCCAGAGGAAGGGACTGTTGATATTCAGAAGAAAAGCCTTTTAAAAATATCTTTTCTTGGCTGCTTATAAATCTTTATCATCACTAAACTCCAGTAATCAAATAAAAACAGTTAAAACATTTCAAGAAAAAAAAAAAGCCTCTCCAGCAACCTCAGTAGCTTTAATGATCTGGTAAAAGACCAAACAAATCGACATAATTATCATAAAAAAGCTATTACACAGCTTTTGTCATTGGAATTGTTTATGGGATAGAAATTAAAGTACTTACAGCCAGCAGAGGTTTCCTTTGCTCTCAGCCACTGTCCCTTCCTGCTGAGCTCAGTGAAGCCATTGGGGCTCTTTCCCTGGGTAATGAAACCCATCCTGGTCTCTTCCCAGAGGAAAAAAATTTGCTGTATTTTGCTAGGTTGAGGTTGGGTATTTGAAATGTTGCAAAACCAAGGACTGGGCTGGAGAGATCCATTGCCAGATTTCCATACTCAGATTTCCATTTCCATACCCAGATTTCTGCTGCTGTTGATGATTTGGGGGTGGTGGGGTGTTTTTTTTCTGTTCCTCTCATTTTCCTGTCCTGGGAACCACTCCATCCTTTCTCCTCATTAATTCCCCAAACTGCAGCAGGATGAGGGAAGTGTCTCTGGGGAGGAGGCAGCTCTGAAGAGGAAGGAGCTGCAGGATTATTATCAGCAAAAAACCTCCAGGGTGAACTCCTGCTCCAGGGTGAGCAGACATCACAGGAGAAATCAGCTGAAGGTTGAGAAAAACAAATCTCAAAAGTCCTTTCACGCCTCGCAAGGATGTCACCAACTCTCAGGGACACAGAGGTGGATTTTCCCTTTTCCATTCTTCCCAAAAGGGCCCTGAGGACAGGTTTCCATTTGCAGCAGGCACAGGACAAGGGGATGATTTCCCAAGCGAGAATCTGCAATATGAGCAGAGGATGATGCCTGAATAGACGAGATGATGCCTGATGGTTTCCAGATGACAAGTGCCAGCAGACATTCCTGCCATGGGCTGAAGGCTGTCAGGTTCTTCAGGACCAGGAGCAGGGCTTGGCTGGAGAGAAGCAGAAAGGTGAGAAAGGGCCCAGGGAGAGTGGCAGGGGGAGAGGAGAGGCAGACAAGGTGTTGGATGAGGTGAGGATGCTCCTTCTCACCTCTGCTAGGGGGGCTGTGAAAATGAGAGTGAGCAGAAATAGGGAAAGGTGAGAGATTTCCATGGAGCCTCTTCCCATCCCAGGGATGGCAAACTGGGGTGGCAGCAGCAACCATGGCAAACTGGAAGAAGAATGGGGAGAGGTTTTACAGTAAATTCTGTGGTGATTTATTAAAAAAACATGGATATTGATCTAGTACTGATATCAGCTGTGACAAAGACTCACTAACAGTTTAAAGTCAGAAAGTGTATGTTTATTGTGGGATAGCTCCCAAATACACACCCCAATTTACAGAGTCCTTTTATCTATACAAGTATTGAATACCCAAAATACAAATACATATTCATAATGTTGGTACATCCCATTCCCAATACGGATATTGATCTAGTACCGATATCCAAAAACTCTCTAACAGTTTAAAGTTAGAAAGTGTGTGTTTATTGTGGGACAGCTCCCAAATACACACCACAATTTACAGGTGATTACAGAGTCCTTTTATCTATAAGCATATAAGAGTATTTAAGAGTATCTATAAGTATACAAGAGTACTGAATATCCAAAATACAAATACATATTCATAATTTTGGTACATCCCATTCCCCGCTTTGTATGGTAATTAGTTCAAAAGCTATTAAGCATGGTAATTAGTTCAAAAGTTATTAAGCATGCGTAGTTTGTTCCTTGAAATGGGTCGTGGTCCCTTTCATGGGGAGAGGGTCCCAAAATGAGGAAGTAAAGGAAGTCTTCCTCATTCTGACCTTTCTTCCTTTTCAATGCAAATCTGACAAATGAACCCTTGGTAGAACTCCCATTCCCGTCCTCAATTGGTTTCAGAACAGAGGAGGCCACAATTGTCTTATGTTCCTAAAAGCTATTTATCAGTTTCTATATTCTTCATTATAAACCCAGCTAACCAAACATTGTGTTGACAAGCAATCAATTATTAGTTAACTACTAACTCTGAACTTCATCAAGGCCTACCCATTTATTTTAATTAGCTCCAGTAAAGCTTATCTCTAACTAAAATCTTAGCTCCTCTAAAACATCTAAATTCCTTAAAGTTTATGTCTCAGTGAGCCAGAGAGAAGTTTGATAAGGGGATCCATGTTTACCCCTGAAAGAATTCCCTGCCAAGGTTGTTGACACAGAAACCAAGAAAGAAAGGATAAATAAGAGAAACCTGCAACTGCCTGTTCCAATGAGCACTTTGTTTGTCTCTTGTGACCAATGAGTAAAGTGTCAACTGAAGAGTTTTGTAAGAATGAATAAAAAGCATGCATGCTAGAATAAAAACAGTTTGAAGCTTACTGAAAATGGAGTGTGTCACTTTGTATTGTCTCCATCTCCACTAGGACAGAAGAAGAGGTGGATTTTGGTGAAATGCAGAGAAAGCAGAAGAGAATGAAGCAGCAACATTGGAAAATCAACATTTTGCTCTCTTTGATCTTTGTGAATCTCCCCACAGCCACATATTTTATCATCCTTGTCTCCCCTGCTATTTTCCTGCCTTGACAAGCACAATACAAGATCTTTTCCTTGTTTATTTTTTTTTAAAGAGCTTCAGCTGGAACACTCAAAACGCTATTTTGAGTCCAAACTGGATGTGGCTGTGATGGTTTTGGCTCTTGGGGTGGGGAGCAGAAGGTTGCTGAGAGGAGAAGATGCTGCAGGTCGAGATGGGAAGGGCCTGCCATAGCAGCTTTCCAGCCTCTTCCCATTGATTATGGCTCTGTTGCTTGATTCGGTGCAGGAAGGAGATTTGTTCAACTTTTCATCTGTGATTCACTCAAATATCACTGTGTGCTGCACCATGTAGGATACACTTGCACACATATCCTAAATATATGGAACAGGCACTCTTGAAGAGGGAAACAGAGGAAAAGGAAAAATGGAGAAAAAGACACAGAAAATGAGGAATTGAGGAATTGGAATCATGTTTTGTACTAGGAGGAGTTGCATGGCACAGCCATGAAGTACAAGGCCACTGAAGATCTCTTTTAAATGTATGCATCTGAGAGAAATCTAAAAAAAATTATTATTTTTATTTTGTTTTCTTCCTTCTTGAAATGAAAAAAAACCAAAACCTTCATTTTGATAAAAATGCTTCAGCCTGTAGTCTGAAATAATTTGCTCTGTTAGTCCTCAAGGCTCTTCACTGTGTACAATATTTTTTTGGGGCTCCTGTTGGAATTTAATAATGAAGTTTTTCTGTCTGAAATAAGAATTCTGTGTTAAGTGAAATTTGCATGCATTTGTATTTGAGTTTGTTTCTAACTTGTGTCAGATACACCTGAAGTACCAGGTCAGCAAACTTGTAATTGTCTCACAGGAACAAACAACTGGCTTGTAGCAAACATCATCCTTTGCATAGCAATGAAGAAATAAAAAAAAAAGAATGGACTTTAGAGGTTTGAACTGGTCTAAATATCAAATCAAACTCCTTTAATATGTGAACTGTGTTCCTTGATTTTGGGGGAACATCCTGGAAGCTAAAAGCACCAAAACTGGCTCGTGGGTGAGTTATCCTCATGCGCTCAGCTGAGCATCTGGTTGGTAACTCTTCTTATCAGTGAAAATATCATTTTCTTGAAGTTAAGGGAGCTTTGCAGACATTTCCCAGGGATTGGTATTCCATCATCGTGCTGGTTTTGTGTTAATTGATTTTTGGTGAGAAGATCTCACCCCAGAGGTGTTCCTGGTTTGCATAAAATCTGACAGCAGCTCTCTTCTCCTCAGGACGTGGCAGAGGAGAGTTGGTGATTCTGGAAGATAAATATGGGCAGCACTGATTGGTGAAAATGATTGATAAATGGGGCGGGGAACAGCGACAAATGTGGGACACAGAACGGCAGAAACAAATGTTCAGATTTAGAGTTCTGTCCTCAGAAAGTCCCTGCCTGTCAAAGAGGCAGAAATAAATTATGGGAACGTTGGCATTTGATATTTCCAGCGGCAGGGGTGACATTCAGGAGATGGATGTTGGGAAGCCTCTGCCCACAGCGGGTTTGCGCGGCTCTCCAGGAATGGGAACTGAACCCAAATGGGTTTGGAGGCTGCAGAGGAGGAATTTTCTGAATTCTCTGCTCCCTGGAGCCTTGGCTGGTCACAGCCTGGGCATGGGGTCCTGTGTGTCACACACACGGCCCGAGTGCCTCTGGAGTCACCTGGGAACAGCCAGGCAAAGCAGTTTCAGGGACCTGAACCTTTATCTCAGAACTCCAATGGTTTAAAGTCAACAACTGACCTGGATCTGCCTCTCTTGATGCCAGAGGCAAAATTTTCATGGATTCTCACAGAGCTGCATTTCAGCCACACACTGCTGGTATCTTTTCCTTCTGTGCCTGAGCTGAGTTTGAGAAAATAAATCTATATTTTATTTTTCCCCCTAAAGCTTTTCTTTTCTTAGCTGACATAACACCAAGAAGAAGAGAAGCTAGCTCCCAGTGGCCTCACACCTCATCTCATCAGGTTGGTAATTTTTATTCCTAATTTCTTGTATTTTTTAGTCTACACCTGGCTGTTGTTTTTTGTGTGTGCAGACTAAAAGCTTTGTTTATTTGAGTCAGAGGCTCCCTAAGGTTGGAGAAGACCTCTGAGATCAACAAGTCCTCCCATTAACCCAGCACTGCAGGTCCTCCACTGAACCCTGTTCCTAAGCACCACATCTACATTAATGCCTTTGAATTTGGAAATAACTAATGAGCCAAAATAATATAATCCCTTATCACAGGAGTTCTTTTTCTCTTATTATTTTATGGAAGGAAAATAACTGAAAGGTCAGAAAAATTCAGCATGTCCTAAGCTGATGTTGGATGGTTCATTTTTTGAGTTACAATATTTAAATGTCAAGCGTCCACAGGAGAAATAAATTATTCATTATAATTAGAAAAATGTAACTTTAAAAAAAAAATCATTTATTGGTGACTAAGCAGCATATTCAGTGAGAATGTTTCTTCTTTTGTACAATAGCTGTGTACTTTGAGATAATGTTCTAATTAACCTAATTGCAGCTATTGTGTTGAACTGTAGGTTGAGATCCAAAGTGTCATGGCAACATGGAGAAAAGCTCTGCAAGCCTCTGCTTTCTCAGTAGAGTCTCAAAAATAGCTCTTTATTCTAGGAAATAAGGAGGTAAATCTCCTTAACAAGATAAAGCTTGAACCAAGAAAGAATTTTCCCCTTTGCACTTGATGGTAAAGCATAAATTAAGGATTTCTGCTTCAATTTAATTAGCATAAGCCATCCTAATAATGTACCCCGTAAGTGTTTGCTTTTCCTGTCTCGAGCAAACCTCCTGTGCTCAAGAGATTTACTGTAAATCATTGAATATTAATTTCTTGGATTTTATTGAAGAACATTTTACAAAGTTGGCTTAGGAGAGAGAACAATCATTTTCTTTCCTTTGTAGGCAAGATCTCATTTAATACAGTGATATTAACTAAAAGGGACTCCATGAAATGCTGCTCCAGTTTTATGATCTGGCTAAACTCTGGAGACTTCTGGGAGAGGGAATTTCAGAAAATAGGAAGAGGATGTTTCAGCAGTGTCTGACTCAAATGCCTGATGATATTAAGTCTCTCAGTTCCCTGCAGCTCATGTGATCTTTCATTTCATTAACACTGGTAATGCTAATGAGCAAACTGCTTCTCAGTTTAATTCACAGGAATATACGATTCCATACAGGCTGAGTAATGATTGCACAAGTGCCATAAACTCAGGAGAGAGCTTGGCATGAATCAAGATCACAGTTCAGGGCTAATAAACTTTATAAGTTTAAGACATAATGGATTAGAGTCTATTTGCACTCTGGTGCTCTGGTAATATCATCAAAGTAAAAGTTTTTACTGCATGCGCTGTTTCCCATAAATTAAAAACCTTGCCTAATATCCACTGCTCATTCCCCACATCTGGGGTTTTGTTTGGGTTTTGGGGGGGGGATTTTTCCTGTTTGTTTGGGGTTTTATTTGTTCATTTGTTCGTTTGTTTGTTTGTTTTCTCCCTGAGGAGCAAAGTTCACCCTCGCTGGACTCCATTTCCTCTGGCTCCTCGTGCCTGTGCTTTCTGGAGAGCTCAGAAAAACCTCCCACCAAATTAAACTTTCACGAGCTTCCCTGCAGCCTGTCATTAACTGATTTTGGAAACAAACATTTACGAGGTCCATTTGGTTCCCATATGTTTGCCTGGGAAATTGGGCAGCTGGGAGAGACCTTTTGCCAAGACCACTTGTGCTGTCCAGAGCCCTGGTGGGACACCGGGGCTTGACCTGCGCTGATTGCTGGAATTTTCTGCTTCCAAACATCCCTTTCCCATGGATTCCGCTTCCCAGTGTAGCTAGCACTCCTCTTTTTGCAGAGAAAAGCCTCCAGAAAAATATGTCCTTAACCCAGGAGTTCGCTTTGGGTGGCTGGAAAATACAGACCAGAAAAAGAAATGTGATAATCTGGATTTTTTTTTTCTTCCCTCCTCTAAAATCCAGCCCAAATAGCAACTTACAAGGATATATCACATATATTGGCTTCCTAAGAAATACAAAATGATAAAAATGCAAAGGATTTTTTCCCTGGAATTCTGGAAATATCCCTAATTCCGCACACAGGAGGAGATGATTCCTCTTATTGTCGCAGATTTTTGATGAAATAAAGGCCAAATATTTATCCTGGTGCTGCAACAGCTATTCACAACATATTTGTCAAGCTTTTGGTGATGGCATTTCACATCCAGCTCTTTGATTTGTGGAAACAAGGAGCTGGAGACTTGAACTTCCATCTCTGCCGTCGGTGAGCACAAGTGCAACTTTCCCAAGGAACTCTGTGGCCATAAACTTTTCAATTTGCCAAGGAAAGCTGGCCAGGAGGCAAATGCAGCTGAAATATGAGTGCAGAAGTGGTGACCAAAGCAGCACTGCCTGCTCCACTGCACTTAATTTCTTTTGTGAGACTTTAGGCACTTAAAGTAAATCCCGACCCGAGCAGTCTCCGCTTTTCCCCGGCTGCTGGGAAAGCTGGAACACTGGTTCTGGCTTTTATGAGCTCCAATATAAATCTCAACGAGTCCTCCATGAATAAAATGAATTGCAGTCTCCAAAGTTCTCTCTTTTTGCTTTAAATTGAACTGGTACCTATTTCTAAACATTTTTTTCCCCCCCTCACGCGCCTAAGTGAAAATGTTTTCTCTAAATAGTTGTAAGTGCTTAAAAGAATATGTAATTTTATACTTCCTAAGCCCCTTTCTGTCAGAACGTAAGAGGTCCACAGAGATTAAGGATTCAATTTAAAAGTAATCAAATACTCATTTTTCCTATGAATATTTAGACCAGTCACTTGCCAGAACTCACACCTGAATCTGTCAAATCCTGGGGGTTTTGCCATAATTTTTCCTCCATATTTGCTCATTCACAGAATGGTTCTTTCAAGCTCTGACTGCCCAGTCTAATCAAAAAACACATAGGCAGAACCAGAGGTTTCAAGAGCAGCAGAAATCCAATCCCAGCCCTGAACTTCTCCATCCCTCTCAGGCCCCAGAGGCCAACGTGAATTCCAGGAGTCAGGAGCAGCATTTTCTGTCTGGGAAAGGCTCTGGAGGCTCCAAATGGAGCTGATGCTGCAATTTGTCACCTCCATGCCCCTAATCCACCTGGAGCTTTCCTTTGTTTCTCCACGAGACCCATTCTGTAAGCAACAGCAAACCCACAAATACAACCAGGCCAACTTCGAAATTTATTCCTTTAATGCAATGAAAACTTTCCTTTTTTTTTTTTTTCTTTTTTTAAATCCTCACCAACTTTTTGCCAGTGGGGGTTACCAGGTCCTCAGCTGCTCTGCTGTGCTGTGCTGCTGCAGCTGCTGGGAGCTCTTTGCTCCCCAGCAAACCCCAAGAGCTCTTTTGCTAATTCTTCTCCTGCATGCCAGCCCTCCTTATTTGTGCTTGTCCCAGTGACAATGACATCTTCACACAGACACTTCCCCCCAAGCTGTCACCTTATTCATTTCCTCCTCTCTCTTGCCTTGAGGAACATGATAAACATGTAGACAGTGCAGGTTTCTCACTTTTATTTACATTTCCTTAATCTGTTGGTAGAGTTGTCTTGAGTTTTGTCTGGCCAAAGCAGGTATCATAATTATTTTATTTTTCAAATTGTATTTATTTTTATTTTATTTTTTAATTTTTAATTTAATTTTTTTAATATTTTATTTTATTTTTATTTTGTTTTCCAGTGTCCTTTCAGACCATTCAGTCTGACCTCTAAATAGCACAACCAATGCTTTTGGCTCAACACTGCATATCTAAATCTGATCTTCCCCAAAAATGCCTGGTGTTTTCCTAGAGAATTCCGGGAATAAAATACCTTTAAGACCCCCAAACAAATTAACAACCAACAAATGCTGCTATTGAGACTGCAAACCTTTAAATTCCCCCCACCCAAATATTTTAATATTTCTTGTAGAGTTCTGCAGAGATACTTTCGTTAGATTTTCCCACCAAATTTTTATTGAGGTGAACACTTCTTCTTTTCCTAGATCTCCTCCTGCAATAATTCCTACCGCTCTGAAATTCTGCTGCTGTTTTTAATCATTTCTGTTGCTCAGTTCCTTCTCAGAGGAAACGTTCTCTGCCCTGTTGCTCTCCTGCTCACTCACCTTTCTTTAAACAAACATTTGCTTTCCTCTTCTTCCTGCTTGGTGGCTGCAGCGGTTATTGTAAGGGTAATACTCCTAAAGCAAGAAAATAAAAATTAATTCATGCTCAAGTTTCTTCAAAGGTCAGGAAGGATCCCAGGAAAGCTGATGGGAGCTGGGGGTGTAATTTACCTGTCTTGAAAATCCTGGCCACAGGCATTATTATTATTATTATTATTATTATTATTATTATTATTATTATTATTATCATCTAAGGAGCAGGAACATGAGTCAGATCCTTTCCACCACAGGAAGATTTCTTTTGACCACAGTAAAAGAAGGAACCAGTAAAAGAAGAAATCCCCAGAAGCATCTCAAACCTTATCTTGGCATATATGAGTCAGAGACAACAAAAGCTCCGAAAATAGAACAATTTGTAGCAGATAAGAAATATTTCAGGTTAATGGAACATCTAAAAAAAAAAAAGGAGGGAGATATGGAGTTTGTAATGTTGGAAGAGATGATACTTTGAAAAGAAATAAAATTTATCTAATGCAAGGAAAAGTTGTGAGTACAGTTAGGAGGAGATGGCAGCTGGAAGAACAGAGAGAGAAAGGTTAAAGGAAAATATGAAAAAGCATGAAAATAAATATCCAGCTGTATTCTACACAGGTGTGCAAAGATTTATTGTATATCCTTATTCCCTCCATTAGTACCAGAAATACTGCCAAATCTTCAGAAATATCATTAAATAGTTATTCACTTAAAATGTTACCTTTTAAAAAGGTGTTGGTTTGCACATACATTGATATCAGTTTGCAGTATTTTTGCAAACAGGCATTTTGCTGCAAATTTTTTAACATTTAATTATTTTTTCAAGAGGAGCTTGTTGCTGTTTCACTCAATCAAAGATCCCACCAGGATTTAAATCCTTGTTGTGTGCTTACATGCCAAGCAAGGAGGAAATGGCCTCAATTTCTGCCAGGGGAGGTTTAGATTAAATATTAGGAAAGATTTCTTCATGGAAAGGGTTGGAAAGCATTGGAACAGGGTGTGCAGGGAAGCTCTGGAGATGTTTGAAAATGTGGGGATTGAGGAGCTGGTTCAGTGGTGAACGTGGTGGTGGTGGCTGCTTGGACTTGACCTTAAGGGTCTTTTCCAGCCTTAATTATTCTGTGGTTGTGTTTGGGGGTGCTGGTGAGGGCAGGGCAGCACTGACAGGGATTTTCTCCGTGTTTTTGTGAATTTTTTTGTGGATCCATTTGGATTGGATTGGATCTCTTTGGTATCCGCTTTGCTGCACCTCTGAATTCACATCCAGAGCTCTCAGGGTGCCTTGACCTGCCCATTCTCCAAACTCACCCAGTGCCTCCCTGCAGCATTGATTCAGGTGAATCACAGAGCTGCTGAGCAGGTGGGTTTTTTTCCCCTCCCATAAAATGAATAATGTGTCATGAAAATGCATTTTCAGTCCACGTGGAAAACCAGGCTGATGTTGTAAAGTGCTCCTGCAAGGGCTGGGGAGGCACTGCAAAGCCTCTGTCCCTGGTGAAAGTGGGAGGAAAATCAAATTGCTGAGCATCACAGATCAGCTCCAGAGAGGGAATTCATGCTTCTGCTTACAGATGAAGTTGTCCTACACTGAGATCCAAGATTCAAAGCCTATTCCCCAGTGAAGCATCCTGCCCACACCTGCTGTCTTAAGGATTAAAAGGAGTTCTGTCTTATAGAAACAAAAAAAAATAGAATTTTTCCATTTGCCTGAAAAACTTCTCCATGGTGGCTGTGGAAAAATATACATTTATAATTATAATGGGATGGCATTGCTGACATACAGCTGGGTTTATATTTCTTATTCAAGGAAGCACAACCTGTTTCAGTTCTAAGCAAGAGAGTCTGTTTCAGTTCTAAGCAAGAGAGTCTTACTGATTGCATTTATCCAGCAAAAAAATTCAAAGGGAAAATCAGCATTTTCAACCTTCTCCTCAAAATAGTACCTGAGTGTGCCTGACCAGCCTAGAAAAAAGCTTTCAAAGTTAAAGACCCTTCAAGGACATCCAGAAATGGACTTTATGTCATTAAAGTGTTTCTGTGGTTTTCCAGTCACTGTAATTCAAAGACACACATTCCATGAAGGTTCAGCAGTAAAAGATTTCCTCCTCCAGGACTCTGCAATGTTTTGTTCTGGTGCAGTCCAAAAAAGACTCTGTGGAAGTCTGAGCTTTTACTTAAAGAAACAAAAAAGAAATCCAACTGCAAGTCCAAACATAGGCACAAAAAAGCCAAACATGCTTTTAGCAAAAAAAGGAAAATAATTTTCTCTGTGTTTATACATTGTAAAAGGTCAGGTACCTCTGTTCAGAAGGTAATTCAATCAGATTTTGGATTCTGCATCTGTTTTACTTATCTATCCATTTATCAGCATTTAGAAATGACATCTATTTGGGGAAAAAAGAAAAAGAGCCTCAAAACCCAGGTGATCTTTTAGTACTTCAGCAGAGCAGCCAAGAACATTATTAAAACACTGTTTGAACATTATTAAAACACTGTTTGAAATGTGTCCTTACCCATTTTAACTTGCCCAAAACAGAATTTTGTGGGGAAGTCTCAAGAGATTTCTGCAATTTTCTAGCAGTGGGTGAATTACCCCATCCCTCAGATTCACAAGGAATTTTTGTCATGTCAACCTGCAATTTTGAGTGCAGCTCTGTCACGTTTGCAAAATAAATTCAACAGAATCTTCCACACATTCGGAGGAAAGGACAGACAATTTCCTGTCTTTTAAACCACTGGGGAAGGTGAGAACCAGCTTGTCCATAGGAATATGAAGTGCTGAAATACACAATTAGGAGAGATGTCTAAAATTTTAATTGAACAGTGCCACGCTGTCACCAGCAGCTTAAATGCAGTCCTGTAACGCCATTTGCTATAAACCATGTCAAAATGAAAAATAGGTGTGAGCTGACGTGTGGGGTGTCTGAGATCTCTGTGCTGCTGATGGAGGTTCCTTCAGAGCTGTCAGGTACAAAAACTACAGAGGTGATTACCCTGTAATTAGATGCAACTAATAAAGGATCAGGGGAACAAAATGTGGGGCAGGACCTGTGGAAATAGGAGCAAGTGTGGGCTTGGTGACTCTGCTGGAGGAGTTTAGGTTTAATAATCATAGTGGATGTTTGTCTCTGGTGCCAGATTTGTGTTTTCTGGGAGGCAAAGCAGCCCATTCCTGTTTCCCCATTTTTCCCCTCACAGTGTCATGTCACAGATGGGTTTAGAGCTCCTTGGGATCTGGGAGGGACATTTGCAATGCTTCTCCAAATGATGCCTCAGGTTAGAGCTTTTATGTTTTTCACATTCTGTGCTCTTCAGTGTGTGGGTCTGGGTTCACATGAGGGGTTGGTGAGCTCTGTGCACAGAGCAGGGAGACAAAACAATTCCTGCTCCAGCTGGGCACCAAGGACAAATGATCCCAATCTCAGCCCAGGAGCACAAACCCCGTGGGCTGCAGAGAGAAAAACAAGCAGGGTGGGACTGCAGGGGCTAAAGCTGGAATGGGACAATGAACTGCAAGGTGCAAATGGAGCAGAACTGATCCCAGGGAGAGACCCCGGCAGCGCTCGTGCATTTTGGGGCCATTTTGGTTCATCTTGGGTGCAGCCCTGGCTGGGCTCTGGTGCTGCCCAAGGTGGATCCATGGAGGAGATCCTTTGGATCAATCCCTGCTTTATTCTGGGACTCTGCCCAGCCTCTGCTCCAGGGCAGCCTGCTCAAGGCATCACTAAAATCCCCTCTCCATCCCCAGAGCAGCTTCATCTCCAGCAGGGCTTTCTCTGGGAGCAGACACACATTTCCTCCCTGCTGTCAGACTCCAGCCCAATTTCCAGTTCAGTGGACCCCACATTACTATAGGAGAGCTCTCTCTGGTTTATTTCAGTGCAGCCAACAAAGCCAACCAAGTGCTGCCTTCCCAACTCAGGATCCCAGGATCAAGAGTATTTCTTCTCTCCCACACCCTTCATCTTGCATGAGTTTAATTTCAATCCAATCTGAACACAGGTACAAAAATCAATAATAATGAAAACAACAACAAAAAAAAGTAATTTTGCTTGAAATTCCTCAAGGTTTGAACATGGGGCATTGAATATTTCCTCCTGTTTATTAAGAGATAATAGCAAATGGAATTTGTTAAATCGCTTCAAATAACATTCTTAGTAAAGAAATTCGCATTTCTTTCATCAAGCACATTTTCTATTATTTACCAACTCATAGAGTTAATTTTAATAAGCCAAAAGCAATTAATACTTATAGTAAATAGTTTCCCCTAAATTCTGGATTGAATGCAGCAGACCTTTACTAATTCACATTTTACTAATCCTCACTCTTTCTAACACACAAGAGCCTCTCCCTTCACCTCCCACCTCTTTGCAAAGATTTAATATCATAATGTTTCAGTGACTTCTTAGACTGGTGGAATCTCATTATTTATACAGCATAAATAATTAAACGAGACCCTCTTTTTAAAATTAAATGAGCCATGATTTCTGAACTGGGTACCTTGGTTAGGAATTGTGCCAGGAGCTGATCCCCTCTCACAGTGAATTCAGTGTTCACTGACCTCTGGCTCTGAGGCCTCACAATTGAAGGTCACCACAGAATATGGACAGAAGGGTTCTTATGATATTTTGCCCCCACTCCCCATTCTCTTGGAAGGCAGAAATCCCAATTTTTGGGTGAATATGTGTCCAGGTGGTTCTGCTGCTCACCAGGCATTCCCATGTCACCCCGTGCTCCTCGTGGAAACCTCAATTTATCAGTATCAGGTTTATAATTATCAATTTCTCACTTTTCCCCTTGCTCTTCCCGCTGCCAGTCCATCACTCAGCAGAGCCCACAGCCACGGCTGGTGTGGGGAGTATTTCCAATAGTGATTCCTGCCCTTTTAGATGAAATTTTGCTAAAATTCGCTAACATTTTATTTTTGATGTCTCACAAATGCCTTTTCCATGCACATTTAAAAATATGAAAAAAATAAATCTACACTTCACCCAAGTCCTTTGCCCATGGCAGCACACGGGCAGGGAGGGTGTTTAGTTATGCAGGGCAAGCTGGAAAATTGAAATGCATGGCTTGTTTTAAAGCTCACAGAGTCATATTTGAGTTACCTGAGTAAATCTCTGCATAATCCCCTGGTGATGACAGTCAGAATTTCTCAACTCTAAGCTGTCTGTGTTAACACACAGAAATCCTGATTAGCCACTCAGACTCTTGGAAGGGGCAGATCCAAACAATAGGCCAGGTTTGGGAAAGCTGTTTGTAGGGAAATAAATAAATCATGCTGCCTTCATCCCTCCCTGCAGCCACTTGGGCTGGGGGTTTGGGACTGAAAATCACCTATAAAATAAAAATATCTGTCCCAAAGGTGGGTAATGTCTCACAGGCAACACTCACCAGCACCCAGGACTGGGCATTACTGAATATTGAAGGTGTGAATATGCTTCAGCTGTGCAGAGAAAACTCCAAATTAATTCAGTTTGGATTACATGCGTGTAATTACAGTGGCTTGGCCTCTCTGTGCATGTGTTAGCTGCAAACAAATGAGATTTGTTTGATGTTTCACGTTGCACCATGGATGAAAGATCTGTAGCAAAGAGCAAACCTATTGCTTTGATCCCACGTTGAAACAGAGGGATGTAGATTAAGGTCTAAATCCAATTCTCAGGCTCAAGGAAACTTTTCTGATCATAGCACTGGCTGAAGGAAGGGTTTATATCTCGGGGTTTTTAATTAATAAGAAAAAAAAGGAGTGAGAAGGATCTATTTTTTCTTGTCTCAAGTAATTACTCTCTTGCATTGTGGTCAGCAGTGCAGATTCAGAGATGAAAACCTCACCAAACTCAAACACAGGGGCTGCCACATTTAGATATAAACAAAACAATCACCCTTCTCCTGTTATTTATTATGGAGGGTGGATTGCATTTAATCAGCCAAACACTGACACATCTCAAATTCAACAGAACGAAAATCCAGACTGAGGCTTTCCTTATTAACCCTTATTTGGATGGAATTTTTGATCTTCCCAGCAATAGCTGCATACTTATGAGAGCAGAGTGTGAAGAAAATCAGTTTATAAAAAGTATAGAAAATGTAGCAAATTGAAGAGCACTGATAGATAAAAAAAACCCAAACCAGCCCCCAAATCCTATTACTTGTCTTTTTTTTTTTTTTTCTTAAATGAAAATGAGATAAAGCTTGAGAGGGCATAAATTTACACTTATGGAAAAGTGGATAAACTTGATAAAGAGCCAAAAGATCAGAACAAGATTGCTAGACCACCTTAGAGTTTCAGAAATAATATCTAAGTTAAATGAATAAAACAATTAGAGAATAAATGTTTTTTTTTTTTTACCTTCAATTCATTAAGTTACCAAAACACATCTGAAATAGAATAACATAATTACTCTGGGAGATCAATGGAAACTGTTTCCATTTGAGAGCTGATTGTTTTAGCCTTCTGGATAGCCAAATTAAACACAAGAAATAGATCAGCAAAGTAGATATTTTTAGATTTAAGGATCCCCAGGGAAAGGGAGGAAGTGTTAAAGAAATTAACAACAGATTTTGTGTCATTCTTTTAGTTCAAAGGAGACTGAAGGCTGGAAAGGTGACTCAGGTGAAGGTGTCTCATCACATTTTTCCAAGGTTTCAATTTATCCTGTTTTAGCTTCTCTTTTTCACTCTCCATTCCCAAGAAATTACACTTCATCCTTCATATTACCTGAAGAAGCAAAAAATATCAATATACTGAAATAATAATGATTTTTCTTGGCTGGGCTCTTTATGTATGTGAAAATCTGACATTTTAGCCATTAAGATGAGTTATCATCATCGTGAAAGTATCATACACATGAAAATTACAGTTATTCAGCAGTCTACATCAAGACTAATGGCAGAGGAAAGTGTTTATGTGTGAACATCACATAAAGCTCAACCAAAGGCTGAATCCTCTTCAGGGAGGTCTGGGGCCATGGTGGCAAATTCCTGTGAAAATGAGAAAAATCTTCAGTTCCCTCAGGGCTTGAGAAGGTCTCCATAAAATCAGAGTGGTTTGGGTTGGAAGGGACATTAAAGTCACCCAGTGCCACCCCTGCCATGGCAGGGACACCTTCCACTGTGCCAGGTGCTCCAAGCCCCAATGTCCAACCTGGCCTGGGACACTGCCAGGGATCCAGGGGCACCCTGCCCACCCTCACAGCCAGGAATTCCTTCCCAATATATGATATTTCATGTTTCCAGCTCCTTTTTTACTCCTGTGCTCTGTTGGAACCCTGGATGCTGAGAATTTCAGACTTTCTGTGCTGCCAGGCATTGACCTCCAAGAGAACAACACTGCATTGACCTGAGCCCATGGAGAAGGATCCCAAAATGGAATGATGGAACTGGGATTGTGGGTGTGCAGTTTGGATAGAAGTGTGTGACATCACAGGGTGGGAAACCCAGAGTTTAATGGTTTAGAATATAGCAATATATATAAAGCAAGATGGAGGGTTTAGGGCAGAGGCTACTCCTTCTCCACCTTCTTCTCCACTATCTTCTCCTCCTTCTTCACCTTCTTCTCCTCCTTCTTCTCCTTCTTCTCCACCTTCTTCTCCACCTTCTTCTTCATCTTCTTCTTCTCGTTCTTCTTTCCCTTCTCCTCCATGGGTTTGGGTGGTTTTGTGTCGTTGGATTAAAACTCTGCATTGTGGGCCATGGGTGGTTGGTTATTGGGTCAAAAGTAAAAGGAATTGAGGTGTCATTTCTTAACTGGACAGTTTATCCTTAAAAGGCCTTGTAGAGAGAGAGATGGGGCTCCATTTTTAGTTTTTTGAAGTGCTGCACAACTCAGGATTTGTGAGACTGTGACATGGATAAGAACTAATAAACATCTGAGTCCAAACTAGAAATCCCATCTCACACATTTAATCCCAACCCTGGCAGAAAAGAAGCAAAGGCTCTACAATGTTCCTTCAGCTTTCTGGAAAGTTCTTCCCCCTGTTCTTCCCTCCTTCAGCATTCATCTAAAGGAAGCAAAAACAGTGGGGGAATTCTGAGCTCAAATTGTCTATTTAAATAATTATTGTTGTATCTATGTTGTCTTCAGAGTCTCACATCCTGCTGTCCCACAAGACATAGAAATGAATTCCTAGAAGCAAAACCATTCTGATCTGTAGGGATCAGAGTCCAGCTGCCAAATTTTGACCAGCAACATAAACAATATAGACAAGACAATAAATATGCGCTCGTATGAACACATTACAGCATTTTAGAACCTTCACTTCACCACATTTTCATTTCCTAAAGAACTCCTCTGTCCCACCAGGTCCATTCTCCAAAGAAAAGGACCAAGTAGGAATAAGCACAATACCAGTTTTTCTGAAATAAAAATCCAATGCACAGCTGATGCAAAGACCACTTTAGGACTGAGCATAAAGAGCAGGAATATTTGCTCAGTCTTCTCCAGGAATATCTTATAATAGCAAAGGATCTGCTTTTTTTTATTTTTTTTACAAATTACTCATCTGCTCCCTCACTCACAGCCACATTTTCTCCAATCATTTGGTCACCAAAACCATAAAAATATTTTCTGTTTGCAGGGCCGTGTCAGCCCTTGTTTATCCCTCCTGATACTTAATTTTGAAGCAAACCTGCAAATCTCTAATTAAAAAAGTCAAAACGCATGATTAATTACAAACCAAGACTATTTTGAAAGCAGGAAAGAAAATAAACAACAGTGTAAAGTGAACAGATGGGATTACAAACTGAATTGCCATAATTAGCATTGTGAGGCTGATAATTAGTTATTAGAATAACAATACATGTCTATTATTAATATGAGATAACACAAATGTGGTTATAGGAACAGAAGGATGAAGTAAACTTGGAAGGGTCTGGGAAGGAGAATTGGAGCTGGACTTCCTGCTAATATTTAGATTTGACTTGTGAGGTTCTTGTGGAGATAAATTCTGATTTTTGTGGACAGAATCCCAATTTCCCAAGTTTTGAAGACGAAAAATGCCCTGCAAAGTATTTATTGAAGGCTTCTGATGACCCTGTACAATTTCTTAGAGATCCAAAGTTTTCTGTTGAACAACATATGACTTTCTGGTCTATATGATGAGTCTAAACCTGGCTTTAGGGGGGGATTTGGGATCTAAGAACTACCTGCAGATATAAAGCAGAAGATGCTTGGGAATCTGCCTATATTGAAAACTGGCAGAACTGTCTCTAAAGGAGACTGTGAGCCAGTGGAATGGCGTTTAAATGTTGAAAAGGACATTGATCTCCTTAATTCCCAATAAGTACAGTGCAGATGAGGGTGTTTAAATGATAAATAAATCTGGATATGGGGTAAACCAGTGTTTTTCTGCAGTTCTAATAAATGACAATTTATGGGAGTTGATTATGATGAGTTGCCAGGTTTCACAAATCAAAATCTAAGCCTAAACCATGAACTTGGAGATATTTAATAGAAAACTAGAGTCAGTGTTACTTCATTCTGTTGACTTCGAGCACTTTTACTTGGATTGGAGAAAGAGGAAATCTTAATGAAACAATTGTACAGTTACTTCTATTTAATGGCTGTTTTACAGTCAAATCCACATTAAGAAGAAAAATGTTAATTGCTGATGTGCTGAATATACTGTACAGGCAACATTTAATTACAAAAAGATATCATTTTGAATGACTGCTATTTTCCCTGCCTTCCCCAAATGAACTCACCAACAGAATAATCCAGAGTGTAAGCAAAACTGAAGTCCAAAGATCTAATTTCTAATTCAGGGAAGCATTAAACATATGCTTAACTTTGACCAAATGTGTAAAGCCATTAACTCCAGGCCCATAAAGAAGTGCTTAAAGTTAAATGGGTACTTAGGTTATTATTCACACAGGGTTGCCTTCTTGAATCTTATTCCCCTACCAGTATTAGCACTCTCTTCAGCAGCTGGTCCCATTAACTGCCAAAAAGAAAAAAAATCCCCCCAAAAAACCTGTTACTGACCATTAAAAGGCAGCACAACCTGATTTGCATATCTACATATGGGTTTCATATTATATTCTGTACATACCTTTTTTTTTTTGCCTGTATTAAACATGAGCAGAGGAAAGCAGGGGTTAGTTTATCTTTTTGCTGGGCCTGGTTGTTAAAGGCAGGCAAGCAGCTGAATATTTGTGTCTGCAGTTGTGATTGCAAATGAGAAGCTGCCTTTAAAAATTGTCAGTTGTGTTTTTGGAGTCCCCAAGAAAGAAGTTTGGGCAGGAATCTGAAATAACCTAATCCAGAGAAAAATTCCTTTTTTTTTTTTTTTTCCTTAGAGTAAAAATAAGGGAAATGCAGCCTTAAAATAATAATTTTCAGGCCTAAAAACTTCTTGACTGCCATGGACTGGAGAGAACACTGGGAAATCTAAATTTCAGACAAAAAAGATATAGAACAATTCTCATGGTTTTTAATAAATGGGCTTCTAACCTAAACCAGCCCTGAAAGGACAGAGCAGAAAATATTCCTGCTATTTTCACTTCTTCTTTACTAAGTGAAACAGATGATGGTTTATTTGAGTTAATTATTTTCTCTCTAAACATTTCAAAATCAGACCTTGGATCTAATTTTTGCCATATTTTGATTTCTCCTACACCACAGACCAAAATCTTCCCCTTGACTTTGCCTTGCTTGACACAAACCCAGAATCAATTCCAGCTTATCAGTAGCAGACAAACCAGGTCTTTTTGGGGGAAACTGAAAAATCAGGATAAAGTGTAACAATTTTAACAAGTTTTGAGACGTGGAGCTATTTCAGTCAAGTCCACTTCAATGGCGGTAAATTATTGTTCTTCATTAAATTATTCTTGAGGAAATTTAGTGTATATTTAGTGAATACTCACAGAGAAATTAGTTATGGACTGCCCTCCTGGTTTTTAAATCCAAATAATTCTATAGCCAGGGGATTTCCTAACACCAATTCTTCCTCTGTGAAAAGATGTGGCCTCTCTCCTTGAGAAAATGAGGATATTGCCTGGATTCCATGGATTTCATGGTCTCTGAAATGGCTACAGTTATTGCTTGTCAGTTCTAAGAGAATGGGTAAGCAAAAGATGGAAAGAAGGAGCTGAAATGTAAAACTTTATGTTGAGTTCCCCATTCCATGCACTGCCCTCTCGAGATTTACTAACTACAGAACCACAAATCCTCCAGCCCCACGTGAAAAGCCAGTTGGGAAGAGATTTCCCTGATTTTTTTCCCCTGGCTCAGCTTTGGTTTCCCACTGTTCAGTTCAAGTCTCCCTCCCTCCTCTTCTGATGCAGGGGGAGCAAATTCCCAGCAGGGACTGAGTCCCCTCATCCTTGGTCACACCCCAGGCACTGATCTCACCTGAGGGTCACCAAAATCAGATCTACATTCCATAGAATGAAATTCCTTTAAAACAAGGTCTTTTCGGAAGGAAAAAGTGCCCCCATCTCTCTCCAAAACTTCAATAAATAGGGGAAGTTCTCAAACCCAACTCAAATCAAAACACAAATAAATTTCTGTCCTTTGCCTTTTTAAACCACCATGAAATCTGTACTCAAGGCTGAAACCTGATATAATACTCAATTTTTTTTGTACAAGAATAAATATTTGCTCGAAATCCAGGAAAATCTGCATATTGAGCCCAGGATCATCCTCTTGGATGCCTGGCAAACCCCCTCGAATCCAAGTCTCTTACCCATTCTGGAAGGGACTTCTGGAAAGATTAGAAAAAAAAATCACATTTTGCCTCAAACAAATCTTGGTATGGATTGTCTCGTTATCTGGAAATATACCTCGCGCTTGAACCCTCCTGTGAAGTGTTTGCTACTATTTATTTTCACTGAAGTCTTTATTAGAGCCAACATTTAAGGTTTTAACAGAACTGCCTTTAACTGGAATTTATTGGCCATTCTTCCCCTGCACAAACACTTTTTAATTTAAAAGAACATGTTTCTTACAGCGAGGTTTCAGCCCAACTGCTTTTTTTACTTAGTAAAAACTCTTTGAAATGCTGTTGTACTTCTTATTTCAGAAGTTATTCATGTGAGGAATGGCAGCAGGTCTAAGTACATAATCCTAAATAAAAGGTTAACTTTTGCAACAAATTGTAAATGGTTGTTTGTCTGGTTTTACTTTTCCCAAGCAATACCCAGAGACAGATTTACTTTGAATATTCTTTACTCCCAGAGAGATGACTTCTCCTTCGTTGAAGTTTTATTTAAATGAGAGTGAGACGTGAATATCTGGGAGCCTTCACATATTTCTGAGACATTTCTCTTGCAGGTTGCAGATGATTCACAGCAATGAAGTCTTTTGATGCCTTGCCAGAATACAAAATGCCAGGTCCTTGCCAATGAAAGGAGCTCCACTTCCTTCAGCTCACATTTGGAGCAGCAGTTGGGCTTAAATTTGCTTTTGTAGATACGGCTCACCCAACTGTCTTCGTTTGGAGCAGGCTTTGCTCAAAGAACACAAACAGCAGCTGAAAGACCTGACCCTGGGCAGGAAAAACTCTGGAATTACAGAAATATGTCTAAGAAAAGAGGTTGCTGATGTTTGTGCTCAGTGCATGAGTGAGGTTTTTATATAAATAGAGCATAATGTGAATGCTATAGACAGAGCCTTAGATCAAAAACTGCTTTTCTTCAGTGAAGTTTGCTTTTAAGTGCTGGTTTTGGGAGATAGAATATTTTCCTGGCATGCATTGCAACACTTCTGTGATACAGATTTTATGTGATCCAGGTGCTAAAATCATGATTTAAGTATTATTACATTTATTATTAATGTACACCATCATTTGCTGCCTGACAACATAACGCTAACTCATGAATAAAGTATCCTGCCAAGATACCACCAAAATGATAAGTAATTCCTGGGTGATAAGAGCTGAACAATTAGTACCAAACAATACCATCATTAAGCACGGATTTTTGTCCTTACAGACAGCATTAAATTAAATATTTCCCAGCTAAAGCATAAGGCACATAAGTATTCCAATTACAGATGAAAGGGAAGCCACGAATCCCTTCAAATCTCTACAGTAAAGCGTTCCCAATGCTTTTAATAAACATATTGTTTTTATCTGGAGGAACTGAAGATTAAATCTGATCTAGAAATGATGCCTCAGGTTTGAGCTTTTCTATGTTGCAGATTCTGAGCTGCTTTAGTGTGTAAGTCTAGGTTTCACATGAGGGGATGGTGAGCTCTGTGCACAGAGCAGGAGACAAAACAATTCCTGCTCCAGCTGGGCACCAAGGACAAATGATCCCAATCTCAGCCCAGCAGCACAAACCCCGTGGGCTGCAGAGAGAAAAACAAGCAGGGTGGGAGTGCAGGGGCTAAAGCTGGAATGGGACACTGAACTGCAAGGTGCAAATGGAGCAGAACTGATCCCAGGGAGAGACCCCGGCAGCGCTCGTGCATTTTGGGGCCATTTTAGTTCATCTTGGGTGCAGCCCTGGCTGGGCTCTGGTGCTGCCCAAGGTGGATCCATGGAGGAGATGCTTTGGATCAATCCCTGCTTTATTCTGGGACTCTGCCCAGCCTCTGCTCCAGGGCAGCCTGCACAAGGCATCAGAACTGTGAAATAAATAACACAAGCATCTCATGGCTGCTCACAGGATCAGGACTTTGCTGTTGTCTGGGAAGGATTAACAGCAGGGAGTTATTTTGATGATGAGAACTGAAGATTATATATTCAAACTGGAAAAGTGGAATTTAACATTCCCTTTTTTACCAGTGACAAAACTTTTTGTGGCCAGCACAATGGGATGGATCTGTATTTTCCCTTTAATCTGAAGGGAAGATGTGCTCAAACCTCTCTGGGTGTGGATGTATCTCCCACCCATCTCTTTAATGTCTTCTCTTCAGAAGAAAGAAGATGTGGAGTATTCAGCTTTAACAGCCTGGATTTCTTCAGAAATGATCCTGTTGGGATTAAGTTCCTCCAGCTCAGTGTTTATCTATGTATTTTCCTGTTGAGCTGGGTTTTTTTGCTTTTTTCCCCCTTTCTGTGACTTTTGGCTAAAAGTAATTGCTGAATTTTCTCATCAGGAACGTGCGCGTCCCTCTAAAAGGAAACGAGTGCCTCTCTGCAGGACACCACCACCTCTGCCGGGCTTATCTGCAGCCTGGAATGCAGATTTCCTTCTTTGTCACTGGATATCTTCATTTGCAGCCTGAATTTTTCCTTTCAAATCAATTCTCAGATACAGAAGACAAAATCCTCTTGTAGTAGATGGCAACAAACCGCCTTGAGTTTTTCCATTGAGAGAAAAAATAATCAAATTAAAGTTTTCCAAGGACATTAATTCAACCTAGGAAGTGTGACATGTTCATCCCGGTGCTGCAAAAGCCATATTTATTTAAGTTCCTTTGGTAGACATAGATCCAGACTTGCAGGTTAATGTTCACAGAATGGAACAATGCTCATTCCTGCAGCCTCCCTTTTCAAAATTAGTTCTGTGAGTGATGTGCAGTGAGAACTTGATTGTCAGGAATGCACCAGAGAGTTACTTCTAGTCATTCTCAGTTATTTTTATATCTCTTGATTTCTTTAAATAAAGGATAAAATTGGCTTTTCATGCATTGGTATTTCCATATTTAATGCTGGAAAGGGTAAAAGGAGAGGAAAAAAAAATCCTGGTAGTGAGCTATGGGCAATTTCATTCCCAATTAAATGGATGTTGTTGTGGTGAGATTAATTAAGGAGATATTCCATAATTTTTGCCAAGGTTGCTCTTTCCATTGGTTTGTCTGAAGCCCAGGACCTCCCCTTCCAAGTTCTTCAGAGAGACTCAAAGAACCTGAACTGTTTAGAACAAAAACCAACACCTTTTGAGCTGTTTTCCTGCCTAAATCCTAACACCAGAATTAGCTCATGCTAGGCTCTAATCATTTATGCTTACAGGCATCTAAAATTAGGTAATGTGTACCTGGAGATAAATTTGGCTGCGTGCTGCACAGTGCTGCAAGAACTGCAAAATGAGGAATAATCGAGGGTAAAATCCTCAGCAGTGGAACACCTGAGAGGTCTGTGATAAATCTGAATTTACAGTGTGGGAAGTCAGAGGCCACGTGAATTCAGGCTGTGTAGTAAATAATGGAGGCTGAAGTGCTGGGTGTGGTTTATGAATATGCAAATGAGCATTAGCATTCGGAATGCAGGCAGGGAGGGGCTGTGAATATGCAGCAGCTGAACTTTACTCCTTCACTGGAGTTGGTGGCTCAGCATTTTTATTTTTTAAATTTTTATTTCTATTTCCATTTTCCTTTTTTTAATTTTTATTTTTGGGGTTTTTTTCTTTTTCTTTTTTTTTTTGGGGGGGGGTGTTGTTTCTTTTTCTTTTCTGGGTTTCTTTTCCTTTTCCTTTTTTTTCCCTTTCCTTTTTCTTTTTGGTTTTTTTTTTTCTTTATTTTCACATTTTCCAGGGTGGAAAAGCAGCTGGCCACAAGATCAGCAGTTACCCTCAGAGCCTGCTGGCCTGGATTTCCTAGCAGGGTACAGATGGATTTTTTCCCTGCCGTTGCCACCAGTGAGGGAATTTTGGCGCACCCATTGTGTGACAAGCTGTGCTCTGTGTTTCCTTCTCTTCCTTGGGCCAGAATTTACTGCTTGGGAAGTATTTTATTTATTTTAGTCCTTCTTTATTTATTTTATTCCTGCATGCCGCACCAAAGCAGGAGGGACCTGAAAGACCTGATGGATCCAATAAGGTCACGAAACTGAGATAATTGGACATAACCCTTCATTTGTAACTTTCAAACTGAAGTCCGTGAATCTTTGTTTAACCACTTAAGCTAAATCTTCCCATTTCCCAGCCTATTTCAAGGGAAATGAAACATTCACTGTTCCTAACAATTTTGCCAATCCAGAGACAGGTATGGATTGCTTAATATCATTATATTGTAAAAGCTTTCCATTTCAGTATAAACCTGGCTCAAATGTCATGTCAGACATTGATTCAGTCAGCATGAATTTAAAATTGATAAATTTATAAATAAATAAATTATCAGCTTTAGTGAATAAGAGCTACTGTAAAAATAAGGTATAAAATGAGTAATTGTATTTTTTACTCTAATTAGTGTGTCATTATGTCTTAAATTTACCTAAAATAATCAGGATTTAGGAGATACTGCTATTGTTTTGATTTAGCTTTTTTATTTGCTTCTTTTTTAACAATATTTCCTTATTTTAAGAAGTGCTTCAACACAGAAATAGTCTGTGCATCATCAAAAAGGAAAAAAAAAGGTAACCTTGATTTCCTGGAATAAATTACAGTTGCGTGTGACATTTACATATTTTTATTATTGAAATTACCTCTGGAAATACCTATTGAAGCTCCCAACAGTCAGAGTTAATGATAATGCAGATTAAATTTCAGCATTTCTTTCTCTCTTTATCTTTTTTTTTTTTTTTTTTTTTTTTTTTTTTTTGCTCAGTGAATCCTCATTCCCTAGATAAGTAGCCCATGGCTGTTGCTGGGATATTTTTTCTGTAAGGTATTACAGGTGATGAGTCAGAATTATCTGCTAAAATTAATTCTATTAGGAATGCATTCGTTGGCTTGTTCTAAAGCAGCAATTTATCACATTGGAGTATAATACATTGATAAATCTCCCAGCACTGGCAAAACAGCTTCCTGGGATTTATTCCTCCGTGTTCCAACAGACCAATTTATATTTCCTACACATTCTGGGGTTCAGAGAAACACGCTGGGGCTGATGTGGGATGGCAGACACTGAAGTCTGAGGGAGCTTGGAGCATAATTAAGAGATAATAGTGCTATCTGCCTGTTTTATGAGGCACTAACACAGCCCTGAGTGAATAAAGCACAGAATAAACTCACTCCAGCCAGGGAACTGGAGCCCTGCCAGGAGCCTGGCTGCAGCAGCACCATTACATCAGCCTGCTATCGGTGTTTAATTAAAGAAAATTGGGTGTGCATTGCTGCAAACGGCATGGAAAAGGATGGTTTGAGGCTGGGGAGGGCCTGGTGGGGTCACTCCATCCCAGGAGCTGGCTGTGGAATGGGCTCCTGCTCCACACCTCCCTGGGGATATCAGGGGTGTCTGAGGTGCAAAAGGCACTGAAATGAGAAAATTCACAGATAGTGTCAGAGCAGTGGGATGCTGATGTTATCCTCAGCCTTAGAACTGGGGGATTAAGGCAAAAAAAACCCAAAAAAACGAAATGAGCCAGACAGCAAGAAGCTGATATTGGGGTGCCAGGTGAAGGTGATGTCTGTGATCATTATCACACTTTCCTCCAGAAAGGACAGATGGAAAGAAAAAGGGAAGATGAGCTTCCCACATCCTGGAAAGAGTTGGGAAGTTATCCATGAAGGCAGGAGCTGGGTGAGCACCAGAGTGGTTCCTGAGACAAATCTCCCTGACATTCAGTCCTGACAGCTCTGCCCACATTTCCACATAAAGGTGCTCATTTAATCTAAATATTTGGATGCAGGTGCCTACTTCCACCAGCAGCTGGATGGAGGCCACTAATTTTGTTTGTTTAAGTGACCAAACAGGTGTCAAACTGTCAGAGTTTTGGTCCAAATCCAGCTTTTGAAGGATGATCTGAGAGGAAGCTCTGGGGGGTTTGGCGACTGATCCCCTGCTGCACCTCACCTCCATGGGAAGGGCTCAGGGAGGCAGAATGGAGCAAAGTGCACCTATTTCTGTGGAACATTAAAGGAACTGATAAAAGGGTTACTGCTGCCACAGCCACCGGCTCAGATTTCCACTTTCAGTGCAGGCAGCAGCAAAAACGTGCAAGTCAAAGGTATCAAAAGTCTTTCCATCACATCAACAAAAAACACTGCAGAAATTAACATTATGGCATCAAACAAAACCAATAACATTCTGTAAGACAATGTGGAGAAATGAAATTTAAATAAAATACCAATGGAACAAGAATAAACTTACATTTCTTTGTAATTACCTCAGAAAATCAGGCTACACCTTCTGCTTTGAAGCTCCAAAGCTGTGAAACTTTTGCAAGGGGGACACAGAAGTAGCAATCAACTCAACTGATCTACACAATCAGTTGAAGCATTTTAGTATTTTTTGACTGAAGACTTAATATGAAACTACTTTTTTGAGATGTTAACAAAAAACTGAACAATATCCTAACTAGTCCTATTAAATACTTTTCTCACTGGACTCCAGCAAACTCAGTAGAGAAATGCCCTCACCACCATTAGAAGTTCTATGGGCCATAGACACTTTTCAGTAGATCTGGCCTGATTTTGGTACCCAGGAAGGCCTAATTTTATTCAAGAGTATAAAATTAAGATGAAGATTTGCTCAAGGTAGAGTAAAACTGAAAATAATGACAGGTTTCTCCATACAGAACATTTTGCTCAATGGGTGAACAGGGCCAGGAAGGAGGTGGATGTTGCTGTTCTGGCAGTCTCTGATGTGCTCATAACTCTGATTTTTGTGTCTGGATTTTATTCGCAGCCCACGCTGTACCACAGCAGCAGCCTGAGGCTGAGCACCATCCCATATTCCCAAAAACTCCACCCCAGCACACGTTGCACAGAGGGACCTGCATTATCAATGGCTGTCTTCTTTTCAAGCAGAATATTTGCATTAAATTGAGTTTATAGAGCAGATACTAGGAATGTGGTAATAATGGATAAGGAACCTATTGAAACATCAAGCAATAGCTGATTCTTACAAATTGTGCATTTTTAAAGGTGTGCTGCAGACAGATGGATCAATCCAGCTGGGAATTCCCTCATTTTTGTATGACAGAACACCCTGGTGGCTGATGACAGACTGCTTCAGCAATGGACTCCAAGGAATTTGTAACACAGAGCAATTTCCTAATTCTCACCATTTTTCCACTTGTGGTTCCATCACCCTCTCAGCACAGCAAATAAACTGATCTAATGAAAGGTTGAAAGAAGAGTTGCTCTGTTTTATAAATGATGATATGGTTTCTCAACAGGGAAAATGTGAGAGATCAAAGGCCAAAATTATTTTATTTTTAAGTTTATTGCTGGTTTTGGAACTAAATCATCGGCCAGTAAAATGGAACCTCTTGCTGGCAATCTTTCCTATGCCTTGCCCTCCAAATATTTTAAGATAGAACTGTGAAAACCAAAGTAAATATAACCACCCTCTTCTTTCAGTCTGTAGTTCTTGTCATTTCCAAATATAGGTTCAACTTTCTCTTCTGCCCTTGAGGAGCTGGGCTGTTTCATCCTGGCCTTTTGAGTTGAGCTAATCAGTACTTTTTGTCAATGTTTTTTTTTGTCCAATTTTCTGCATTTTCTCTTCTCTGCTTAATTGGAACCAAAATAGTTTGGGCTGCTGAAGTGAATGGAAGTAATTTTTGTCCATTCAGCACAAACCCACTGCCATCCTTCCACACTAAATGAGAGATGTTAGAGTTCATCCCTCCAGCTTTCTCTATCTTGGCCAAGAAAATCTTTTTCATTTTGTAGCTTCCCAAAAGCCTTTTTTGCTTAGCTGCTGCTTGGAGGTGATATTTGCAATCTAGGGGCTGATAGAACAAGGGGACATGTAAATATTGTCCTGCTGGTAAGCGCTGATTCATTGAAATGGAAATGATTTGTGCAAGAGCACCGTGTCTTGGCCATTATTTGTGTCAGAAACGAGGAGCAAAAGTAATTCAAAAGCAGGTGCTCTGCATTGCTTTGTTTTACAATGTCTTTTTCTCATTAAACTTGTTTATATTCTGTGTAACCTTTCCGATGAACAGAATGTAAGAGTGCAATACAAGAGACAACACACACACAGCTTTAACCTTATCAGCTTCACATTTCCTCCATGCAAGGGGATGGGGTGGGGGTTGATAGTCCCTCTTTTTAGCCTTCATAGGAAAAAAAAAAATCACTTTGATACCTCAGGTGCGAAACTTAAAATGCTTAAAAAGCTCTAAAATAATGCCCCAAAATTCTGTTCCTCCCAGGCTGAGCTCTCACACCTGAGCAGCCACAGGATGTGGTTAACTCCTCAGTGACTTTTATAACTGAATCAATTCTGAATTGATTATTTCTCAATTATTTGTATCATTGAATTAGTTTTGAATGCATCATCCCTCAGTGATTTGTGCCACTGAATCAATTCTGAATGGATCATCCCTCAACGATTTGTGTCACTGAATCAATTCTGAATCGATTATTTCTCAATGATTTGTGTCATTGAATCAATTTTGCATCAATCAGATAAATAACTGGATTCCTCAGTGATGAGGGCTGCAGGATGCAACTGCTGCATCCCAGCTGCACCAGGGCTCCAGTGCATCCTCAACCCCGTGTCTCCTTAAATCCTGGACATTTTGGAATTTACCAACTCCTTTGTGTGTTTCTGTCACATCCCTATGAGCAAACCTGGCTGAACTTGTACAAAAACCAGTGCAGAATGGAGAGACAAGATTAATTTTGCCTGCACTTGATGGGTAACAAAAATAGATAATGTGACGCTGTGCTGAAATGGAGATGACGAGCAGAAGCCTGGAGAGCGTGTGAATCAAATTTAACTTCCAGCCCTTAAGACACAGCACAGAAATTTCAAGAGGTGGTTGAAGGAGAGCCCTTGTGAGCGGTGCTGCTGTGCTGGTGCTGGGCTGTGGCAGCCAGGAGAGCTCTGTGTTCCTGAGTGCTCCTTCAGCAGAGGAGCTGCCCCACAGGGCTGCTGCTCTTGGCTGTGCCAGAGCCTGGGGTCATCCTGCAGGGATGGATATTCCGTCCCTCTGGGCTGGATTTTATCCTGGTAGGGATGGAGCTCCATCCTGGCAGGGCTGGAATTCCAATTCTATCCCTCAGGGCTGGAACTCCATCCTGGCAGGGCTGGAATTCCAATTCTATCCCTCAGGGCTGGAGCTCCATCCTGGCAGGGCTGGAATTCCATCATGGCAGGGCTGGAGCTCCATCACGGCAAGGCTGGGCCTCCATCCTGCAGGGCTGGATTTCCATCCTGGTAGGGCTAGAGTTACATCCTGCAGGGTTGGAATTCCCTCATTCAGAGCTGGAGCTCCATCCTGGCAGGGCTGGAATTCTATCATTCAGGGCTGGATTTTATCCTGGCAGGGCTGGAATTCCATCCTGCAGGGAGGCACCCCCTGAACTCTTGAGTGTAGCAGCATGGGGGTTTAGATGGTGGAAGATGCTACCTCTTCCCAATCAGCATCTCCTGTGGAAAAGCCACCTGGGGAGGTGTTGAGGCCAAGCAGTCAAGGGCACACAGCACTCTCAGTACAGCCAGCTCAGCCAGGAGAGGTAGAAGGGCCTTTTGTGTGATAAATTCCAGCCAAGGTTTATTCCAGCACACCCAAGGGGATCAGGGACAAAAAGAACTGGCACAGGTTGCCCAGAGAAGCTGTGGCTGCCCCTGGATCTCTGGAAGTGTCCAAAGCCAGGTTGGATGGGGCCTGGAGCAGACTGAGATGGTGGAAGGTGCCCCTGCCCATGGCACTGGGTGATCTTTAAAGTCACTTCCATCCCAAACCATTCTGTGATTCCACAAACTCCTGAAGAAATTCAGGCTGGAATGAGCATTTTCAGCTCAAATGATTTCAAATATTGATTCCACTGCATTTTGGTGACTTGACCACAATTTTGCATACTACTAAAATGATTTCAATAATGATTTCAATGTATTGCAAGAAATTCCAGTGCTTTTTACAATTTCAGAGCTTCGGTACCTTTATTCTGCAGGTGTCAAAACCAGTTGCACAACTCCTTTTATTTCAGAGCAAATACCCATTAAAATGCAATTATTCATCCAGACTCTTGATTTTGGATTTTATATATATATATATATATATATATATATATATATATATATATATATATATATAAAGTATGGATTTATATATATAAGTCCACATATATATGTATGTATATATGTATATAAATGTATACATATTATATATTTGTATGTATACATGTATATATATGAATCCATATATATATTATCCAATATAAATTTTGAATTATATATATATATATGTATTTAAAATATATAAAAATATATAAAAATGTATGTACGCACCATATATATATATGTATGTACCCTTAAAATGCAGTGATAAAATAGATTGAAGGTACTTCTTGTCTGGCAGATTTCAAAGCACAGTCGTGAAGTAATAGGAGTTGTGCTCTTTTCCAAAAATATTCATAGAAGCATTTTTAATTCCCAGAGCACCTCTCTGCTGCTGCTGTAGCTCTGTAGATGCACGAACAGGAATATCTGAGCAGGAGAGGTGTGTGAGGAGGGTTGGGAGAGGTGGGTGGGAGGGGGAATTAAAGCCTGGATGTCTCTGCCATTAGCACATAATGATGTGTGGGGCAGGTGGCAGCCCCTGAAGTGACAGATGGCACTTTTGGTGTGTCAGCATCCTTAGTGAGCAGACTCCTCAAAAGTGAAAATGTGGGCAGGGGAGTCACCCTGCAAGATCAGCTCTGCTGGAAAAAACCCATCCTGGGAACAGGTTGTGTGTCCAAGGGACCCACAGGGCTGAGGAGAGGGGAAACTCAGGTTCTTCTGTGACCAAGAAGAGCAGGGAGGTCGCTGCTGAGGACACAGCTCGAGTGCTGTGTCCAGCTCTGGCTCCTCAGTTTGGGAAGGACTTTGGGACACTTGAGTGCATCCAGAGGGGACAACGAGGCTGGAGAGGGGCTGGGAACACAAACCCTGAGAGGAACCCCTGAGGGAGCTGGGGCTGCTCAGCCTGGAGAAAAGGAGCCTCAGGGCTGCCCCCATCACTCTGCACAGCTCCTGAAAGGGGCCTGTGCTCAGCTGGGGCTGGGCTCTGTCTCCAGCAGCACTGACACAACCAGAGCACACAGCCTCCAGCTGCACCAAGGGAAATACAGGCTGGAGAGCAGGGAAAAGTTTGTTATGGAAAAAGTGATAAAGTTCTGGAATGGCTGCCCAGGGAGGTGCTGGAGTCCCCATCCCTGGGTGTGTTTAACAAAGCCTGGATGTGGCACTGGGTGCCAGGGTTTAGCTGAGTTGTTGAGGCTGGGCTGAGATGTTCTTGAAGGTCTCTTCCAACCTGGTCATTCTGTGAATTCTGTGAATTCTGTGAATTCTGTTCCTGCTGCTGGGCACGAGTCCCCTCTGAGCTACTCTGCCGGGTCACCTTGGCCTGGGTGTTGGCTGAGGTTAATTGGGATGGAGCTGGCACCACCACACCCTCACAGAGCTCTGCACCTCTGAGAGCTCTGCCTCCCTCTGCCTCCTCCCCAGGGAGCAAACAGCCCGATCTGTTTAACCACTTCCCTGGAACTAAGTCAAAAATGCTCTGAAAATGAGTGTTATTAATGATCACTGCTGCAGCAGAAGCACAAACTTCAGCAGATTCAGAGAAACCCGTGAAGAGCAGCGGGGCTAATCTTATTTCCCATTCCTTTTCTATTAGTGGTGCCTTGGAAAAGCTCTGCTCCAGGTGCTGATTTGCTCCGAGTCTCTCAGGTCTCTTTGTTGTAAATGTGATCTCTTTAGAGCATGGAGGATAAGATTCAGCAGGAGATGAAAACACATGTTCCAGCAAGCTGCAGCTTCACCCTTTGGCCATTCTGCTCCTCTGCCCTTCACCCCACACAACAAAGCCAAGGAAGATCTTAGAAACAGGGGAAGGAAATAAAAAAATAAAAAAAGAGTTCATTTTGTTTACATTAAAATTCATGAACACATGGTATTGGCCTTTAATCTGCAAAAGTCACAGTGTTTGCTCAAAAGGACAGTTTCTCACAGACAGAGCAGGCCAGTTTAAAAAATTCAGCAGTTACAAAGAGAAGAATGACCTTTTTTTGGAGCAAGGAAGAGGCACAGGAGAGTCTGTTTGTCCAGCTCTCCCCTTTCTTTTCTCTCTTCTCATCTCCTCAGCCTCTTCTCCTTCCTCTCTCCAACACTATAAACAAATTTTTCTGGAAAAAAAAAATCATCGAGAAGGTGTGTGGCAATGATGCTGATGACATTTTCATGTTCTTCTTTGTGCATTACTGCAATCACTTAGAATATTCTCAGCTTGGTCTGCAGGCTCATTTATTTCCTAATTTGTCTTTGAGAAAGGAAAACCTACAAATATCAAAGCTAAAATAAAAAAAAAAAAAATAGAAAACTGGGCTTAAAGGTGTTATATTTTTCTTGTGAGTGCTGGTAGATAGACAAGATGAAATGTCAGATGAATAATTCCATACTTCAAAGGACAACAAATTATTTGCAGGGGTTAGGAAGCAATGCCAGGCTCTTTCTCATATTTTGTGGGGTAAATATCAGATTTATTGGCAATAGGGGCAACATTTTTCCATGTTTGGGGAGCAAGAACACCAGCCCAGGGGGAAGGAAGTGGGGTACTCCCTCCCATGGATCCAGGACATGCCAGGGGGGTTTTAAAGGGAGATAACAGAATCATTTCCATATCCATAATTTCACAATTCCATTTGTTGGGTGTTACAAAAGGAAGGGCTCTGCAGCCTCCAGGAGCTGGTGGTGAATATCTCCCAAAACAGCAGCACCAGTGTTGGGTTTCACACCCCAAACAATTGGCTGACTGTTAGGAAATGGCTGAATGTAAATTCTTTGCTTCTTTTCTGCCAGGGTTGGGATTAAATCGTGAGATGGGATTTCTTGTTGGGACTCAGATGTTTATTAGTTCTTATCCATGTCACAGTCTCACAAACCCTGAGTTGTGCAGCACTTCACTCTAACAAAGTAAAAATGGAGCCCAATCTCTCTCTCTACAAGGCCTTTGAAGGATAAACTGCCCAATGAAGAAATGACACCTCAATTATTTTTATTTTTAACCCAATAACCAACCACCCATGGCCCACAATGCAGAGTTTTAATCCAATGACACAAAACCACCCAAACCCATGGAGAAGAAGGAGGAGGAGGAGGAGAAGGAGAAGGAGGAGGAGAAGGAGAAGGAGGAGGAGAAGGAGAAGGAGGAGGAGAAGGAGAAGGAGGAGGAGAAGGAGAAGGAGAAGGAGAAGGAGAAGGAGAAGGAGAAGGAGAAGGAGAAGAAGACAAAGAAGACGAAGAAGACGAAGAAGACGAAGAAGAAGAAGAAGGAGAAGGAGAAGAAGAAGAAGAAGAAGAAGAAGAAGAAGAAGAAGAAGAAGAAGAAGAAGAAGAAGAAGAAGAAGAAGAAGAAGAAGAAGAAGAAGGAGGTTCCTCCCCCCTAAAACCTCCATCTTGCTTTCTATCTATTACTACATTCTAAACCCTTAAACTCTGAGTTCCCACCCTGTGGCATCACACACTTCTATTCAAATTCCACACCCACAATCCCAGTTCCATCATTCCATTCTGGAAATTTCTCCACAGCCTCAGGTCCATGCAGTGCTCTCTTGGGGGTCAGTGCCTGGCAGCACAGAAAGTCTGAAAACTCTAAATTTAGAAAGTGTAAAATTCTCACTAACCAGGTGAACTGACGTGATGCCAGCCCTGCATCCTCAGGACACTTTCAGTGCAGGGCCAAGGCCATTTATTGCCACGGTGGCACCCTGGCATTTGGACCTAACAGGGAGTGACTGGCTGCCTTAATGATCAAACAATATTCCTAGCCGAGCCCGTGCCTTGCAATAACTGAGCACTGCTCCTGGGATAGCTCTGGGAATCTTCAGTGTGAGCAAAAAGAGTCCTGCAGTTTTCTCATTTAATTAAATTTAAATCTATGGGGACTGGCAGTGCGTGGCTCAGGCTTATGATTCTTTTTTTCTTTTTTTTTTTTTTTTTTGACTTGTTCTTTGCAGTTTAATGTCGTTGTGAAGTAGCTTTTAATCAACAGACAGCCTCAACTGGAAGTGGAGCTGGCACCTCGTTACCTTTAGATAAGGATTTTTATTAATTGCAGCACTAAGTACGGGGGAAATAGCCAGGATGACATGTAGTAAAAACCACCAGACAGTAGCACAGGGTGCAAAAGCATTTTGGCTTTCCTCTTATGGGCTGTACTTGTGGTGGTCTGGAATTTTTTATGGGAAGGCCTCACTTTCACCTGGTTTTGTTGTTGCAACCCAAATTATCAAGGGGTATTTGGAAATTTATATATATATAAATTATATATATATAATATATATAGATTATATAAAATACATCTTTATATATAAATATATAATATTTTATATCAAATTTTATATAGATATTATATAAATATAATATAATATAATATATATTTATTTATTTATATATATGTGTGTGTATATATATATATAGTATTTGAAACTTGGGAGTATTTTAGAAACATTGCTTTCTAAAATACCCCAGACACTTGTGAGTTGAAGGGAAGCTGCTTTCAGTGCTGTTTTATGGAGAAACGCTGTTTCTATGCGGTGGATCGAGTTGTGAACATAGATAAAGATACAGATATAAATATAGAGATAAAAAATACCTGCACCACATGAGTTGGTAGTTCTTAAAACCAATTTCTGCTGAACTATTCCTGAACTGTCGTGCTGAGCTGTCCCTGCCCAGGAGCTGTGCAGTGCCAGAGCACAGGGAATGCAATTATTCATGTATATTAACACAACATTAAGCAGGAATGCTGCTAATTGCTACATCCAGCACCCTTTAAGTTTAGCTTTTGCAAGCATAATCTGGGATTTTTTAAATGTAATACAGCTCTTTTTAACCTAGGGAGGCCCTCACAAAATATCTCCCAGATACGATTTTGGCTCTGTAACAAGATTTTCAAACCCCAGCATGCACAGAGATGCTTGTTAGGAATCCAGACAAGGTGACAACACATCTGACAGCTTATTGCCACTTCTGGGCTGTGTCCTCTCCGTGCTGTCCCCTGTCTCATATCTTATTTACCAATGACTCGTGGTCACAGAGCCACGGAATGGTTTGGGATAGAAGGGACCTCAGATCCCATCCAGTGCCACCCCTGCCATGGCAGGGACACCTTCCACTGTTCCAGGTTGCTCCAATTCCCAGTGTCCAGCCTGGCCTTGGGCACTGCCAGGGATCCAGGGGCAGCCCCAGCTGCTCTGGGCACCCTGTGCCAGGGCCTGCCCAGCCTCACAGGGAACAATTTCTCTTTAATATCCCACCTAACCCTGCCCTCCATCAGTGTGAAGGTGTTCCCCCTTTTCCTGTCACTCCACGCCCTTGTCCAATGTCCCTAAACAGATTTTTGCCCGCCAGACCCACTGCAGGGAAAGGCAAAAAGCAAAACAAGGGGCTCTGCCTGGCCCTGCTGCTCCTATGAGAAGCATGGAAAGCTCCTGATGGTAACAGGAGGGAGGAAGGGTGAACCTGGGAAATACCAAGAACCAGGACAGTGAAATCAAAGGGTGACAAAAACTGAGAGGAGCAGGAGGGAATGGAGAGGAGAAGTGGGAATTTGTGCTGCTGACAGGAAGGGTGCTGGAGGCACAGGCAGAAAGGAGAGGGAGAAGGGAAGGAGCCATGCTCTGCTCTAAAGAAATAGACAAAAAAAAAACCATAATAAAAATATCTTAGAGACACCAGGCACAACAAAGCTTCCCAAAACTACAGGAAAGGTTAGTTAGAGACTTTTACCCCCTGCAACACCTACAAGAACCAGGTGTTCTTCCTGAGACTTAGTGTTTGTTTAACAAATATCTGCGATCTGTCTGCCAATCCACATCACCCCTAACATGCAGAGAGGCAACAGCTTCTCACTTGGGCTTCCTAAAGTTAAACTGCCAGCAAAACAACATCCTTCCCTATGGGAATAAATCATGCAGACTCCATTTTCTTCATGGTGCAAAAAGCCCATTATTTATTCACATAACTCATTTTATCCAGTTTTACAGACCTCATGTGTGACTCCCATGGGTCACGAGCTCTCTTGCTCGTGGTCAGTAACAAGTTGTTATTCTGCTTTTATTGGTCACCCAAACCTTGGTGTCTTTGTGCTGAAAAGTTGTTTGTGAGAGAGAGTTTTCATTTTTCTGAGGGTGTACAAACAGTTTATCCAGGTGCTGGTTGTTTTTTCCCCAGGAATGGATTGTTCTGTTAATGAACTGCTCACACCAGGATTGCTTTACATGGGAATTGCAGAGGGATACCTTGACAAGGCCAGGCAGTGATTCCAGGAGAGCAGCCTTGATTTTCTGAAGCCTTTCTCTATGGTTTTTTTACCTTACTGCAACACTTCCCCCTTCCCAGCCTCGGTCAGATCACACTTCCCTTTGTTCCTCCCTGCTCCTCCTGCCAGGCTGGGAGCTGCAGCATTCCATGGGAAGCAGGGATCTGCTTATAAACAAGATAAAGGGAGGGATTTAACTTTTTTTTTTCCCTGGCACTTCTTTAACTTGTAAAGGAGATTTTGGACTCTCTTATTCTACACCCTTGTTGTGCTCAGAGCCTTTTCCAGCCTCATGGCTGCTCATCAGGAGATTTTGCTGAGAGACAGAAACATCCAATTTGTTGTTCCTTGTGTGTCCAACCCCCAGGCTGGCTGTGTTTGGGCAGCTCTGCTAAAGATCCCTGGGTTGGGAAATTGTTCTCTGTGTGTGGGAAGAAGAACATGGATTTTATGTTGGCAAAAAAGTTGTTGGTTTTTTGCTGGAGGGACAATGCCAAACTTGTGCTGTGGATGCTTGAACAGATGTGCCACAACACCTCAAGGGCAGCACTCAGAATTAGCTCATGGCAGAAAAGGGGTTTTTCCCCATCTGCTTAGGAATAAACACCTGGTTTTAAAAAAATCTTCAATCAATGGCAATTAATACAGTAAAAATCAAGGATTAGAGTCAATATTTAATGACTGTGTTACAGAGCAGGGAGAACTGGATCCATTGAAGGCGGCAGGACACAGTGGAGAAAATAGAAACTTCTCTTGTAATGGAAGGTGATGTCTAAGAGCATAAACCCCTGTGATGTGGTTTAAAATCCTGTGAGTGACTTTCCAGGCTAAGGAATGCCTGAATTGAGTGGTTTTGTGTGGGATGCTGCTGCTCTTTCCATACGCATTTCTATTTCTGGCATAATACATTAATCAATGTCACAACAGAAAGGGAAAATGATGCACACTTAAAGCAAAACATAAAATTACCTCTTTATGGGCTATCTGCTTCTTAGGTATTATTTAGAAAGCACAAAATAAAATAGCAGAGCTGTTTTGGAGCTCCTACAGCACAGGAAGGGAGGAGACAGATTTGCCAGGGATTAAATCTCTGCACTCACAGTGGTGATCAAACACCCCTGAGCATCACCTTTGTGCCTTCTGCTGCCAGGGAAATGCAGAATTCGTCTTCCTTGGACTACAGAGGACAAATCTACCTCAGGATTTGCTCCCCACCCTGCAGAGAGAGCAGAAAGGACCTTTGGAGTCTGGTGAGGGGCACAGTTCTGACTTTGCTGTGGTTTCCTGGGACACCTCACAAGGAAGAACTCGGAAATCAGCATTTGATAGCTGAAATGTGAGCTTTAATACATTCCCTGAACCTCTGGGAATTCTTATTGTGATAGGGACAAATAGATAGGAGCCAATATTCTGTGGATAGAAATTCCTACGTCTGTAATGTTCACCTAATGTCTTGTGGATTTTTTTACTTGAATAAAACGCGCAAATAAACAAAACTTCTTGTTCTCAACAAGCTTTGCAGAAAACTCCTGTCTTGTGCTGAGTGTGGGTTGATGGAACATTGCCTGGCCAGGATTTTCTCTGCAAATGGAACCTTCTGGGCTTTCTGTCCATTCTCTCCACCCAAAGCAGCCCGGAGGAGATAAGAGCACAGATTTGACCCCTGATCATCACAGAGATAAGAGGCATTCATCCAGGGGAAGCCCCACCGAAGATAAAGGAATAAAGGACTGCTCTGATGTTGTCTAAGCTGTTATTAGCTTATGGATGAGTGGGAAATGCAGTTTGTTCTGTGGGAACACTTTTTTTCTACAATTTACTCCCAATATTGAAGGGAAAGTGTTCCACAACACCAAAAAAGCAGCACCAAAACCTGCTCAGGACACCATTTCTGGAATGTTTTGGACCAAACTTCCTCAGCCTAAAGTACCAATATTTGCAGTTCTACCCTGACTCTTTTGGGAAAGATTAATAAACGGAACATGCTGCCCATAATTCACTTTTTTTTTCTTTTTTAATGTCATTAGAAATAAATGGACATTGTAAAGAGTTTCAGTAAAATATAGCACTGTCAGCCTTAGGAAAGTTATTTTGGAAAAAAAATGATAATATATTTGAATATAGGGAGAAATCACCCGAGATCTGTTTCTTTCCTTACTGTAAGAAATACAATTTTTAAAGGTATTTAGAGCCTGATTTGTGGGTATCTCACCTCCTCACCTTTCTCCTCTGCTTGCCCTTATCTTTTGTGAGGATGATAAAAGCTTCACCTGCCACAGCTCCATCCTCTTTAAGCCCAGCCTTGAGGTTTAATCCATTGTAGGCCTAGTTCATAAAAAGGGTTTTACCTCTCTCTCTCCTAAAAGAGAGTCCAAGACATAATCCAATTATCAACAGTATATGGCTGTTATAGCTGAAGACTTTCAGTTTTGTTGGAAATAGTTTTTGAATGGTGTTAATATCAGGGACAACCAAGCTTCCTATGAAGAAAAATAGGATTTATTAAAAAATAGGATTTAAAAACTGTCCCAAAAATGGTGGTTTTTGCTGTCTCTTCTGAAATAAAAAGGTTGATAAAAATGTCTTTCAGTTTTATTTCTTCCAGCAGAAAACAGCAATAAAGAAAGCTGCTGCTTTTTCTATTATAACAAATTCAAGGTTTCATGAATGAATTTGAAATAAATAAATAAAACATCTCACACCCAGGCACTAAACCCAAATAAGAACATGCTATGTTATTTTCAAAACTGTTCCTGTTATAACCCAATGCAAATTAAACCTCAATATATGTGTTAATTTCAGAAACAAAGAAAAGTTGTTTCCCCTTGCTCATTGGTGTTGGGCTCATTCCTTCTGTTGGAAGTTAATTTGCAATTATTGCGAGTTTTGGAGCAATCTGGGGGGGAGATGCAGAGGCAGCTCTGTACTTCTCTGTAAATTCCTTTTTTCCAGGCTCAGCATCTGTTGCTAAGCTCTAAATACATAACAAAAATTTCAGGTAAGGCTTTCTCATCCATGGCAAGGCTTAATTTGTTTCCACGTTCCAGAATCTCTCCTGTTTATTTAAAACACCGGGTGACTGCATTGCTAATCTTGCAGTTGACAAGTGGCCTTCCTCCCCTTTGGGAATGCAAAAATTCTTCTTGCAAGCAGCCCTAATCCCAACCAAAACTTCTTAGGGATGGGTGTTGTGCTGCTCCTTCTGCTCTTAAATAAATAAATAAATAAATAAATACATAAATAAACAATTAAAACCTTTAAATAAATAAATAAATAAATAAAGCACCAGGACCTATAAATAAATAAATAAAAAAAGGACCAGGACCTATAAATAAATAAATAAAGGACCAGGACCTTAAAACAAACAAACAAATAAACGGTAGGACCATGAAATAAATAAATAAATAAAGCAAGAAATGGGTGCTTCCAATCTGATCATTGGCACTTAATAGCTTTAAAACATGTTTTTCCTTCCAATGGAAAAGTTAAAAGTCTCTCCTGCGATGGGTAATGAACTGCAGTGGAAGCACAAGAGAGGAAGGATACCCCAGAGCTGGTTGGTATCTGCAGCAGAGATCTCGATTCAGTGGCTAATTGCTAATTCGGTGGCTAATTGCTAATTCGGTGGCTAATTGCTCAGCATCCCGTTCTGCCACGCACACAAATTGGGCTCCTCAGTGTCCCAGCTCCTTTCCCCTCCCGCATCCCTGCCATGGTTCCTGGTGCCAGCTGCAATCCTGAGCAGGCAGGAGCCACCTCCCAGCACCTGCAGAGAGCTCAGCTGCGTCCCCTGCAGCCCCACAACCCCAAAGCCCCTCGGCAAATTCATCACCTGTGGTCATCTGTGGTCATCTGTGGTCATCTGTGGTCATCTGTTGTCACCTGTTGTCACCCGTCCCCTGGAGGATGAGGCAAAGCCACCCTCAGTCCCTCCTGGGTGGCACCTGGAGGCAGCAACACCTCACAGAATGCACAGAATTCCCAGAATGACCAGGTTGGCAGAGACCTTCAAGATCATCGAGTCCAGCCCAGCCCCAACAGCTCAACTAAACCCTGGCACCCAGTGCCACATCCAGGCTTTGTTAAACACACCCAGGGATGGGGACTCCAGCACCTCCCTGGGCAGCCATTCCAGAACTTTATCACCCTTTCAGTAAAAACATTTTCCTGCTCTCCAGCCTGTATTTCCCTTGGTGCAGCTGGAGGCTGTGTGCTCTGGTTGTGTCAGTGCTGCTGGAGACAGAGCCCAGCCCCAGCTGAGCACAGGCCCCTTCCAGGAGCTGTGCAGTGATGGGGGCAGCCCTGAGTCTCCTTTTCTGCAGGCTGAGGAGCCCCAGCTCCCTCAGGGGTTCCTCTCAGGGTTTGTGTTCCCAGCCCCTCTCCAGCCTTGCTGTCCCCTCTGGATGCACTCAAGCATCTCAAAGTCCTCTCCAAGCTGAGGAGCCAGAGCTGGGCACAGCACTCGAGCTGTGCCCTCAGCAGTGACCTCCCTGCTCCTGCTGCCAGTCCCTGTGTGACACCTCGGTGCCACCCCCGCTGCCCTCCTGTCACAGACATCTTTTATGGAAAATCCTTTCCTCAGGATTGTTCCTCCTGAGAAGCTGAGAGGCCTCAGGAACAAAATGTAACCAATGGTTATCTGCTGCTGTGGGATGCAACAGGTGCATCTGGGATTGGGCTCATGTGGTTGTTTCTAATTCATGGCCAATCACAGTCCAGCTGGCTCGGGCAGAGAGTCCAAGCCACAAACCTTTGTTATCATTCTATATTATTCTATTCTTAGCCAGCCTTCTGATGAAATCCTTTCATCTATTCTTTTAGTATAGTTTTAATATAATATATATCATAAAATAATAAGTCAAGCCTTCTGAAACATGGAGTCAGATCCTCGTCTCTTCCCTCAACCTGAGACCCCTGTGAACACGGTCACACCCTCCCATGAAAGTTTAATTAGTGTCATTTTGTCCCCATTATCCCGTGTGGAACACTGTGTCCTCAGCCTGGGCAGCCAATTTATTTTATAAATTATCTGCGCTAAAACTCAGCAAAACTTTGGGATGGCTCTGAGGGTTTTGGGGCTGTTTCAAGGAGAATTTCTGACAACATTTTCAAGGTCTGTGTTCTGCACCCCAAACATTAAAAAACATTTAAAAGGAGCGCGAGCTACAAGCACTGCAGGTAAAGCAAGGCAAAAAAACCTTGCCAGCTTGCTGAGCATCAGTGTGTTCAGATAAATCTGGGAGTCTCTGTATGGCAATTTATGCTCCAGCAGCCACTGCATAGAAAAAGCTTTTGTATCCATTTTAAAAACATGAATGTTCCATCCTTACCCTAGAGCTTAAAGACAATTTACAGAAGTAGGGCACTGTGAAGTATTGCCACAATAAACAGTTGTTTTACTTCCCTTTTACAGCAAAAATTAGGGGAACACTGCAACCCTTGTCAAGCCTTAAAATATGTTTGCAATAAAATAGAAGCCATTGGCTTTCTTTAATTTCAATGAGTTTCTTCATTATTCAAAAGCCTCTTTAAATCTTTCATAGATTCAAATCTGGTTTTGTAAGAGGAAATACATAATCCTTCAGTAATTAATCTAAGTGTCTGGCTACTAAAAATTGGGTATTGATGGTCCTCCTGTATTTTTCTCATGGAGGGAGAAAGCATTTTAATTCTTCAAAATTTGCTTATTGGTTCCTTTCTGTTGGCAGGAGTTTGAATACATTATAAAATGCTTTTCTGGTAATACCCTCCCAGAATTAATGAAGGAGCACCTTATAACTGGTTACTATGAATTAATTAGAAATTCATCCTGGTGGCTGGAGATTTACTTGGATATGAAAGAAAGTTCATAGAAAGTTGCTGTTTATTTACCCACAAAGAAGTTCCTTAGTAAAGACTGAGGGTATAGTGAGTTAATAAAGACACAAATAATCATTTTTATATTTTCAGTGAATGAAAAGAATTAACTAGATGTTAAATACTTTCTAAATACTACACAGAGTAGCTCTAAAATAGCCAGGCTGGACTATTTTAATTAACAGGAAGCAGCACTTCATGATTAGTCCCTATGAAAAAACATAAAGAGAGGATGAATGTCCAGCAATGAGATTGTATAAATTCAGATCTTGGGACCCTTTGAGGAAGAGGCCCCTGGATTTCAGGAGCCTGGGTTTGGTACTTTGGGCACACCAGGGGATGGCTGGAGGTGGAGAAAGACTTCTCTCATTGGCATAAAAATCAGTGAGTGGAATTACAGTTTCATCTGCTGCTATTTGTGTGATAAGGGATGGACAGAAGGTGTTTTCTGGCTGTGTGAATGAAAATAATGGAGAGAACTGGGAATCTGAGAGAGGATTTAGGCAGAAACCCTGGTTCAGCTCACCCCCGTCACTGCAGAGTGAAGGAGAGAAAAGCCCTTTCATGTTCTGCAAACCCTGAGCTGGGTGGGCTTTGGGCAAACAGACACTTCCAGCCTACCTTTGACAAGCACAATTTCAAAGTGATGCAGACATGGAAGAGTTGATGTCTTTGTATGAAGAAATAGCTTTAAACAGAGGGAGCGAGGGAAAAAAAGTCAAATAAGATAAAACCAGGGAAAAAATCTCAATATGGGAGTTGACATAAACTTGGATTTTAGTAAAGCATTTGACACTGTCTCATGAAATCTTAATTGAAAAATTAATTCAAGTCAGCTTGGCTGCAGACAATGGTGCTTGGGTTGAATATTGGCTAATGCACAAATGAAAAAAATGCTGATAAACAGCTGGTAACGAGAGGGGTGGAAATGTCCAGTGGGGTGGACATAGCAAACATGCACTGATCGTTAGGCTGAGTTCACTTCATAACTTCATTAATGGCTCAGAAACAAGATATAATCAACATCACAATTGAATACAGAGATTACGCCCATCCTAGATGGATGTCAATAAGGGGAGTGAAATAAAAAAGGAAACATGGATAAAACGTGGCCAAAATAGATTCATCAAGGGAAGAAAATTATTTTACTGCAAACACAAAACCAGCACAAAGCAGAGCAATAGTTTATCTTTTAGGGGATGGAAGAGTGGCGACAGACAAGAGAGCAGAAGGATGCTACAGGAAGGATAAAAAGTGAAATGCAAGTTGAGGATCCAGTGCCCTTTGCATCCAATGGCAGCGCAGCCATGGACTTCAAAGGGTTTTGGGCATGGCTGGCAGTCCCAAAGCAGGGATTATCTGCAAACCTTGTTCTGGCCACCGCAGGCAGCCATAAGAGATGCTCTCCCAGAAAGATGTTAAATTGGCAGCAAATCAGAGAGGAGACAGAATAAAAAATGAAGGGGTTTTGTGAGAGCTGAAGTGGGAAGAAAAATGAAGGGAATTAAGCAGTTATAATTTGGCCAAATAAGGAATTAGCAGGAGCACAATAACAGCTTTCAAATGTCTGAGGACCCAAGCCTGTATAAAGGATAATAATTATTCACTCTGTTACATGGCAGAAGGAGTTTAACAGGTGAATGGAATATATTATGAGGGAAGAAAGACATTTGATGTAAATATCAGGAAATGCTGCATATTAAACTGTTGAATAATAGAGGAGATGGAAGTCCTGTGGTCTGGGATTTCTGAGACTCAGATTGAATGCCAGCTATTGAAATGCAGAGAGGAACCTTTTCAATTCCCCAGGACACCAGGAAATGCATCTGCCTTGAAAAGATTGGGATCTTCTCCCGACCTCTCCCTGTGCAAGCTCCATGTGTTTTAAAGCCCACACCAGGAGATGCAGAAATATCAGAGGATAAATTGTTCTTAATAAGGAATAAACACTCCTCATATCTTCTGATTGTGCAATCTGCTCCCACCCCTGTCTGACTGAGATCACAGCCTTTTCTCAAATCACAGCATTCTCTCAAGTCAGTATCTTCAAACTGCTTCGTTCTGCTCAGGCAAAAATAAAATGCTTTACTGGGGTGGGAAATGGGGATATTCACAGCAGTAACCCAAAGATGTATTAGTAGAGGACATTTTTTACCTCAATTTATCTCAGAATACTCTTTTTTTTCTGCTAGAAATACTGTCTAGAAGTGCTATAAGGCTTCTTTTCTGGAGTTTTTCTTCTCTGGCCTCATTTTTTTCTTAGATCTTTAGATTCTAAAACCACTGACTACACTAAAAACCGTTAATGAATTTGTTTGCGTGTGCCCACTCATTCACAGAGCAAAGAGTTTGACTAAAAATATTAATCAATGAAAAAAATATAAAAATCTGACTTTTATTCCATCATGCAGTCCATGAGAGGGGAGGGAGCTATTTCTATCCAGCCGTTCCTGCCTTTTTCCACCCCCTGCATTTTGGTTCCCAGCTCTCCACCAAACGTAGGAAGCAAAGACAAATTTCAGATGATAAATCAGGAAGGCTTTTTTTTCACATATCAATGTGAAAAAGGCAATTTTAAATACAGCTAAATATTTGTAAACATGGGAAATGCCAGTTCTCACTTGGTGTAAATGATCCTAAGTTTATTCATTTTGATTTGAGCATGACTGTTTACACTGGATATTTCAGTGTGGGGTAAATTACAGGACTTCACTCACTTTAATACCAGTTTTAATGACCAATAATGAGCTCAGGCAACAATAAATCAGGTTTTAGACTTTAGACACTGCTACAGTCTATGGTGGAAAACATTAAAAACACTTCTTGGCCCCTTCTGACTTGTATTGATACTAATGCCCAATGAATTGCAGCTTAAGGAAACATTAGAGAAAGCTTTCCATGTCTGAGTGTAAATCAATAGATTTTATTACAGCAAAACACGTCTTGTACATCTGCAACACCATAAATTTATGCCTGGGGGAAAAAAAAAAATCAACATGTCCTGCACTGCAGACATCAGAGATGAGAAGCTGATGAGAAGCTGAATATTCAGTGTCAGTAGGATGCTGCAGGAAAGGCAAGGACACAACACCTGAGGGCAAAAGCAGGACAGGCAGGAGCAGGAGCAGGGAAGAGGTTGCAGCTGTCCACAGGGAATTGCTGAGCCCTTGACTGGAAAAAATCTGTTTAATTCTGCAGCCTAATTTCCAGGCTGATCCTGAAAATATTCCTATTTCTAATTCCTAATAGGGATATTTTCAGGATCAGCCTGGAAATTAGGCTGCATGAAAATATTCTGGAAAAGGAAGGTGGGATGCCTGGAAAAGATATTTTGTGGAGAGAAAGTTATGAAGCTGAGTGTATTTGGTTTATATGAGTGTGGTTTAGGGGATGGCTTCCTTGAAGTCAGGGAAGCACTGATGTGAGAAATCTTGTAATAATAAGTTATTAAAAGCAGTAACTCTTGTGATCCTCACACAGACTCTGAGAGCAGCCCTGGCATCAATGGAGCCCCACAATTCTGGGAGTCAAAGCTCCTGGGGGGTTCTGTGCTGGTTTCTCCTCAATAAATTCAGTCACTGCTCTGATTTGCACTTGCCTGAAAAGACATTCAGCATCAGAACCAATTCAGACTCGAATTAAATTCAGTCTTGGATATATGCACAAATTATAAATACCTGGAAAGAAACAGATTAAGGATTAAGGCTGGTTAAGTAAAGAATTAGCTCAAAATTAAAGGGGAAACAATACATAAACCATGGACTGTAAAATGCCCTGACATTCCTGAAAACCAAGATTCTGTATTTCTACACACTTGTATTGTGAACCTTAAAAGCATGAATGTGTTTTATTCCTTGCCAGGCTTGTTCCTATACTTGGAAAACATTTATTCTGCTTCTTGTTTACACTGAATTTAGAATTAATGTGGCTGTTCTGGTTGAGCAAAAACAACCTTGACTTGTATGAGGCATCATTTTATCATGCCAAGATATCTTGTGTAAAACCACAACATGAGCAGAGTTCTCAGAATTAAGCTGGTTAATAATTACTACATAAACAGGTCAAGGATCAAGAGAGAGAGTAAATTCTTGTGAAGTGTGTGTAGATTATGTTTCCAAATTACAATACTGAAAGGCAGAGCTAGTTTAATGTGCAGAGAAAAAATCAGATATCCAGAGGTGAAATATTGTGGTCTCAGGGAACATTTTTCACACACTAATAATCAAAATACAAACACCAGTAGTTAGTTATATGAAATAATGCACTGTTGGCATTAGTGAAGTATTTCTTGTGTGCAATAATATTTATTGAAAAACTACATAATCCAAGCCACATTTTCTTATACACTGTAGAAATAAACAGAAATCACAACTGAGAGACTCCAGTCGGGTTTTCTGATGAGTTTTTCAAGCTCAAACTCATTTCCCTGGCCCAGCTTTCCTCCCAGAGCCCGCTCAGACACTGCTCCCATCCCCTTTCCCAGGATTTCCACAGGGGAGGCTCCTTTGGGGTCCCTTTAGCTCTTTTACCTGGCTTTGAGCATTTCCTGAGGGTCACTCCCTCTTCAGCTTTGGCCATGGTCACCCATGAACCTTTTTAGACATTTAATGTTCCATTTCATGGTATCAAGAGCATGATAACAAGCTCCTTGGGCTGGGAGTGGTTGTGTAAGCAGCTGGAGCCAGCCAAGGCTCTCTCCTGCTGAACAGCTTGGGTTGCTCTGGGTGGCCAAAATTCAGGACTAAATGAATGGCTCAGAGTCAAGGATCTGAAATTCAGATGGCAAATACACACAGGACTGGGAATACACCCAGGTGGACACATGAGAGTGACAGCACTGCAGATCTGATGAGAACTGAACAGTGTGCTTCCTTCAACCGGAATTATTTTTCAGACATTTTTTTATGGAGGTTTTCTATTCAATTAATTTGCTCACAGGAGATAGTATTAAAAAATCCCAAACAAACTCAAAACAAGTGTTTTGTTTTCTGTCAGAAAATGGGAAGTGGAAAAGGAAGTAGTTCAATGCTCCAGCAGCTCCCTGAGCAGAACCAGCCCTTTCTCCCTGAGCTGATGTCCCACACTTGAACAGCCAAGCAATACCAGACCTGAAAATGGAATAACTGAGTTATTCTAGATGTTAATGCTTCTTTATTTCTAACAAAAGCAATGTGGAATGTAAATTCCACTCAAATGACAAGTCAAGCCCATGAATTAAAACTCCAAATGGTTTTAAAAACAATTAAATCAACACAAATGTACTTTTTTGGGACCTTGGAAAGGGTTTCAAAACAAATATAAAACCCTGGTCGTATCTGTAGCTATAAAAACATGCAATACCAGGGAAAGGTCTCAGCAAAGTGGCAAAAGCACAGATGTGCAAACAGAGCTGAGCACAAATGTGTGTGTGGCTCATTCACTTGTTTGCCAAAGTGTCGTTACTGCAGTACGTTATTTACAGATAAAAAATAGCACATCCTTGCAGTCATGTGGTGTCGCTGGCCCCTGAGCTTCCTGCTTATCTGACAGGTTACCCAGCAATTCTGGGCATAAATAATCTGGCTGCTTTGGTAGCCAGCTCTTGGCCCAGGGAAACTCCTTCATTCGAAGGAAGAAGCCGCCAGACAGGAAAAGCAGCTCTCCAGGTTGGTGTTTTTCTCTTCCTTTTCAGACCCAAGAGCACTGAAAGTGGGAGAGGTGGAAGTGCTGAAGCGATCAGACAGGCAGGTTATGGTGGATAAACAAAGCCCTGCTGCTTGGATAACATGTGACCCGCTCTTTACGCCATTGTAAGGTTAATTTGGGTCTCCCGGATGACCGCGGTGGCGGGCACAGGATTTACCAACCCTAGGTTTGCTATGGCTAAGTCAAGTTTACACTCATTGCTTAATATTAACTACTGCTGAGTACCCATGGGGGTACTCTCCCTGCTCTCCCCCCTACATTTTGGGTTCATTTGATGCCACTCCACGGCTCTGACGTTTCGGTGGGCGCAGGATGAGAGCAACACAGCTGGAGGGGCTCTGTGGTGTCCTTTGGTCCTGCGCTCTGCACTGTCCCCTCCTGGGTCCCACAGACACCAGAGCAGAGCAGCTGGAGGGTGTGCAGGGCTGCAGTCAGCCCCAGGGATCCTGGAAACCATGGAATTGCACCCAGAGCCTGCAGCAGCTGCTGCACAGGACTGGTCCTGGGTTTGGGATAAAAGCAGGAAACTGTGTTCCTCTTTGGGAACCCCAAAAAGGACAATTAACTGATTGCTGAGGGGGGGGACAATGTCATGGTGTTGGTCCTTTCTAAAAGCAAAAGAAATAATCCTAGAAATATTGGGTTGCAAGGGACTTTGAAGTTCATCTCTGCCAGGGGCAGGGGTACACCCACTGGAGTAGTTTGTACAGGAAATGCTCTGAAGAGCAGATAAGCACTTGAATATATTGCAACACTTTACAGCCATGTTTAAATACTGAGAAATCTCACCTTAGACAACCCCAGAAAGGACATGCAAACACCTCTGTGTAATACTGAGGAATGATGATAGGCTCTACAAAATGTACAGGTACAGGGAAATGTACGGGGCATCACCCCTGTGCAGAGGGGAACAGTGTAGGAACAAGCAGAGCTGCAGGGAAGGAAGAGACATCATCTAAATTTAGTGTGGTCAAAAAAAAAAAAAATCAATGTCAACCTTAAAACTGCACAGGAATATTGGAGGGACAATTAGCATTGGGTGGTGCAAACCAACAAGGTCTTGAAACTGCACTTATTCTTTTCTCTTTAGAGTGTTAGCAGGACATCAAGGTGGAATTGAAATATTTTTTAAGTCTATTGCTTGATTCCCAGTGGGAGTTTCCCAGTCACCAAAAATCCAGCCATAATCACTGCACATCTGTGCTGTGGTTTGCAGCTCCGGCTCTCTGCTGATGCCACTCTCAGGTGTCTGTGCAGGGGTGTTACAAACACCACAAGCAGAGCACTCCCCTCTGAGCTCATCTCCTGCTCCTGCAGGGCTCAGGAGGGCTGGGTGCCAGAGGGTTGAGACTTCAGGAGAGTTTTCCTTTGTGCTGTGGTTGTGTCATGAGAGCAGCAAAGCTCAGACGCTGAGATTTGCCGTCACTTCCAGCCTGCTCCTTGCTTCTGCAGGAGAGGCTCTGGGATTTCAGGGCTGGGGAAGCTCCTTGGAGCCTCTTTGCAGATAAACCTTGGTCACAGCTCACCAAGGCCCTGCTGATACTGATGCTGTAGGATTTGAGCTTTTCCATTTCCATCTCTCTGTATCCCTGCAGTTCTTTAGTGTGTAACTCTGAACTCCACACCCAGGGTCAGCTGCTGCTTTCCCATTTTGGGCACACACAACAATTCCTCTCCAGGCCTGGCAGTCAAGGACACCCTCACTGCCTCAGGCCCAGAAATGGAAACAAAAGTGAGTTGGGGCAGCAAACTGGGGCTCAGTGACTTCATTGCCTGAAGCTGGAATTGGAGGATGAACCCCCAAAGTGCAAATGGCCCAAAGTTATAAAAGTGTGAAACCCGTGAGCTGTGGGGCAGTTTGGGTGTAGCCCTGGGGGGCTTGGGCTGCCCTGGATGTACCTGAAGGGCCTTCAGTCAACAGAGCTGCTTCTTATTGCCTTCACTCTTTCAGGACTCTGCTTTTAAGTAGTCCCAATAAAAGGCATCAACACCCCAGAGCTTTTGCAGTTAAAAATTCCAATTATGAATGTAACCTCCCTGACAGCCCTGAGGAGTGGCTCTTTCTTCTTCTCCAGCTTCCTCAGGACACAGAAACTGTGCTCAGTTTTCCCCTTCTCCCTTCCCTTTTCTCTCCCAGCTGACCCCAAGGGCACCTGCAGCAGCCAGAGCTGGCACAATTAATTAATTAAATTAATTAATTAATCATTACCTGGGGTCGATGCTGCAGGTAACTCAGCTGATTAACACTTGTGATCCTGCAGTGCTGCTTGGTTAAATCTTTGCATTCTTCCTCCTGGGATTAATGCCATTTTACCGATTTGTGTTTGGTTTTTTGGATCCTGGAGAAGCCAGGCTGCTCCAGAGCTCCTCATCTTCTCAATCTCCGCATAAACATTTTTCCATAAGCAGCACTCCTGTTTCACTGAGCAATAGCAGCAAATCATTGCATTTCTAAGAATTCTGAAAAATAAAGTTCCCAGGCTTTCCCAGCTGTAAAACCCTCAGAAAAGGCTTCTCTTCCCTTTTCTGCACTCGGGTTTCTCTGGCAGAAGTGTGGCTGTTACACAGCAATTTTCTTTCCATGTTTTTAAAGTGGCTGATTTTAATTTGGATGTATTTTCCCCTGCAAATCCTTTCAGTCAATATGGAATTACATAAAGCAGCTTTTGAAGAGAAATTGTATCTGGAGAAGTTTCCACTCCGTGTGTGTGTATTTTACACAAACTGTTTATTTTTTATGTCTTGGTGGCACTATCATTTTTGATGACCTGTGCTCTACCAGACTGACCTCAAAGATATAAAATGAAAAAAAATGATGTAATAGTTTTGATCCTTCCACATCAAGAGTGATGCTTTCAAATAAGGACAGGGTGGACAAAGTTTACTTGGATGATGGGAGGAAAGTTGTTGTTTTTTTTTTTTTTTATCCTCAAAAGGCT